>CM061919.1:138799966-139263835 GCA_031002005.1 Vandiemenella viatica
ATTTGCCATGTTGTTTCTTTCTGAAATGCCATCAAGAGATGGTTTTGTTTTGGAATTTCTTGCTCGCATGGAAGTGGACAATGATTGGCCGTGGAAAATTCTGTGGTCAGACGAAGCCCATTTCCATCTGACTGGATATGTTTTACGATTTGTCATATGTAGACGAAATTCTGATGCTTACAGCGCCATCTGTCGCTAATTTTTTTTGATTCATGTTCTTTCCCCCTTCTTCAATAATACGCCGTTCAACTTTCACGTCATACTAATCAGTGGTTCGTTTTTTAGAGCGTTTTGAAACTTAACCTTTAATTATAATCACCCTGTGTTTTACTATAGCGACAATATAGTAATGTCTTCATAACCTTAAAACACCAGATTTTGGCTGGAATTTGAAAAAAAATATGTTTCTTAGAAAGTTTGGTATATAGGATTATGGTACTTATAGCCTTATACAGGATATTGCATAATTTTCATGTGACCAATTTTTATTAACTTGTTTTTGTTAACATGTTTTTAATTCAATTACAATTAATTTAAAAAAATACTGAATGCAGATCACCTGTCCCATCTTCGCGAACCACAGGTTGAGTAACACTGCTATATGTTTCCCGGCGTATTGATACAATGAATTCTTCACAACCGGCTGAACTCCTGTGAAGAAAACATTTCACTGCTATATGTTGTTTCGGATCAACAAATAAATTTGAGGTCTGTACTTCGTTTTAAAATTTGAGGCTTGTGGCGTACGGAGAGAAGGACGGATAGATGGGTATATAGTGGAATGACGACAACAAAAGGGATCCGATACTATTATGGAATAATAAAAATTCGAACTTGGAATGTGTGAGCTAGGCCGAGGAAACACCTGACACAATAACACTTGTTACGAAGTGTCTGCTCCAGTGACAGCTTTGATATAGCAATCGCCTGGCAGTGTGCCGTACGGAGGAGGTGTCTGTAGGTATTAGGTTGGCTGCGATGGTGAGAGAGCGCTGCCCGGTGAGGTCAGTGAGGCCGTGGGGCTGACCCCAGGCAGTATTTCACTGTCGCGGGCTGGCCTCGAGGCGGTAACGAACTAACTTGCCCAAACCAGAGCTGCGCCGAGACGGACGCGGCCGGAGCCATCAATCCTGGCAGACCTACAGTACTGGCGGCGGAGTTGCCGGCACTTTGCGTAGCGCGCGCCCACACACACACACACATTCTCTGTGTGTAGGTCCCAGTGCTGACTCCGAAATGGGCGGCAAATTGAGAATAGACGGAAAGTTTGCGTCCTCTCCCTTTCGGTGACCCTTCCCTCCACCGACTGCGCTCTTCAAACTTTTACTCTTTCGTCTCGGCTCCTTGCTTATTCATAGCAGGCGACTTCTGCTTTTCCCCCGGAGCGTCCTGCCCTGCTGTGTGGTTGAAGCTTTCTGTCGAGGGACGACGGGGAGTGCCAGAGGTGACGAGAAAATGTGCTTACGAATGAATGTAGTGTTTCTATGAAAATATTTCCAAACTCTATAAATGTGTTACCAAAGTAAGTTCGGTTTGAACAAGGTTAGTTTAGGATGTTTCCACACGTTGCAGCAGATACTACTGTTTTCATACCGGGTGTTTAAAAAATGACCGGTATATTTGAAAAATCAATAAAAATAAACGGGCAGCAATAAAAATACACCGTTTGTTGCAAATATGCTTGGGAAAACAGTAAATTTTCAGGCAGACAAACTTTCGAAATTAGTTACAATTTTCAACAACAGATGGCGCTGCAGGCGATTTGAATGACATAGAATTAAACGCAGTCTGTGAGTTCGCCATTCTGTAAGTCGTCTTTCTGCTGTAAGCGTGTGCTGTTCACAGATTGGAAGTTTGCTGTGAAAAAAATGGTTTATTCCTCAGAATAATCGTACTTTACATTTTTCCAGACTGCAGCGCCATCTGTTGTCGAAAATTGTAACTTATTTCGAAAGTTTGTCTGCCCGAAAATTTACTGTTGTCCCAAGCATATTGCAACAAAGGGTGTATTTCTATTGCTGCCCGTTTAGTTTTTATTGATTTTTCTAATATACCGGTCATTTTTTAAACACCCTGTAGATATGCAACTTCAGACCTAAAGTAGTGGGTGAGTGGTAACGCTCTGGCCATGCATTTGGAAGTACGTGAGTTGGAATCCCCGTTCAGCCATCCAGATTTTGCTTTTTCATGGTTTCCCTAAATCACTCCAATTGCACTCCGGGGTAAGTCCTTCAAAGCGCCATGACCGAATTCCTTCCAGTTTCTTGCCCCCAGTCCTTCCCCGCCTTTATTGACCTTGACGTTGACGAGGCGTAAAGCCAGAAGAAGCAGAAATAGTTTGGTTTGACATGGCCTACCGTTGACTTTAAAAAATACGTGTAAAAATGAAGGTTATGGTTTCAGGACAGTATTATTCAATACCGGGGCGGTCGCGTTGCCCAGATGGTAGAGCGCCTAACTACGGCTCGAAAGCGGGAGGTTCGATCGCCCGATGGCAGCTGAACGTTCGGAACGGCCCTCCAGGCTCACCCAACCCGCTATCAAACGAGTATCTTGGGGGAAACTCTGAGGGGAGGTATAAGAAAAAGCGCCGGGTTATGTCGCTGATCACGGTACGTCCTCTCTAGTGCCTACGGTCAAGAAATAGGAATGCGAAGCTCTACCTCCACTAATCCTACAGGAATACAGCTTGGAAGCTGTGAAGATCCACTGCTTCTACCTAGAATTCAATACCACTTCTTTAAAATTTATTATATTACTTGTTTTCATGCTGTCCGATTTATATTTCACTGATTAACAATGTTGGACACTTGCTTCTTACTCTGATACTTGTGAAATAAAGTGAAAATTCTGGTAACGTAATCAGTAGCTAGGTCAACAAGGGCCCCGGTGCAAAAAATTTATTTTGGGCCCTCAGGCCAGACGGGCGACCTTTCTTTTGCTTTGTGTGTTGGTAGGGGCCCCATGAACTGAGGATGGGGGCCCTTGAATTGTTCTTTAAGGGCCCCTGAGCAGTGGTTGGGGCCCCCCTGAGCAGCGAGGGCCCTTAGGGAGGGGCTCCTGTGTTCTCAGGGGCCCCTTAGACGACGGTAGAGCTAAAAAAAAAGGTCGCCAGTTTGCCGTGAAGGCTCATAGGCCCTCTAAACTGCGCTTGAGGGCCCCTAGAGGTGCGCTTAGGGGCCCCTTGAGGAATGCTTGGGGGTCCCCTGAGCGTGAGGGCCCTGGTGCACTGCACCGCCTAGCCCCATAGTAGCTACGCCCCTGAACGTAATCTTGTTTGCTACAGGTAGAGATTTCAGCCCATAAAAATACCACAAATTTTGCCCCTTTGTAACCATCATTTTATAGCTAAATTGTCATGTAAAATAAGGTAATCTTTCTATTGTTCATTGTGATAGCACTAAAGAAGTTTATTTACTAGGTGTGGTTTGTCAATTTTTTATCTCTTCGTGCCATTTGTTGCGCAGTAACAGCTAAGATTAGTAGCTAGTATTATTGAAAATATCTTACTGTTTCATATAATATTCCAAAATCGTTCCAAGGAAATGGAAGCTAGTACCTTCATGCGTATATCTGCAAATGTTTTTCATTGGTAAATCGGTGACACATTGGCTCTAAAAATTTGATCGCCGATGTTCCGCGAAGTGCAAATATAATGAAAGAAAGCTTAAACTGGTAAAATTTGGAAAATTATGGTAGCATAGTATATTTCGATGTAACTTTAGGGAATGATCATTCTGCATGGGATAAAGAAATCACTATGAACCAATTTCACGACACAAGATTAGGCCTTCGTTTCAGTATATGGTTTCATAATCACTGAACACTTTTGTACTTAATAATTGGTGGAAATAAAGTTGTCTAATTCAAGAAATATTATTTATTTAAAAAAAAGATTTATCACATTTTTCGTATTTCACGTTCTTCTAGAAATTGGTAAATTTGTGAGTTTTCACCAATTCGCTCTAGGCGAATACCGGGATGGTTCCTTCAAAAGGCCAAAAGAATTTGACCGAATTGCTTCCCGTTACTTGCCGTTAGTCTCTTCCTGCACCTAATAACTTCGGCTTCGACAAAGCGTAAAGTCAAAGAAACTACGAAAAACAATGAAGCTAAGCACTATTTAAACATTCTTCAGAAACTCGTATCTAATAAATACCCTATATAATTAATACTCGTCTATAATTACTTGCGAGGATACCAAATTTACTAAATTAACTTTTACAATACAAAGAATTTTTTGTTCTTAATTTTAGTGCTTCTAGAAATAACGTTAAGAGCGGGAGAATAAAATGCGAGTATAGAAACGGTATTATCTTTCTCTAATTGCAAGTTTTACTGAATTATAACTGTACTGTCTAAATGAAACCGTTAGAAGATCACTAAACGCTAATTATCCGCCAATTGCTGTGCTCGTTAAAGCTCTACCTTATTGAATAGAGGGTACATAACGGGCATAGGTTCATAAGCCGACCGTTAGGCTGTCTCTCGCAATCACATAATCGAATGCGAGACACGTGTCATTAACTACACGTTTCATAAACGAAGAATACACTTACCACACAGAACTCAAGTTGCCGACCCCGGTAGCGCGGGGCTAGCGAGCTGGCTTCGCGTTGTAGGGGTCGCCGGTTCGAGTCCGGCCCAGGGCATGGGTGGTTTTAATTAAGTGTTGTGTTCGTCCTGTGTTGTCCTGTCACTTGTGGTAATCAATAATATAAGAAGATAATATGAACACTGTTGAAAAATGATAGAAACATAGTTGCTGGCTGAATGGCTACTAGGCCGAATGCCATTAAAAAAAAAAAAAATTAAAAAAAAATCAAATATTTACTAAAGTGGACGTAGCGATTGAAACTTTCACATCCCTAACCATTAATGAGATTTCCATGGCTCTAAAGCGTCTGCATCATTCGTGATAGAAAATTTCTGTGGGTAAAAGTAACTCTAATAGCTACTAGGAAAAATTCTTCACGAGTGTTCTACGGGCAGAAGACCCGTGATGAATTTTTATCAGCTGTACGCCGGGAAAGACTCAATTCTCACAGCTACTAGGAAGCTTGTTGGTCAGATTGAAGAAGTGTAATACAAAATTTCCGGTCGAAACACAGAGAACAAGTTAAAGATAAAAATGTCTAGCAAGTTTTCAGTTGATAGTTAAGAAGTCTTTCTTTTTGGTGTTCATGGAATTCATTAAAAATGATAAATTCTTTTTCCTTCCCTATTATTTTTCTTTAGTAAATAAAACCACGCCGAGCAGGTACCGTTAATTAGTTTTGCAGTTTTCTCGTTCAGTAGGATAAGATTTCCTTAGAACAGACGTTACAAGTCCATGTTTGCAATTATATTGAGGAAATGAATACTGAATATAATTTCTCATTCACTTAGTGATTTTCTTGTAACAGACAGATTTTTATTACACACATCTGTAAGGAAAAATGCATTTTCATTATGAAGAACGAAAAGTCTGCGCAACAATAACAAAGCTTTTTCTTTAATTTTTTTAAAATTGTATCTCCAGTGTTATAGTAAAATTTTAGTTATATAATTACGAAGTCTTTCTCGGCGCTGAGAATACAAATAATGCTCTCGGGTGACTAGCCGAGTTATAGAAGTGTTATAATAATCACACAATATTTCGGCGCTCTGAATCGTTGGCGCCATCTTCCGGTGAAGTTTAGTTATTTCAAAGAATTAGAGCAAACCAAAGTGGTCTCTTTCTTCTAATAATTGGTTCTAATATTTGGTACAATCATTTTTGACCTTATATTCTTCAATATGAATGTATATAAAAAAATAAATACATTTATAACTCTTTTTTGGTTGATAATTGAAAACAGCGATCAGTCACAGTTTATGGTGTTGCTTTATTTTATTTTACCATAAAATAAACACCATAAACTGTGACTGGTCGCTGTTTTCAATTATCAACCAAATTTGATATCACAGTCGCTGATTCCACAAGTCCACCATGGACAAAATATTACTATTTATAACTCTCATTGAAAATCATCTGATTTTATGGTTAGTAATAACTAAGAACAGCTCTCAGTTTCTGCCATGAAACTGTGTTTCACTTCAACATATACGACCGAATCTTGCATCTTACATCATATAATGCTATATCTTAAAAATAAAACTGATCACATTACATTCAGTGCAGATAAGTTCCTTCTCATCTACTACCATACGCCAGGACAAAGTCATTATAACAATACCTTCCTTCTACAGGTCTGCCAACTTTCTAGCATTTACTACACATTCACAAACGCAGATATAATTTATTAGTTAGCAAATTATATTTAAAAAGGTAATAATACCAAAGAGTTAACGTGTTTAATTTACCAACAATTTTATGTATCTTACACGGTCAGTTCAACCTCTGCTTCGTTTATTTGGAGACTACATTGCTCAACATTAGTAGTTGGGCGAGGATTCACTCTTTCCTAAGCGTGTGTGAAATTTGACACTGAATTTTTAATACTGGATATTACCTGTCGTATTGTAGGTCAGAAATATTTTAATGCAGGGGCTTTCAAAGATAATCTGTCAGTGAATGCTAATGTTGATAAATTAATGCGTATTAGCTACCTGGGAAGCAAATATTTTCAGCCGGCTGTCGTTTTTAGACGACTGATGGATCAGAAGCGATGTGTTTATCAGCTGTCTGCAAACTTGGCAGCTGCCAGCACTTTTATTAATCATATTTTTTTGCCACTCATGAGCCATTATACATTCCACCTCGATGGTGAATAAATTAAGATCAGATATATAAATCAAATCAATGTCTTGAGACTAATACTACGTACAAATATAGTTGAATATTATATTAAAATGTGTGTATCTGCTGCACTGTTTGTAAATCCACGAACTGGTTACGGATGATCTTTGAAATTATGAATGGCCATAATACTGCTTATTATTTTCTGAAAGACTCTCAATGTGTTACATGCCTACTATGCACGAATTACAAATGAATATATTTAAAAAAAGGAGTTTGGCCTTATAGGCAATAATATCATTGTATTATAGTCTTCTAGTCAAATTGACGGTCACAAATGGAAAGAAAACTCAATAAAGAGACATCAATTAATTAAAACCATCCGTGCTGTGGGCCAGACAAAAACTAGTGACCTCTGGAATGCACCACCTGTGCCAACAAATAAAAATTTATAACACCGATAGCATATTGAAGCAAATATTAAACTTCTTTGTTACATTAAAGTAAATTAGCGCATTGCTGAGAACCTGATAACAGTTTGAGATCACTACGCTTTCCGCCTTTGGCATCTTTGACACCGTACTTCACATATACAAAGCATGCTTTGCTAGAGGGAAAAGTAAAGTTAACCGTTATTAAATATTCCAATACACACCGTCGATTGAACCCAGGATTCCGAGCGATGAACGCCGACATCTTAACAATAAGCCGGATTATGCAGTGTTTCGTTTAAATGTATTTATTATTGTTACGTTTTATATTTTCTTCTGATAAGTACTAAGAAAGTCTGATATACCTGGTGAAGCTTAACTCATTGTACATTTTGCAGCAATATATCACCGTTATTTATGAGAAATTCTATGCATCGAACGCAGCCAAGAGAAATTTGTGCGATTGAGAGAACTACAATCCTTTAAGAGCCGGTTAGTTTAAATTCTTGACTTAAATAACAAAAAAATGTGACGAAAAACTATATGAGTATCTTGCAAAATGTATTTTTTTTTTTACTGATGTGATCTGAAACAAGTGTTTTAAACTTGAAGAAAATAAATTTATACCCCAGTACGTTAATTCTAGCGTGATAAGTAGAAGGAGTATAAGTCAAAATTTATTGCTATCAATTTTTTTACTATAAATTCATGTATAACATCTAAATATATGTATTAACAGTATAAGTCAGTACTGATTAATTTTTCCTAACAATTCAACATTGAACCTATTAGTATAAATCAATTCACATTTTGTACGATCTGTAAAAGGAGTTCAATCCAAGTTATACAATAGTAATGACTTATACTCCTTGTTCCTATCAAGAAAGAATTATTTCTCGGTAAAATCAACCCCGTATTTAAGTTCTTCAGTACATTTTATTAATCACCATGATCAATTTTGATGATCAAAGTTGACTGTGAAGAACGATTGTGTTTGATCTAAGAACTCACAGATTTAACTTTTCAGAAACAATTCTGTGTTTCTTTCAGAGTAACAGAAGCAATCTCATTGAAATAGCATTGAATGTCAATCCCAAATCCCAGAAGGCAGAGAAATAACAAACCAGCTCTTAATATTTTTAACTGCTACAGCGACATTCTCGACATCCATGGGACTGTATCCCGCTGTGATATTAATCCCGCGTGTTTACACTGCTGGCAAACCATGCAGGGATGCAAATACAGTTTTCCCGTAAACAGAATTAAGTTCACGAGTAATTACCGCAGTAGCGCGGTTAATGGATTTGTGCAACCTGAGCTATGTACACAAACGTATGAGTTTCTGAATCGCCCAGTTTGGATGACATAGATGACATTGCTTCTTGCAGGCAAGATTTCTACGCCTTTCTTTTTTTTTTATAAAAAAAAGATTTTAGTACTATAATTCATCAATAGGCAATAGGCAGTACAGAAATATTCTGGCTTCAGCGGGTTGCTGCAGTCGACTTCCTTCGGTCTGTTACACAGAAGTAATGTACATCAGTGCGTCCGGGAATCGAGTCAACTGCGGCTCTGCCAGTCCTAATCTCGAAGCAATTATTATCATTATTGTACCTCAATTTCTTCTGTCTACATACCTCAAATTTCTATTACACATACAAAGGTTATTTTTTAAAATAAGATACGTTTGTGAATAAATGTGAGAATGACGCACGCTCGCCGCAGTGCGCATGCGCGTCTGTTCCCAGCATGCTTTGCTCGCGTCTAGACGCCATTTGCAGCCGTATCGTCTGTCTGTGTGCTGAGCTGTAGTAATTTACAATGTTTAACAAAATTGATTCACCCACCGACTGTGAGATACGATCTGTAATTCAATTAGTAAATATCAGCAATCTTGACAAATTTTGTTTCGTCCCTGTTCTTATTTTGGAAGATATTTGTATACAAATTTCACCGATTTTGTCATTCACTCACCCATTCGCTCACTTTCCAGTCAGTCGTGGAAAGCTGAAATTTGGTACATAGAGAGAATGTTACCCCAAAATTATAAGAAAAGGTTAAAACTGAGACCTTTTCGTGTTATATTCTCCTTATGTACTCCAAACGTGAAATTGCTTTGTATCCTAATATCTTGACATACTTTTATTATTATACATAGAGGAAACTAAGTTTAACTAAAGAGTTAGGTTTTACTTCCTTCCTCTTCTTGCTTTGGAAATGAGTGAAATTGAAAGTTTCTGACCAGCTAGAACATTGCGTATCATAATTCAAATGCACTTTCTTTGGTCCTTGAAACAGGTAATTTGGTACACATATCTGGGTTTTCTTCCAAACCGCAAGAAAAGTCCAATATTAGCGATTTTCCTTGTATTTATCCAATGGGAGCTCCAAACAAGAAACGTTTCAGTGCATATTTGCAGGTTAATTCCTTTACTCTAGATATTGATAAATGCCCCATTGTTTTAGGCATTGAAATCAGGGAGCATAACTAACACATTAAATTTTACTTTGTTCTCGTGTTTAGTTTGAAAGTTACTGGTAATTTACTGATGGTGCCAGTTAAATCTATTGCAATCGGTATTACTCACCCAGAATGCATACCCATTGCTAGCAGAGATCTTAGTAAAGGAAACTCATATATTGATGCATTGAACTCTGAAATGTCCTTATCCACAGATTTTCTAATAGAACCACTATATTTGAGAGAGTCAGAAGAAGCGATCAACTTAAAAATAAGGAATGAGATCCCACATAAACAATTATTGTAAAAATAGGCCAATTCTCATATTTGTTTAGTGACATAAAGTTATAGAGATCTTGTTCTGAGCCACGTATACACCCTATAATGTGCAGTCAGTTTACTTTCTGATGCAGAATGGTTTCTCTCGGTCAAATCAAATAATCGGACGACATTGTTGGTCGGGAAATTCTGAAGTATTGTTCTGCCGCTAAGTGGCGACTTTTTTTTATTTTTATTCACTGCGCAATGTGTCTCTTATCGTGCCTTAGTAACCTATCACCGTAATCCTACCGGGTACAGGGGACTTGCAGCTTAACATGGAATCCGAACCATGGAAGCGTTATAGAGTTATAGAGTTAAAGACGAGATGGGATTCGAACAGGAGATATTTCGATCTCGAGTCAGACGCGTAAATTTCTTTTCCATCAGACCGTTCGTTACTCTTGGTGTTATGGATCGTTGATTTGTAAGGAGAGAAAGAAAACATTTTTGTGACTTGGTCATTATGCAAGCTAAGTTTCAATAAACAAGATACCTATGTAAATAACTTATAAGTTTATTAATCTTAAAAATGGATGGAAGTAAAGATTTTAGCAGCAGGTCTTTCAGCTTTGACAAGTATTAGAATAAATAACAAATAGTATTCCTTTTATTTCAGCGGACAGTATGGAGCGGGTTGGTGGATCAGTGATCCAAGCGTCTGATTGGAGATTGAAAGGTCCCTGATTCAAATCCCTGTCTCGGCGGGGATTTTCATGGACCATTGACACGACCTTCACCTCTAGCACAGCCTGCTGTCTAATGTGAAGACGCCAGAATGTTTCCGTGGTTCGAATTCCACGATAAACTGCAGGTTCACTTTACTTTGTGTGATTACCTAGTTAGGCAAAGCTTAGCCATGACAGAGCCGCATGCGCGGCAAATACAAACTCTGACAAAACGGCGGCCGAACTACCATCCGGATCTCCTTGTGAATAGTGCCATACGCCAAATCCTAGTGGAAATTATGACAAGCATATTAGCCAGTCTCCTTGCCAATAGTACCATACGCCAAATCCTAGTGGAAATTATGACAAGCATATTAGCCTGTCTCGTTGCCAATAGTACCATACGCAAAATCCTAGTGGAAATTATGACATGCATAACAGCCAGGTCAATACTTCCTCTTTTTTTTATATACCGCGGGTTCAAATCCCCTCCCGACCGTTCGAGTTTGTTTTTCTTGGTTAGAGAAATCGTTCCGGACCAATAAAATTATTATAAACAATCGAATTTTCTCAGCCTCGTAAAGGAATATATTCTTCTCGAGAAACTAACTGAGTAAAAATGTTAACAAACAGTATTTCAACCACCGTACCCTCCATCGTCATCTTTAGGCGAAGTGTTATGAGGCAGGAAAATCTGGAATGCCAGAAATGTATAATTAGTCAGAGTTTTATTGCGATAATAATGCTGAAATTGCCGGGAGAAGGGAAAACTTCTCCTATTAGATTTTTTTTTGCTTATTGCTTTACGATGTCGAGGTCATTAGAGGCTGGAAAGGATTGGGGATAAGAGACATGGCCTGTTGAAGATAGAATCTCAGCATTCGCATGGAGTGATTTGAAGAAACCCTGGGTCACCAAAATATGGATACCTGGACGGGATTTGAACCAGCGTCCTACAGGATGGGAGGCCAGAGCATTATTTCTCACCCACCACGGTAAGAAGTATTTACTTAACGTGCAAAACAAAACTGGAGGAGTAAAATGTAATAATTTTCAATTTTATATCGTAATGCCAGACATCGAATAAACGAAAACGATTAATGCAAGGTCAGGGTTTGATGAAGATAAATAACAAAACATACTAAACTATGAGTTTCTGGTTTCATCTAACATGTTTTAAAACAAAATGCCTCTGCCACGTTTTTTGATGAACATGAGAGAGGTTACATTTGAGAACAATTGAATATAATGTTAACCTGTGGTCAAATCTGCTGTAGATTACAATAAAAGATTATATAAATGTAGTGTTTCAAAGAATGGTTGTAAAATATATCGATTAGTTCGACTTCTGGAGACGTGGCAACTAAATCAAATATTCCTTTAAAAATGTGTATAACGCTAGGTAAAAAATAATTTAAAAATACACCTCATCGAGGTCATTAAAGGCGAGAAATAACTGAGTGGAAGGAATGGAATCACCAATGGCCTTTTGGAGAAACCATATGCCAAAAATGATTTCGGGAAAATCATCTAAAACCGAAATTACATTGCAGTTATTTGCTGTTTCACACAAATCAGTACTATTTCATTCTGTCTGGAATTTATAATTGCAATGGTTGATTTTTTATTTTTATTTTCTTTCTCAAATTTGAAAATTGAAACAAACACCATATTACTTCAGGTAGTACCCTTATAACCAGATGACAATGTGATCCGCCGCCTTCTATTTCACTTGGAAACAAGTTACTTTGTAGTCGTTAGAAAGAGTATTACATTAATGTTCCCTATGTTAAGAGCACTCGTATCATTGGTTATATTTAATCTTCATGAAGAAAGTTACGATAGGAGGCATTTTAATTGCAGCCTTTATTGTTATGACTAGTCATTGTATCCTAATCGATGATACATCACACGTCATTCAACAGTTCGTGGTTGGCAGAAATAGTAGCAACCAATGTGCAACCATTACGTGACCCTTAGTAGCGCTGACCTCAACCAAGTTATGAGACAGTAGTTATGGACGGCCATTACTTGCAGCATAAAATGGGGAGGGGCAGCACTTAATGTGCGTCAGATAACAACGTGTAATAACATACACGTTACTTGCGCGTTAAATGGTCAGCAAATACACGTGTTTTCGTTACATGAACTGCAGGATACAGAAGGGTTTCCAGGAGTAGGAGAAGAGGAAAGGTAGTAATATCAGGACCCAAGAAAGGAGGAAACAGTAAAGTTAAAGAATGAAGAACTACTGGAAGTAAGAAAAGAAGCTTCGAGGTGAATGTTGTAACCTAATTTTCGTACGAAATCAAAGCGATTGCCTCAATTCTGAACATATGATTTATTTTGACACAGTTGAAAAATTTGGAAACTATTTTTACTGACAAAAACTTAAATAAGGGACTTCCATGCATTTGTAATGTGAGATCAGAGAGAAATTAAAATTTTATCTTTACTACGAAAACAAATGAAAATGTAGTGCTAAAGCCCAGTAGCGACTAACTAGTGTATAATTTGCCGTGAAGAACATTATTTGTGTGAATCGATATATAAAGAACCCCGTAGCTGTTTGAAAATCTGCTAAGAGATATATTAACTTCAATTTATTTGTATACATGATGATTAAAATTTGTTACTGTTGGTTTGTGAATAAATTTTAGATTAATGTAAATGTAGATGCAGCGGTGTTGTAATTATATATATAAAAAATCCTGCTTCCTTTCTTCACAAATCATTTGAGTAATTGTATAATACTAGTAAAAAATTATGAAAATTTTAATGATAACATAATTTAAGCAAAAAGAAGGTACACCTAACCGGTACGCTTCAATATAGAAACCAACTAATTTCGTCCTATTATTGTGACGATAATCCTCAAATTGCTTGTCAAAGCGCATTTAGATCTAGACACAACGAATCTGAAAAAAAAAACCTTTATAATACTTCTGGGTTTTGATCTTACATCCTGATTACGGATTATAATAGTTTTTCCATGTTTATGTAAGGGAATGGATGGCCGCTAACATCACTTTTTTTTTTTTTTTCAGAGGAATTAACAATAGAAATATGAGAATATTTTTCCGACAAATAGTAAGGTCTCCTTCTGCAGAGATGCTATGGTATGATACTCAATGTCGAAATCACCGTAAGTCCATGTTCTTTTCTTTCTTCGCCACCTTTTCCCAAAATTATGGGTCGACTGCGTTTCATAATTTTACTCATCATTGACATGGTAAAATTTGGTGCTTCGATTTTATGGCCGCATACCCCTGCTGACCCTACTGCTAAGTCGTACTACGTGCTATTGTCATCCGTCTTCGAAATGTGTAACTGTGCTCTGTGTGTGATAAGTGTATTTTTTGTTTCTCAAAAATGTATTTTATGAGGTGGCGGATGGGTACCTTCTCGGCGTTCGCTGTGTTGGCTGCAAAAAGCCGCCTAAAAGCCTAAACGGTCGGTATGCGCCCGGTCCCGTCGCCGCGTCCTCGTCACTCCCCGTGGGCACCCACGTGGGTGGCGAAGTGTGCCTAGCCTCACCATCCCCGCTGTAATGGCGGGTAGTTCTGAAGAGTCTCTGTTCCTGCGGTGGTGGAGGGTCTGTGTGGTGAGTAGTTGGGGGAATCCGTGAGGGGCTTAATAAGAAATTCAGTTGCCCTGTTGATCGGACCCGCTATCCCAGTACTCTGTATCTCACTGACACAGTGTGAGGCGCCTCAGCGCACTGAGCCACACCGGTGCGAATATCACAGTAAGTTCGTACCTTTACTGAATTCTGAATGCTATCTTCATTTTCAGTTGATGTTATGAAATACATAAACACAAAGGGAAAATAGGGCTACGAGTATGACTTCATAACTGAAGTTAGTAATGTTACTAGCTGCTTTTTGTCTCAGAATGTTGTTACCACAAACAGTGCGTCCGATCCGCTACGCCAAAATTTATCCCTACCCTACATCGTCGTAATAGGTCAACGTTCACGGCTGGACGCCGGGAGATCTTAAGCCCTGATTTATACCGGATTGTTTCGGTCGCAATCGGAATATTGATTCCCCCGATCTGTAACTGTTACCCGGACGGGCATTACCAGAATCCCCGTGTTTTCTGGCAACGCCAACTGCTACCCCGCTAGGAATTTCGGCAGATGGGTTATCAGTCAGGCCGGATCCGATTGCTTTTTTGTAATACTAATTAATGGCTTGATCTGTTCTCGCGTTAGGGTGGTTTCTGTACTCAATTTTATACATTAATTTGGAACTAAACTGAATTACAGGGACAGCGTAAAAATTTCTCTCCTTGTTTCATAATTTTATTAACAGTATTGTATTTTCCAGATACAGTACATATTAGTGCACACAAACTGTAAAAATAATACATTTGTGAGGAATTCAGAGACAAAACAGATATTTTGAATAAAATACAGAATATTAAAGTCTTAGTAATAACAGCAAAAGAAAATTTTAAGTAGAAAAATTGAAACAGATTTATTGAAACATTTAATGTTGCTTCATATGAAGGTCCGTGGTCTAGGCAATGAACACGCTAATAAGAAAACATTGTTAGATAGCTCGAATGTGTGTATTGGAATAGATATTTACCGATAGGTCATGAGAGAAATTAAAAAATAAAATCTTTAATTGATGTTAATGATACAAAATTATGCATTACAGAGGAAACGTTAAAGGATTTAATGCTAAACGGAGATTACCGAAAGGTACTGAAGTGTTACAGACGGTGATATTCATTATGTATGAGCTGGAGGGGCCACTTGCAGAAGCACTGTAATAATGTAGTACTTTTTAGGTAATTATTATTATTTTTTATTACTAAATTCAATTTTGTTTATATCTTGTGGGGCCGGATTTTCAGCCAAGACAGAATGATGGTTATCGCGGTAATTTATATGTACAAGAATTGCAGTAAGATATGTTTTAAAGGGCCATGGTTGTAGTTTTTGAGGGACTTGGAAGTTGTACTAGCGAAGTGTAGAGGCGGCGAACGGGACAGTCAACGGCGACAGCCTTAGCAAAGAATGCTTGACCGAATCGAAGTTTATGGCGGGCAAAAAATATCTAAAATAATGTGCGAGACCTTTCAGCGGCAGTGCATTAGTTGTGAATAATATCAGAAAATTATTTCCAGACACGGACTCTCAGAAGCCAAGTGGCTGCTAAGGCGTCGCGAAGGATAATCCAATCAGGGACAGAAACTAACAAAGAAAAAAATTTCGTTTATACGAACGAAAGGTTCGGCGAGAACCGCCAGTGGTGGGGGAGATCATCCGCCAATTCAATTACTTTCAACGAGTTTCAGCTAAATTGTTAACATTTGTTTCTGTGTGCTGACGGAGAGCGGAAATTCACGTCTTTGAGAGGAGTCGAGCAGGGAAGATCAGCCTCGGCGGAGAGACATTCGGTGCTGGATGCTTGATTACAGCAGGTGTTTGTCAGTAAACCTACTGGAGAGCTATGTCGACAGCCGCCCTGTTCTGTAGCACAGGAGGCGGTCAACTCCGGCCAAAGACCCGTGCTGAAGACAAGCCGGCCAACAGTAACACTTCAACAACGCGCAACACGACAACGCCTGCTAGAATTACTGCGGTAAAGAACTGCACATGTACGTCAGCAGCAACTGACAGACAAGCTCCAGGGTGGTAAAGTCAGAACAATAAATTCTAACGTCTTTAATGAAGCAACGAATGGCGCATTAAAGTAATAATTTTCCATAAAAAACGCTGTGCTTTAAAATATCTTTGTTAGTAAATAAAGAAATGTTTCTTACTCATGTTTCTGCTTCTTTACTTATCCCCATTCAATCTCATGTTTGATCATTCAAGACCAACAAATACGCCCACAGTTTATTTAGATTGATTGATTAACAATCCTCATTAAGAGAGAAATTTCAGTAGGTACTCCTTGGGACACTAAAATGTATAGTATGCAAAATACAATAATTTGAAAAAGAAAAGAAGAGTTCGTTGAATTTTATTATCTATTGCTTTAAATCTCGTCGACGTCGATGTCATTAGGCCTGGGGACAATGAACGGGAAGGAATTCGACCATGGCCTTTCTGAAAAAAGCATCCCGGCATTCGCCTGGAGTTATTTGGGGAAACCATGGAAAACCCAAATTCTTGAAGCCCGGACAGGGATTCGAACCGGCGTCCTCCTGAATACGAGGCCAGAGCGTTAACCGCTCACCCACTACACTCGGTAGTGCGTTGTTACTTGATGGACGGTATTGAAAAAGAAATGTGGAACTGAATAGATTTCATGACATAGTAAAAAAATTAATGAGTTTTAGAAATATAAAGCATTCAAACTAAAATTAGAAATAAAATTCAGCTTATTTGATTAATTGATTCGTTATAAGACAATTGGTGGTGAGGGAATAACTAAGGTTGTTTCTGCTAGAAACTAAATGATACTAGCTCCAAAAGAAATAAAGAAGCAAAGAATGACATTTACGTGATTTTAGTCAAAGCCGATAGTGCTCGGGCTAGCATTGGTAGGTCAGGGGTTCAAATCCCACCCGACAATCCCACCTCGGCTATAAAACAAGACCACTCGCTGACTGAAGACGCAGTTCTGCCCTGGAAGAAGACCCCAGAATGAGGGTCGAAACGTCGGTTTCAAGAAACATGACGCGGCGCCACCCGGACAGCCAAGAATTAATACAGATTTCGGTTTTCCTAGGTGTCCCGAAATCACTGCAGGGGATGCTGGAATGGTTCCTACTAAGCGGCCATGATTAAATTCCTTGCCGTCCGTATTGACCTGACGTCAACGAGACGTAAAGCACCCCCGCCCCCACCCTCAAACAACAGTGCGACATTGAGGATAGATAGCCCTTAAATGAACAAATTAATTTATAAGAAATTGAAGTATGAAGCTTTTTAGCAGGAAAATGGTGTGTATTTTTAAAGAAAAATGCGTAGCGTTGATGTAGCAACATAATAGAAAAAGTTCCTACATTCTTAACGTCTGCAATTAAAAAATGTTTTTTGATGATCGTTTAGTGGTTGGAAAACCAAAAACAACAATCTATGCTGCTACAAAAGAAATAATAATATTCCAACCTAAATGTAATAGCATATTTAATACACATCGCCCTCAATAAACTAGAAATACTCGTTTAACTGGGAGTAATTTTTTTCCGATGCATTTTTAGAGCGTTAGTATTATTTCTCTTTCGTTTACTTTCTGTTTAAACCCTGTGTAGTGGATGAGTTGGTAAAGCTCTGGCTTCGCATTTGGGAGAACACATACTCGAAAAGTTCCGATCCCCGTCCGGCAATCCAAATTTGGGGTTTCCATGGTTTCCCCAAATCACTCCAGGCGAATGCTGAGATGGTTCCTTCAAATGGCCATTACATGATAATCCTTTCCCCCCTTAATGACCTCAACGTTGACTAGGCGAAAAACTATTAAAAAAAACCTTTTCTGTTTAGCTATTTTTGGCAGATTTATCAGCTGAATGTTGGAGTTAAGTACTGGCCTGGGTTTTTCTCACAACTTAGAAACTCCCATGTATATATTTGAAGTAGTGTGGAAGTACTTTCAGATTTACATCCCGTTGTTTTTATAAATCCTTCAGTGTGTGAAGCCCCATTACTAGTGAGATATAACGCTAAATGCATTTTAAAAGTTACCTGGACCCGGCACGGCCATGGTCATAGAATAGTGAGTCGTAATGTAGCAAATATTACTAGAATTAAATTTTCTACATAAACACGTATACAATTTTCTTAAATTTTTTTTTCGTGGGGACTTTTGGTTCTCAGCTAAGGTCATTAGAGCCGTGATAGAAAGGGGGGCATGTACAAGAAGAATTTCAGTCATTGCCTTTTGAGGGAACTATTCCGGCATTCGCTTGGAAAAACGATATGTGGTTGGTCTGACAATGACTCATACCTGCTTCCTCCAAGATGCGAGACCCCAACGTTACCGCTCTCCCAGGGCAATCGGTAAATTCTTGCTCTAAACTGTAAATTGAAAAGCTCCTCAATATAGAGCATAAATTACAGGTTTATGGATAGCTTTAGATTCGCTAGTGTATTACTAATTTATTGATAATACACAAATCACCAATCGTAGCACCATTAATTTAACATTATATAATGATTTTACAATTTACATGTTCTGTTTGCCGCAACTGTTTTCTCTATTAAAATGTTAGTGCATCTCTTGAAAACGTAATCCACCTGGGATATATCAAAGCCAAATACTGAATTATTATCCAATCAGCCAAACAGATTTATACGCAGCTTTCAGCATAATGAAGAAAATCCGGTCACTGCTAATTGAACGTATGCTTTAATTCCATCCTAAGCAGCATTTTCGACTCGGTCGTATTAACCGTCCCTGGCAGAAGTGTACTAAACTTTCCGTTATACCTACATTCTGGTGGTGCGGAAATAAATGAATAGATTTAACAAACTGTGTGTGGTACTGTATTTCCAGAGCGAGACACTGATGAGCAATAAAATTGAAAATCGGAGCGTTGACAATTTTACATGTATCTTCAGGAATGGCAGACCCTAATGTTGCCGCTCATCCTTAGAGGAAGCCACAAAACCATGTGTAGTTGCAGTACTATACAAGAGGACATGCGTACTCAGCAAGACTAATTTTCATCATTTGATAAAATCGGCAATATGCGTGTTGAACTTCGAGTAATTAAGGTTCCCAACTCTGATTAACTTGCGTGATCTTTAAGTGTCAAAAATCAATACTTTGTGTATTTGCAAATCATGTATTAGACTCCTCTTCACTCCAAATTAATGTCGCATGGTTTTGCCGTTCGAGTGCATTCATTAAATTCCAATTAAATTTATTACATGTAGTGTCTATTATAGCCTTGTAATTACTATGTAGTCGTCGAAGAACACTTTTTAGCGCAATAGCATTGCGGCTAAATAGGCTAATAGTAAAATGAAAACTATCTGTTATCTTACTCGCAACCTGTCACAAGTAAGTATTTTTGGAATTTCTTGTTTAAATAGAAGATACGGTTGATATTAGAAATTAAATTTTGCAAGTAAGATTTTTTTTTTTTTTGTGGTAAGATCCAAATAAAGACGGTTTAAAACTGGCATATTTCACGAAAGTTCGCGTCATTAAAAAAATACATCGAAAAAATACTTTTATGCTATATACGATAAACTTTAAACAAAGCTACCGCCAAATACAACATTCGGTTTTTGGTCAATGAAACGCATGGTATCAAAATCTTCTCGGGTCTCCAGCTGGATGGTGGTGTAAAAACATGACGTTTCGACAGCTGACTCTGCTGTCTTCATCAGGTATCTTGTAGTTGTTCTCAGCTGACTGTCTCTGCCTCGATTGGTCAACAATCAGCTGAGAACAACTACAAGATACCTGATGAAGACAGCAGAGTCAGCTGTCGACACGTCGTGTTTCTACACCACCATCCGGCTGGACACCCGAGAAGATTTTGTTGCATCGATACGCCGGGAAAGTCTCCACTCACACAAACGCATGATATGTTCAAATGTTTAGTCTGCATCTGATTCCTTTTACTAATTAGAGGTCTGTAACAGACCAAGCGACAGCAGAAGGACAGCAATAGAGCAATGTTTCCTTTCTGATTGTTCCTTAGAATAGGTTAATGTTAACTTGGGTGTAAGGTGACAAATGAAAAATGCAGATTTATACCGTCAAATGTTCAGTTAGTGAAAAGTTGTCACCAACTTCAGGTGATCTACATTAAAACGCAAGATCAAAAATCTTCGATGGGTGGGCGCTAACGATCACGCTTGGCATTAAAATCCCCGTTCAACATTTCGGTTTTCAATATTTTTTTTACTTATTGCTTTGCGCCTTGTTGACGGCTAAGGTCATTAGACGCGGGATGGGACTGGGGAAAAGGAACGGGAAGGAATTCGCCCATTTTTGAAGGAAGCATCGCGGCACTCTCCTGGAGTGATTTGGGGAAACCATGGAAGAACCAAACGGGGATTCGAACCCCCGTCCTCCTGAATGCGAGGCCAGAACGTTAACCGTTCACCTACCACGCTCGGTGGTTTTCTATGGTTATCCGGAAATCACTCTAGGTGGATGTCGGGATCTTTCCATCAAAAGGCCATGGTCGGATCCCTTACCGTTCATTGGCGCCGCATGCCCTCGTGTCTCTAATGACCTCGATGTTCATAAACCGTGAAGTCCTAGGCAAGGGGGGAGGGGAAATAAAACATATTTTTCTTGAAACCACCCGTGTCCAAAACTTCGTCAGCCACTGGAATGTAAGGCCTGCCTGCAATCACTTACCTGTAAAAGCCAACCAATCACAGTCCTTCGTACAGGAGTGCCAGCCGTGGCAGTTCCACTGAAAGAGCGCGCGCGATTCGCGAGGTAGTTTTCCTGCGCGATGCCGCCCGGATTCAATTACTGGGCCCGAGCGAGCAGTCCCGCCATAACTCACGAAGAGCCTGCGATATTGCTCCCGCCGTTTACCACAGGCCAGGCCGGTCTTGCTTATTCTTACCGCCAGCACTCATGCCGCATTTATTGTTCCTCCTGCGCCGACCGCCTTCTTCCACAACTGCCCCGTTTTATGTTTTTAATCTGCGGTTTTCGCTTATCTTACCAACTGAAAACGCATCGAGCTCCGCACAGAGTTTCTATTTCGAAACAGAGACCAGTGCAGACTGTAAGGAATATATTATTGTTGTTAATTATGTAAATTAATTATTTGTATTTATTATTACCTTTCAATGAAATCAAAACGTTCCCACCGAGTGTGGGTGCGCGGAAACGTATTGGACTCGCATTCAGGAGGACGAGGGTTTGAATTCCTGTCCGGTCATCCAGATTTGAGTTTTTCATGGTTTCCTCAAGTCTTCCAGGTGAATGCTGGAATGGTTCTTTCAAAAGGCCATGGTCGAATTTCCCATCAGTCCTTTCCCACATCTGATAACCTCGACGTTGGCAAGGCGTAAAGTCATAAAAATTTTACAGTTTACTAACGATATCTGTACTGTTACTGTGTATTGTCATGCTTAGGAGTTTATAACCATTTTTCTGTTTTGTAGTCCTTTTTTTGTATGTATTTTCGTTGAGACCAACTAGAACCAAGTAAATCCCTCTTGCATTTGGTGGCGAGTTTCATTTTCTTTTGACCCAGAAGTCCTTCATTCGTTTTGAGTGGGCCCGTTTGCACTCTTAGGTCCAAGGAGCTATTAGATTATTTGTCACTGTTTATCCCATGTGTTAATAACTTCTGCCGAAAGAGATCTCTATCAAAAGCATCTTAAGGTTTGTAACGTTCTGACCTCAATACCTGATTTAAAATTATAATTAATTTTATTATCATGAAAGGTAGAACTTGCATGAATACATTTTATATGAGAAATCACAAATGGTTTTATTTCAATTACTCACATGACATATATAACAAAATTAGTTAAAATTAATCAGTTGCCCTTTTGCGGGCGCCAGGGTATTTTATATAAAACACACAAAATGAAACAGTAAACAAATTCAACATTTTGACTGTTCACTTCTGAATGAAATGTTTGCTCCGGGCTATGAGAGTTCTTATCTGCAGGGTCGTAGCTGGGCAATGCTATGAACTTGCACTTGTAACTAGCACAATGTCCTTAATGTCCTTCATATGGCCATATATAATTACCGAATTTTGATGTCAGCCACACACATTGGATGAAGTTTTCTGCTCTGTTACGGAACAGTGTGGCACGGTTCTTCAGAACATCCTTTGCCTGAGCACCTCCGCTCAAACGAAGTGGCTGATGTCCCGTTCCAGGCAGCACATTCTCATTAACGCACAGACAGTCCACATCGACCGATCGTGAATGCCGACCAGCACTGAAAGTTCCTCCGTGCCACATGAAAACAGAAATTTCCGCAGATCACCCTGTTTATCTACCTGGCTAGCACAATCCTCCCCTCTCAGGGACACACTCCCCTCGCTAATTCGAGGAACCGGCCTGCTGGCATTCCTCAGATCTGCCACTCCACACTTGTACACTGCGCCCAAATGCCCACTAAAATATTCCACATTTGAAATAATAAACATATAATTTATTAATGTAACTAGCGGTCCCAAGACGCGTTCGTTACAGGTTTTAATCCCAAAAATTTACGATCTTATTTGATATTTAAAAACCAGGGAATTACTGTTTTGGGTTTTGCGTCAAAAGAATGAAAGATTTTTTTAATCAGTCTGTTTTCCTCCATTCATTTGAGGTGACCATATAATGATACACGGCTTTTGCGGATTGTTTCAGTGATTTTCTCTATTCTACTGTAGATATTTTTGCTTTGGATCTCTTTTTATGGTAGCTGTTACTGATACTGGAACCCAGAATTCCTCTGATAACTTTTATTTTTTATCCAGTTCTCCTAGGAGACCTTCATCAGTATTCAAGAACTAGTTTTTGCTGCATAAAAATTACTGGAATCAGCACTGTCTCATAATGACGTATATTAGTATTTTGTGGAATACATTTTATGCTGTAGATCTCTCGCGAAATTTGGTAGGCTATTTCGAGCTTGTGTATTCTTTCCCGAAAAGATTCTCTGTTCAATCTGTTTCTCAAGCCGATTTTACCCAGGTACTTAAATTTTTCCATTTGGTTTATGTCTCCGTATTTAGATTAAATATTTTGTGGGGCTTCTTTGATGATGGTCATTACTTCAGTTTTTTCAAACGACATCAGTCTGGTTTGATTGGCGATTTCTTTGAGCAA
This sequence comes from Vandiemenella viatica, assembly GCA_031002005.1. Taxonomy (NCBI): domain Eukaryota; kingdom Metazoa; phylum Arthropoda; class Insecta; order Orthoptera; family Morabidae; genus Vandiemenella; species Vandiemenella viatica. The sequence goes on from CM061919.1 coordinate 138,823,293, forward strand.
ATCAATTTTGATTCTAGCAGTTTTGAATTAATTGTTTTAATAATACAACTTTTTTTTATTAAAAAAGTTACATTTATATTAAATACAATCAGGTATTTTACGTTTGAATTATTAAATATAATAAATAAAAACTACTGGAGGCACATTTTTAATCTAGATTTGTGTGCACAAATATGGAATTATAATTTATAATTGATCATCATACAACTTATTAATTGATAGCGTTTTACGAGAAAACTTCATACTTTTCTTTGTATTTCGTTAATTTTTTTCTTGATTTTCACTGTTGATAAGTAATCTTCTAAATTCATCTTGTTCTGTAGGATGTAAAACATTGTTTGACCTAGTATCCAAATGCACCAGCTTTGATATCTGGACGCACTAATAAGCTAATGTCTATATTTATTGGTGATGCTTGTAAAAGTGTTGTTACAACATGCTTTGGCCACAACTATATTTGGTAGTCATTTGACTGGATGACAATGTCATCAACAAAAGCTAGAGTGTCTATTGTGATCACTTAAGATTTCGTTCCCATTCTCAATGGACTGTAGTCAGTTCCCTTTAAGTTAACTCGCCAGGTCCGAATGATCTTTCCTAGAAGGCAATTGAAAAGCGGTGGAGACAGATCGTCAACTTGCCTGACACCAGTTGTGACCTCATAAGAATCCGAGAGACATGCTATAAACTAAACTTTCGATTTTATGTTCGTCAGGGAGGATCTGATTATAGCCAATAGTTATGGGTCAACTACAAATTCATTAAGGATGTTTAATAGCACCTCCCTGTCTGTCGAGTCGTACACTTTCTCAAAGTCCACAAATACTGACACGTATTTTTTTCCCCCTCAACAAAATGAAAGCTATATACGGTGTATGATTTACTCTGTGGAGCTAGTTAGTATAGGAAGCAGTAATATTTCAGATAGTAGATTAAAGTACAATATGTTTTGATAGTAAGCATAAGGAAAGAAGAAGATCAGTGTGGTGAATACAGGTAAATAGAATAGCGGTTTTTGTGGATTAATGTGAATGGTATATCGGAAACGTAATCGATTGTTAGGAATATTTCAAAAGCACTAAAAGTTGCTGACGTTGCTAACGCCCTATTCATAACCCTCTTTTTTTTTAAAGACAGATACTGAGCAATAATTAGATAGGGTTTCATCCGGATTTTTGGTTTCATAAAATCGAATGACGCTTTTTGGTACTAAATGACGGGTGCCAGTCCTTAAATCGGACCTTTTGGGAAGTTATATGGCAGATATTTATCGTTTAGGGCTTTACAACTTGTCCGGATGGATAGAGAAGGGAGGTACTGAGGGCATGTAACAGAATGGGGTTTAGTGAATGATGGGTCCCAAATTCAGCAGCAATTTATGGCGCGCGGTCCATACATCGAAAGTCAACTGTTAGGTATAATTTCGATACGGCATGCCTAGGACTAGAATGTTTGGTAGTTTGTTGCTGGAAATAACCTCTTGACGGAATATCTTAAATAAAATCCACTTCTAAAGTAATACAGAATAAACTCGAAAGCTTTTCCGCGCAATAAATAAAAGTATTCCAGACACTTCGGTATATTTATTTATTCAAAGTAATTTTAAGCAAACTACTGTACATTCCACATTTGCGATAATCCTGGGACGCCGAGGGTACTATAAACTGTTTTCATATTAAAACACGCCTCAGTGTCCTGCCAATATTGCAGTTTCTCTTCTGCACTGTTTCATTGCTCATTGTAATTCTTAATACTTGCTCGTGAGTCATGCCGTTACCCTCAATGAATACAGTTCACGCACGCTCTGCATGCAAGGCCAACCCTTAAAATTTAAATACCTCCACAATTTTACGAGATTGAACGAAACACTTAACCAGTGTAAACTCTGAAACTAAGTGTACACTTAAACAGAGTACACAAGTTTTTATATACATTAGAAACTTAAGAATACTAACATATGCGCCCAGTTCTGGTACAACCAAATTGTTTTGTGAGAAAATAATCGATAAGACAGAGCGTCAAGTCTTTAAATCACGTTCTGGCCTCGCATTCGTGAGGTCGCCGGTTCGAATCCCCGTCCGGGCATTCAGATTTGGGTTTTCCATGGTTTCCCTAAATCACTCCAGGCGAATGCCGGAATTCTTCCTTCACAAGGCCATGTCCAAATTCCTTCCCGTTCCTTGTCCCCACTCCCATCCCGCCTCTAATGACCTCTACGTCAACGAGGCGTAAAGCCATAGCAAAAAAAATCTTTAAATCACGTCGCCATACTCATTACTACAGCTAACATATTGCTTGTTGAATAGTAACTACGAATAATTTCACCAAAAGTTCATAGTCGCCTCGATTTATGGATCCATTCATCTAATCACATTAGTATCTATACATTCAGACAAACAGAACGACTCGTACCACACTAATCAAAAATCCCAACACACTATAAGACCACTACTTACAATCACAATTCCGCCATCTAATACAATTTTAATACTGCTACAATTCTTAATTCCACCTTCGTTTCACTAACATCAAACGTCCCAAGATAAATTCGTTTTTTTTTGTGCCTCGTATAAAATCTCTTTATCTTTTCTTTAAATTCTTTAAATCCTCTTACAGACCATAACTAAGCCCCATACATTAAGTTTATAAAATTTATCTAATTGATCCATATTCCAATCGTAATTCTTCTGCATAATGAGATTAGATGACTGTAACTTCCCCGTAGCGCCAAACATCAACAATACGCTGACTGGAATCCCTGTATTATTATTTTCTTTGACCAGTCTCAGAAACAGCTGTTACTTCACTCCCCTTATACACTAATACATGATTACCCATACCACAAATTTAAATGTTGATTAAAGGTTATAGTGCATTTTTACTTCTTACATGTACTTTTTCTTCTTGCATCAAGTCTTTTCCTACATTTTGACTGGAACATTCAAATTCTTCTGCACTATTCTCATTTTTAACTCCAATTTTTCTCAAGATCTGTGTATCTGCTTCACTTTGTCTACTTTCTTCGAAAGCATCCGAATGACGTTCCACGGTCATTTCATCCTTGCTTTTTCTGTATTTCAAGAAGCATTTGAAATTCGCCTCGTGTCTGATTTGGTAAACAGGGATTGTGGATTTCAGATAAGTGATGCATGGATTCCTGTTATTGAGGCTGCTCATCACCAACGCTCTGCTTTTTGTGTTCCGCGGGCGTCTAATGACTTCTGAGATGCTGCTAGGCAACATAACAACATCTGTCATTGCCATGCCAGTTTACAAACAACTCAAGGCTGAATTCAAGGCAGACTTCAAGACTTGCAACTGTACCTGAAGATGGCGACGGAGATTAAAGTCGCCGAAATATTGTGCATTAATAACAATATTACTCGGTTTGTTTCCCGAGAAACGTTTACAAATAAACAACGCCGAGAAAAATTACATTCATTTATGTAATCATATTCTCTATAACTTACTATTTCTCCCACTGACCCAATCGATCGGCTTACTCTTTCTACTATACAGGAATTTTTCTAATTGGTTCTTTTGCTTTACTGATAGTCTTTAATTGCTTTTAGTGGTTTATGTTGCAACACTTCTATCCTCAATGCTTTCGTCTAACTATCCCGGTCCCTCCATCATCATTTCACTAAGTTAGACTATCTAACATTCATGTCACATTTACTTTAATATCGACAATTTTCAAAGTAGCTATTTACTTTGCGCTAATTCCTCTTCAAGCAAAATGTTTTACAGAAAATCTTCGCATGTGCTGGACTATTGGCTGATGTGCTAGCAATTTGTTCAATCACGCCAATTTGATCATGCACTTCGTAATCTACTGCTGCTACTCTTTGAAATACTGTGTCAAAACTGATCTTAAACAGTTCATTATTGCCACGAAGGGCTTTTTTCAGATACCTCTTAACCCATTTCTTGTCTTTCTTCTATTTCAGTAAGTTTTTTTTACTAATCTTCCTCCCACTGTTTTATATGCCCATTTCTCTATTGTTTAAAAGCTTTTTCTTTTATTGCAACATGTCAGCACACAGCATTTTTCCTCCTTTCCATACTCTCTTTAGTTACATTTAATTCCCTTTGTAGCCATCCTCTGTAGCGGAGTGGCTAGAGTAATATCCCCGCGTGCCGAAGGTCACCGGTTCGAGTCCGGCCGAGGGCATGGGAGTTATGTGGTGTCTATAATTACTAGAAAAACAATACAATGGAGAAACTGCAAACACTGGATGATCAGAAATCATATTAAGCTGGCTGTATGGCCTATGGCTAGCCAAATACCATGTCTAAATTAAATTTTAAAAAAATCATGTTGCAACTTTCCTGTTTTTTGTTCAATTTAATCTCGTCGTAGTTCAAATTTTCTATCCTTTCAATCTCATAATTTTTTCTCGTTTCTCTGTGTTATTTCTAAAACTTTTAAATCTTGTCAAAATTAATTCATTTGTTGCATAACTAGAAATAGTATTTGACCCATATCATTTTTCGCATTCCCTAATATTAAATTTTTCGAAAGTACTTTTAACAACTTTATTCTCCGTAATTCTCTCAACAAAGCTTCTACCAATTACACAATCGTTAATTCGAGAAACGGAATTATTTAAATGATCCTCAAACAAAACAAAAAAGGCTGTAACTAATTCACAGCAATTATTTACCATAGTTAGCAACAAATAAATGTTCCATTTCAAAATCAATTTTTTGCCATTGAAACGATTACATGCTATCAAATTCTTGTTGTCTACAACGCATGAACACATCACCGTAAGATTACTCAACAATGCTTGAAAGTACAGAAAACATAGAATATAAAGAAACAATTCACTGAAAAACACAAATCAAACAAAATTTCGCATCACTTGAAAAAACTGTATAAAACCAGCAGGAGAATGCTGAAATCAAAACAGAGATTATATGCAAAAAATTTACTGTTTAACTACAAAAACACAGTTAATTTATAATTTTAATAATTATTACAGTATTGTATATGGTACTTAGAGGTTCCACGGCAATTGCTACTACTATTTTGAAATTTCAACAAACCTACTTATTTTTAATTCGTAACAATATCATATCAGCGGCGTGGTGGCTCAATTATTAAGGCATCTGATTGGCTACTGAAAAGTCCCCATTTCGAATACCTATCCCGAGGAGGATTTTCATAGGCCTTTAAACTCACCTTCACCTCTATCACAGCTTGATGTATAATAAAGAAAGACAGAAAGCTGCCATGTTCGGATACCATTTCAAACTGTAAACAGAAAGAGGGATGTGTAGAGAGATTGCCACGGGAGCTGGTGCTCCATCGCAATTTTATCAATCAATTGCAACGAATTAATTTCAAGCTAAAGACAACCTCCGCTGATATTGCCGTTCGGAAAACATATCTTTTGTCACTTACGCATTAATACATTTACTGTATCGTGATCCAATCATGACCCATTGAAAATACTTACATGCAGCTGAAGTAGTGATATTAGTAACATGGCGTCATTGGAAGCAAAGGAAATTAAAAATAATTCTTGGCTGCATTTCAAATTAACTACAGACTTCGCTGATGTTTCCTTTCGAAACTATCATATTATTTTATTTTCCTAAGCGTGTTACGCATCATCGACGTAACTAGACACAGAAGAAAATGGTTGTAAAGGAACGGGATTAAATTCGAATGGAGCCTTTTGATTGAAACATCTTGCCATTCGCTTGGAGATATTTCTGGAAACAATTGAAGACCAAAATCTGGATCACCAAACTAGGCATAGAACCCACACCTTAGCGCTTTTCAGTCCTGAGGATTATACACTCACCTGTCGGGCTTGGAGCAATCAATAGACTCTTCCTGCTAGTAACTCCTCGTGATCCACTTCACTGACAATTTAAAACGTTTGATCAAGTTGCCGCGTAAAACGAGGGTCGTGAAACATCTCTCCATACTCAGCTGCAGTGAGGAAGTATTTAATCATTACATGAGGAGTCAACAGCTACTTCAACTCGCGCAGGGAAGCTGTCCTGTGCTTCGCATCGGGTTGAGGTCTAACATTACAAGGACGACCGTAGTATGTGCCGGGCGGCGCAATCAGAGCGCAGATTCGAGTTGGCTACGACCTCGTCGTATCGGAATGCGAGGCACTTGGTCGGTGGCGGGAGTCGAATGCCGACATCGATTGCCGGTCTCGCCGCTGTCCGGCGCGTTTCATCGCAGCCAGAGAGCTCAGCGCCTCACTTGACCTCCACTCTCCACAAGGCACGCATATCGGGCCCGCTACACTCCACGCGCCACTGTGCGTGCGTATGGAAGCTACACAACGGAACTTTCTCTCTACATAGCAACCGGTTGTAAAATTTTAAAGTTTTCTGGTTAAAATGTTATAATTATGATCGTCGGCTAAATCTACATTCAGCATTATGACGTTAATGCAGCAAACAGGGGTTACTTTTCATAAATCAAACTTGATTAATTACTTGACTTCTTCATTTATTAAACTTTGAGGTCATATTTCCCGGAACTTTTACCAACTATATGAGCTAACATTAGTGTGGATTAATTAGTCGCCGAAAGTGACTAAGCAGGCACAGACTTATTAGCATTTCCACGCCAATCGGAGTAACAGCAATTCATGAAGGAATAAGGCCCAGTTTCGTTTCGAACACATGTTAGCTGAATGCTAAATTTAGTTTTAATTTATTATAGTTAATTACTTATAATACCAAACAAAATGAGAGGTATTATTGTTAATTCTAGCAATCACAACGCCATCCTGAGCAAAATACCACTTATTCAAAACAGTTCATTGAAATTATGATTTACATGCCATTGCATTCATTTTTGACAGACTGCTAGAACTTCATATTACAATTCATACACAATTAAACTAAGACTCGCACGAAGCAATGTTTTCAATTCAGGCGCCCAACACACAATTAATTGTTCCTGCCCAGCTGTGCCGGCGAGGCCAAATTTACTTACCGTGCTAGTTAACGATAGTAATCTTATGTTACCCAGGGACGGTAACTACAGCTTTTGGAAACTCGACAAAATAAAAATCGATTTATAAATGGTAATAATGTATTCCACGACACTTACAATTAATCAAAGGAAAATAATGTAATATTATTAATAATAATTGTAATAATTTTAATAATAATGATTGGTGGGGCCCGAGATTGTTACAAGTCGCCCAATTAGTGTAACTAAGTGACTTCGGAGAATAAATGTTCAGAAAGAAAGTAAACTTTACTAAAGCGGTGATAAGCTGTAACTCAAACTTTGTTAAACAATAGCCCAGAACTGCATAGCTAGAAAACTAAGAATAACTACTACTGCAGACGCTGAAAACGGTTCTTAATTGTCTAAATGACTCGATTTTATACCTCACTACATGGGTCGCGACACTTGAATAACTAATACATAAATCTGTAAGAGGCAGTTTACCAGGAATTTCCACGTTATGATATCAGGAAAAAGCTAAGCCGATATAAATATTTCTTTTTTAATTATAAATAGCTAGAGGCGTATAATTACAGTTCATTGCCGCAAGATGTTATCTAGCGCTAAGGAACACGCCAAAGTTGTGTTGTTTGCTGCAGTCATCCTAGACCCTACTAATAGCGCACCAGATGGACGTTTAATTAAGTTGGTAGGCGTACGCAATGAAGACATACGGACGAATTCACGCTGCTGCTACACGAGAGAATAACGACGTGGTGTGATAAAGCCGTTGTATCTTTGAAGAGAAAAGAAAACTGCAGGCATTTGAACAATTGAAACGACGAGAACAACCTGTTTACGGTGAAAAATAAGAATAATATAGTAGTCATGGAAAATTTTAACATAGAGTAATATCATAGTTGTGTTTTTTCAAACGAATTTAGAAAAAGTTATATATATATTGTCCGACATTTGTCCTTTATCTATTTTAATTCAATCTTCGTGTAAAAAAATTCTACTACTAGGCACAAGTCCACCGCCGTTTTTGGATACGGCCATGATTCTAGAACTGTTTCCAGGTCAAAGAATTCGGTGCGATACAAAATAGTAATACATAGACACAAAGTAATTATTTATTATTAGTGTAACAGTATACACTAAAAATGGGAATTAAAATAACTAAAACACAAATATCTAACAAAGATTACCATCAAGTAACTAGATAATAGTAATAAATTTACTTAGCTCGTAGGTAGTAATAGTAGCACCGGCCGAGAGTTGTGGTGTAACGGTTAGCGTTCTTGCCTCGCATTCGGGAGGACGCAGGTTCGAATCCCCGTCCGGGCATCCAGATATGGGTTTTCCATGGTTTCCCAAATCACTCCAGGCAAATACTGGGATGCTTCCTTCAAAAGGCCATGGCCGAGTTCCTTCCCATTCCTTGCCCTTCACGCTTTCCCACCTCTAAAGACCTCGCTGTTAAGAGACGTTAAGCATTAAAAAAAAGTAGTACCGAAGATAATCAGCATTAAAGTCGTGATCAAAAACTAAGTTTTTAGGGTCAATGATCATTACCGTATGATCTGATAGGCTCTATTTCTCAAATCTGATCTTTGTTGGAACTAGTAAAGTTTATTTAAACCAAAATAAACTGTACAAAGTCTAGGAGTGACAAAAAGTTTTTTTTTTTACTAAAAAAGAGTTTTAGGTTCACAAATTATGACCACCTCAGCTGATGAAGGGAGTTAAATGTGTTAAAGAGGGACTAGTAGATAATACCGGTTCTAATAAACCTTCAGAAGACGAATGTCCTGTTACATAATTCCCTTTCTTGTTTTTGATCAAATTATATCTAATTTATTTTTTGTTGTTGTAATTTTATACAGAGCTGTAGGAAAGCAATGTAGACATTGTTATAAAAATTAAACTAAAACAGACAACTTTTTAAGAGCACCGATTTAAGAAAACAATCTCCAAAAGGTGCTGGCAATTTAGTTAATAAAGAAGAACATTAGTTTCAGATTTAGACTAGAAACGTATGGTAACATCTGTCAAAAAAAGTCTTATTAGTCGATGTTGACTAATTTATAGCTCGAACAGAGAAATGAGACATCATCGATATATCACCCAGAATTTGGAATAGCATTGACTGTATCATCTTATATGAGTTTCTTGAAGTATTATAGATTAGTTAAATATCTGTTAAAAGTTAGTTAACGGTTCAGATGGAGATTTCCAGTCAATGCAGAAATCTCCCGTCTACGATGACACAACGACCACCGGTTGCCTTCGTTCTGCCTTTTCTTGTTTATTTTTTTACGCTCCATCTTACGTTTTTCGGTTATTTCCCCCGAGCGAAAATCATGTTTGAAACACCCTGTCGTAACTGATGCAATCCTTATCATGTGCTAACTTTTTTATCGGCAATTTTAATTGCTTTCAAAAATTTTTTGATATTGGGGAACAGAGAACTTCGTCCTGTTCTTCATATTTCACGTGAGTAAATCTCGATTTGTCCTTCCATAACAGATCAACCTTGGCGATTATTTAAACTAAAATCTCCGTATATTAAACTCATTAGAACCGGCTTTTATGTTTGAAACCATTATCTCCAACATTTTTAAAATATATATTTCAATTGACCAGTATGTGATGTTCATTATTATATTGTTATTTCGAGAGGAACTAGATAAGCGAAATACACCATTCACGCCTTATGCCGTTAATGGCGTTAAGACTAACGTGATGGCAGTAGGCTACTGAAGCCATCTTACCTGTAGTTAAAAACGTGTAAAAGGATATAATTAGAAGTATAACACCCATCTTTTCATTATGACTATGGGTTTCAACAGATAATGCAAGAGAATACTATTGCAGTGATATAAAATTAAACAACGTTATTTATTACGAATAATTTCATGAGACGAAATTTTCAGTTTACTCAGCGTACGGTAGAATCCCATCGCAGAATAGCACTAGCAAAAAGATCCATCATTAAAAAGAGAAATATTTTAGTTTCATACATTGATCTAGGATTTAGAAAGAACTTTTTAAAATTCTATGTGTGGAACTCCTGTGTAAGGTTCATCTGTGACCTACGACTGTACGACCACGTCTCACCTTCATACGACCGCTTGCAGTGGTTGCGCGTTTGGGATCGACGACGATTCCACACTGTATGTCTCCTTCACCGCCTCATGCATCTGAAAACTCCCGCATACCTTGGTTCCAATATCTCATACCTAGGACTTTCCCATAATATTAACACCAGATCCCTGAACTCAAACATACTAACCATCCACTCCCACAGCTCGGAAATCCTAGCCAATTCCTTCTTCATTTCAGCGGCTAGATTGTGGAATGATCTTCCCCTAAAAATTAGAACTACCCAAAGAATCGGCCCATTTAAAACTCTTTTGAGAAAGCATTATTTATTGGAGCACTAGCTAAAAGATATCTCCTTCCATACATAACCTAATTTTTAGATTTGAATAATATTGATGTATACAGTGTCCACCTCTTTATTCTGCCTTCCCTATTACTAGTTTGTGTCTTGTCTCTTCATCCTACTAGTATTAAGTTTGTACCATTTACTTCTTTAACTTCCACTTGCATTAGTTTATACCATTAAATTATTAACTAGTTAAACACGAATACTATTAAGTTCTAAGTCAGTATTTTATTCATAAATATTATTAAGTTTTTTTTGTTAGTATTACTCTTGAATTTGATTTAGGCCAAATGTTACATTAGTATTGTATACTGTTAGTTTGTGTAAGGTGTATATTATTTATTGTAAACATCTGGTATGATGTAAGAGAGGGCTTGACAGCCCTAATCTTGCCAGGCTAAATAAACCTTTAAATAAATAAATAAATAACAGAAAAAAGAAAATTGAAGCATTTTGAATGTGGTGCTACAGAAGAATGCTGAAAATTATGTGGACAGACAAAGTACGAAATGAACAAGTTTGGAAATGATGGGTGAGGAAAGAAGTTTGTGGAAGAAGCTTACAGAAAGAAGAGACAGGCTGGTAGGTCATATTATGAGACATGCTGGATTGGTTAATTTGTTAGTGGAGGGAACAGTCGAAGGTAAGAACTGTAGAGGAAGACAGATATTTGAATATATGAAGCAGATAATTGAGGACATGGGTTGTAAGGGATATATAGACATGAAGAGGTTAGCACAAGATAGGAAGGAATGGAGGATTGCGTCAAATCAGTCGAAAGACTGTTGACAGCAATAAAAAAAAGAAAAAATTTCCCCTCTTGGACAGTTAGCGGGACAGCCAACACAATAGCGAGCGGCGAAGATAGCATCTTAAGTTCCACCGATGAGTTAATACAAACAAAAATCTCGAGTGTTTTCTGCGAGAGATTTTGCCTGGCGAAATCAAAAGAAGACAGAGCTGAAGACGCACAAATCAAATTTAAGTGGCAGTCAATAGATTCACTGATTGGTATACGGAGGTGGACTTTGAATAAATCAACTTTCGGGAGAAACCCATATTGTTTCAAATAACTGCTCGGTGAGTCTTAAAATCATATCGCGATTTGCTTATCGATTGAGTCGGTGGGAGAATTTTGAGCCAATCAAACAACAGCATGCGTGGGAAAGAGTGCGCCATACAGCTGTGGCCAGAAGTATTGGCGGGTGGCTTCAAACGCGCCGTTGCCAAATCGTGCACTTAACAGTTAAATTTACATATTAGCTTGTAGTAACAGTTTTTGCTTTGACGCTCGTACTTGGAAACACAGGACGCTCAGCGTTGCCATTTTGTAGTGTTATAGTGAGCGCTACGCGAGAATGTTCCAATTTCCATGGCCACAGCTATAGTGACGTAGCGAATAGCGTGAAAGGCCATGTTGAACAATATTAATGTTACTATTTGTTTGTTTATATGTCCTGTCAATCACCATGACGGAGAAATTATTGGACCACGTTAATTGGTCGGGCAACAGAAAAAAGGCTAGAAGAACCAGCAGCAAAGAAGGCTTGTCTACTTCAGAATCGCAACTGAGAGAGGGTACACAAACCAGGACTGAAAACAAATATTTAAGATCAGTTTCACTAAGTTTTTAACTGTAAGGGTCGGTAGCGTTTGAACTCATATGCAGAGCTAATACAAGGTTAGTGTCTGATCTTTCGTTACGACTGCATCATTAGATTGTGCGTAATATAGTAACAAATTGTATGTATTATGCATCCTTCGAGAATGCATTGCGGAAGCCACCAGATTGACCGGTAAATGTTCGTGTTGCAAAGTTTCACTGCACTAACTTTTTCTCGCGACCTGAAGTGGGCCCATGGATTATTTTCACGCAAATAAAAGTATCAGGCACAAATAAATAAAGTTTTGTTCTCATGGAGATGTGGTAACTTCGATTTTCTAGAGTTTCATGTCTCATTAAAAATCATCCGGATTGTAACACTTGTAATTATTGTAAGATCATTATACTCTTCAATTTTTATTGTATTTGTTTATTAATTAAACCATTTGTAAAAAAGTAATGGATTATATTTTGAAAATTCTTTGCCATAATAAAGATTATCCCCCTCTAATTCACAAGTCTTAATTGAGAATCACAATGAAAATTTAGAATACAGCTCAGTCTATTTACTATTACAATGACACCCAACGTCTAAGACGAATAAATCAATGAATTATTACTACACCATTTTCAAAAAAAAAAAAAAAAACTCATAAGATAAAGAGTACTAAAATAAAGACAGTAAAAAACTAAAAGTACGCAGTAATTATTGCAGATGAAGTATAATTTAAATTAAGATAAGCTAAGATAAAAACAAGACAACTGATATTAGGAATTAGGTATAATATAGAACGACTTTGCTTATCATGTAGAAGAAATGTGAAACAGAGGAAGAAAGTTTTCTGAATAGGAACAGGTCATAATGTCAATAACAAGTGACGTATATAGTTTTAAAGATATGGGACATAGATACTGCTATTCAACCATACATCAGAACTGAGGAAAAAGAAGGGAAAGAACATATTAATAATTGTGATTAACTGACGAAAACTCGTACACGTGAATAAATAATAATTGAACACAACCGGCGCCATTGCTAAAAGGTAAAAAGTAATAGAACAAGACTCATTGGTAGAAGAAATTGGAGCTTCTTTTATTGCAGCCGAAGGCAGAATTTCTACAGTCATAAAAATACAAGGTACACACAAGTACAAAATATTTCGGATTCCACTGGCAACATATTAGAGAGTAACAACGCAGACGTGATGTTGAGTGATGGGTTTCCTATATATTCTGCAATAAAAAAGGTGTGGTCATCTAACTGAAAACTGTGTAAGCTATGCAGCAATGAGAATACATATAGCAGAAAATGAAAATAGATCAATAATATTGATATTGGAATTACAGGATGTAAATAAACATGCTAGCTATTTCTCTAGACGGTAGGTAATATTGAGATCAATATTATCATATATTTGCAGTTGATTAACATCGAGATTGCTGGATTTCGAGGAGGACCAAACCTTATCGCTGAAACCCGAGGATCTAAACTGATACCGAAAACCATGTTTAATCTTCTTGGACGCAGCAAAACAAGTCTTACCTTAGCGCTCGCTGCCTCTTATGCTGGTAAGTACTGCAGCTGGTTTGCGCTAATAACTTTCGGCGAATATCCTGCATTTTAGTGCACTATCCAGTCGTTACTGGCCCCTTTAGATTTGTAATGAACTCTGGTAAATGTTTTATGCGTGTTCTTCTGTGTTAGTATTAGCACATCTAATTGCAGTCTTGTACGAATAAATAATCCAGTAGTTAAATGATAACAAGGAATTAAATGGATTTAAGATAATTCATTGTTATCAGAATTAAAATATCAATGAAATAATTTATTAATAAAGAAGTTATTAATTTTTTCAGCTTCAAAAGTATTATATAAAGAGTATATCAGATTCTATTGTAAGAAAAACAATGTAACTTAGTTTTTAGTTCGGCGAACTAGTAATTGCTTTGTAATTGTTCATTGCCAGCCAGACATTATGTTGTTGCAATGTGTTTTACATCTGGTTGGCTATAAAGCATCCAACCAAACATTGTTGTTTGCAGAATTTTGAGTTTAGCGGCCCCATTGCAGCCAATGTTTTATTGGTTTACTGTATTTTACAGTCTGTATGGATGACCTGTTTACAATAGGACATATGATTAGGATTTTTTTTTTTTGATGTTGACACGTTGTAACATGAGTTCTTTGTTAGGGTGCTAATGACATTGATGTCGACGCGCAATTAGGCCCTGGCCTCGCATTCGGGAGGACGGCGGTTCGAATCCCCGTCCGGGCATCCAGATTTGGGTTTTCCATGGTTTCCCCAAATCACTCCAGGCGAATGCCGGGATGCTTCCTTCAAAAGGCCATGGCCGAATTCCTTCCCATTCCTTGCCCCCATCCTTTCCCGTCTCTAAAGACCACGTTGTTAAAAAGGGACGTTAAACTGTTACAAAAAAAAAAAAAAAGCAATTAGGCCCCAACAACAGCAAACACAGCAAGTGAGTGGACAAAGGGGTTATCTATTTTTAATTCTCTCATCGAATTAGAAGATATAATGAGGAAAAAGTAAACTAATTATAATTTGTTTGTGACTCATTTTCATCGAATGAAAATTCTATTTAAGGTAAAGATTATAACTACTTTTGGTTTAGTAATGCATTCTTTCGAAACATCACGGAGATTTGGTTAGGAGTGACGATACGTAAAACGGTGTCCGTTGTACTTTTCCTTAAAGTTTCTTTAGCTGATGTCTCGTTACAAGTCACGTAGGAGGAATACCACGCTGTCCCTTCGTTCAAATCAGCGCATTTCTCCAGTCTCCAAGTCACTCCGCTAATCCCTCACTGCGCCTGCTAAGGAGCGTCGTCTTCTTGCGACACCCGAGATGACACCCGGTCCCGCGGAAGCCTAATTGCCGACACCCATTTGGAGGCTACTAAAAACTCGGACCGACAAGCCCTTAACCGCAGCTCGCCGCTGAGTTATTTCCCCAGCGCTTAGCGTTGATGAGAACAAAACACGATCCACTCGGGGTAAACTATGCCCGGTTAATTACTGGGAAGGGGTGGCGGGCAAGAACTCGCGCCGAGCCAAGCAGAAAACACTTGCTTTATGCCATCTCCCACAGACGGAGCCGCCACTATGTTGTAATAAAGGAGCTGCTTCAAGGGCGAACGACGCCGTCTGGACCACCGCAGAAAATTCTGAGGCTGGCTACAACGTAAACGTAGGTAATAATAGTTTTTCAGACTCCTTGCCATACGCGTACATAATGGATGTAGCCAATAAATACCATAGCAGATATACCATATCTAGGGATTAAGGGCATAATGTGAGTTCAAGGAGATATCGTTGGCATGCTACGAATTGCTGATAACTTTGTCCTGTTAGCAATAGAGAGTGAGGGTATTGCGAGTTTAATAAACGACACGAATAATATGCTGAGAGAAGAATTTGAAACTACTACAGACCAAAGAACGGAAAAAGTCATAAAATGAAGCAAAAATGATAATAACAATAAAGAATTAAATACGAAAATAGGATCATATGTACTAGAAGAAGAAGTAGTAGAATACTGTTATTTGGAAGTAAAATTGCAGCTGATGGCCAAAACAAAAACAAGTTAAACAGTGGAACAGCACTGGCGAAGAGATCCATTTTTGAAAAAAGAATATTTTAATTTCAAACAATGAAATGGTACAGAGAAAAAGCTTTAAATACTATAAGTATGAAATACAGCACTTTAAAGCCTTTAGAAAATCCAGCAAAAATAAAAAAATTGCGTTGTAGTAGAAAGCTGAAAATTATTTGGCCAGATGTTGTATGATATTAACATTTTGGAAATGATTGGCAGAGAAATGTGTTTAAAAAATAGTCTCGCAGAAAGATGAGACCGGATGGTAGATCATAGTGAAGATGTGTGGAATTCGTTGATTTGTTAATGTAGGGAACAGCAGAAGGTTGTAACTATAGAGCAACATAATCGTTAGAATATATAAAGCAGACAGCTGATGTCGTTACTTGTAATGACTATGTTGATATGAAGAGATTAGCTCATGACACGAAGAAAATAACGAATTCACTAAACCGCATGACCGTGTGTTGCGGTTGAGCGGTACTGCACTGGCCTCGTACCCGGTAGGACACGGGTTCAAATTCCGATCCTGTCATCCAAGATTTTCCTAAATCACTTCAGAAAAATGTTGGTATTGTTCCTTCAGAAGATTATGTCTTAATTCCTCGAGTTCTCTCCAGCCTCCAACGACCACGACGTCGACAAGGCGTAAAGACAAAAATTATCGAACCACTAGAGATACACACGATACGAAAAAGAAAAATGTATTAGTGATAAGAAGGAGGGATAAGGTTCTGAGGCTTACCGAACGTGGTGGATGAGTGGTAACGCTCAGGCCTCACATTCGGGAGAATGCGGGTTCGAATCCCCGTTCGGGCATTCCAGATTTGGGATTTCCTTGGCTTTCCCAAATCACTCCAAGTGAATGCCGGGATAGGTCCTTCGAAAGGCCATGTCCGAATTCTTTCCCGTTCCTTTCCGGCCTCTAATGAATCGAAGCCATTAAAAAAGGTTAAAAAATAAAAAGTTGTAAATCTCTGGCGTTTCTTCTTCAGCCTAGTTGACAGTGTTTCAGTTTTCAGCACATTCTGCCTTACAGTTACAGTAGCTGTTTAACATATGATGATAATCGGACCAAGGAAGTTTAAGGATGTTCAATATTGAAGTCAGTCCAATGACCGTTTACGTACTGTACATAGCACTAGCTTTGTTACAAAAGAAACTCTGGTTAAGGAACAATGAAAATGTTGGCAGTCGCCGTGATTCAGATTTGAAACCTATCGGACATGTAAATAGCTTAAGACGAAATGTTTCAAGAGTATGGCTTTAGACGGTTTGTTGAAAGGACACCTTTTGTGGAAAGCAGGGAAATATATTCGAAATATTAACTTTTAGCACAAGATGAAAAAGAGACAAAGCAGATAGTTTGCGAATTTCAAGCAAGCAACTGTTCGTATATTAACGTTTGCATTAAGCTCGTCTTTTTTACTAAAATTTCAGCCAACTCGATGAAACTACGGCCGAATTAATTTGTCGTGTTTTGCCAGCTGATAATGCGTGGTCTTCACTCCCTGCTTCGAATCATTGCCTAGCATTAAAACAGTGAAGTAATGTAAATTTAAAATTCGTAAAGAGCGCGGAGAATTTTTTGTTTGTTTTTGTTTTTTTTCAACCAGCAATTTTCTTTAAGGTCATGAGTAATAATTACCATATGAACTTCCATGCATGTGAAGATTAGTCACCACTTAATGGCTGCTTGGTGACCATGCAGTTTGTCTAAAGGAACCTATCATCATCGGAGAAGCTAAAGTGTTGCAGCATGTCTGTTAAACGTGCTCTGTGTGACAGACGAATTTTTGTATGTTAGATGTGTAGTTTATGAGGTGGAAAATCAGGACAGTTCGAGCAGTCGCCTAGGTGATTCATGTCAGTGAATCAAACCAACGAGAGGTTTCAGGCTTTCGGAGAGCAAAATAGCAGTTGCAGTTCCCATTGATTGAGTTAATGACTGACTCAAAAGCGCGTGATCACGCACATTCGGCGAATGGCGTGGGAAACACTTCGCACAAAGCCCACAACAGACGAGTTACAACAAAGAGCTTTATCCGCCTCATAAAATATCATTGGGAACTGAATCACATAAGACCTGAAACTTTGTTAAAGCCAATATGTCACGTACATAATAATTATGTGCCATTTTCGTGAACGGTGATACATAATTCTCAGCTTAACTGTTTCACCGTGGTTATAATAGACGAAATACAAAAAATTTATTAATAAACTATGTAGGAACTTCACTGAATGTATCCATAATTCGTTTGAACGGATTGGGAAGGGATGTGATCGGATAAGTCATTTCATGCTCTCACAGTCCCTATTTACATGAGAACCATTGAAATATGGAATGGGGTCAAATTTCCTATAATCGATCATGTCTGAAGATGCTATCCGTTTAATCTCAATAATCACCTACGGAGGATCCTCCAACGCTACGTGAAAAAAACATTGTACAAGAGCTATAGAAAACAACAGAACAATTGATTATCTTGTTTGATATTGTGAAACAAACTGCGAGACGCATTTAATAAGCTCTTTCTCTTATCGAAACTTTTAACGTTGCTTTAGATGTCATGATACGGCTGAACGAGCAACAAAATAAGTTCGAGTTTGTCAGAGATTAATTAAAAGTTAAATCCGTTTGCTTGCTTAGATTATCCTGAGGCAATGGAAGCGAAAACGCAAGAAGCGCATACCCACAAATTAATTTCACGTTAATTTGAATAATATGGTTAACCCCCGAAGCAGAACAACCGTTTTCACTATCAGTGAAACAAAATTATTAATTCGGTTAGATAGATAGCTGAACAAATCTTATTGAAGCATTATTTTTAAAACACTACAATGCCGTCGTGGTTTGGACCACACACTAAACCGATAGGGTCAGGTTAGGAGAATGTATCAACTTACAACAACACACCAGCAGAAAAGAGACGGATCATTACGGAGATTAAAAACATGCCTTAGAACAAAACCCTTTACAAAGCGGCTATAATTGATAAAATTTATAAGATGTTAACAAGACAGAGGGGGACGTGATAAACAGTAGAACCTCTGTCATTAAGGTTACAGCGAATTGTTTGCTACACAAACTGCAAACAAGTAGAAGTTTCTTACGACACTCTAAAAATTTAGTTTTCGTTAAAATACGCAAGCAGTCAAGGACTTTTCAAACCACCTTTAAATTCATTCAATCAATTGATACAGAAGATAAATAATCCAAAATAAGTAACACAAAGAAGTAAATAAAACTTGTTTCAGTTCGTAAAGAAATTGGAAGAGCTATACTTAACCTCTTTCCATGTTCCTCGTGATCTCAAAAAATGAGAGGCGCTGTTTGCTTGTGGAGCTAAGAACTCCTTGTCTGCTTCTGGAGCGGTTTTCAGAATTTTTCTCAGAATTCTATGTATACTATTCCCCCGAAACTCTCTGTTACCAATGAAAGCGGAATAATCTTGAAAGTGGTGGGTGTTCACCAACCCCTCTTTGATATTCGCCTAAAAATACCAAGAACTACATTTCACGCTAATTCAAAGCATTGCATATTTTCGACATTTCTAAGTTGTATCAAAGTATCGAGCACACTGACTGGTTAATCAAATTTCTGTGAATAAGACCGTTTGATCTGCGAGAGTTTGCTTCGAGCATACGGAATCCTCATCCGCTACGTATTCTCCGTCGTTCATTTTTATGATGCGACTGACGAAAGATGCGGCTCCTTATCAGATTTTTCAGTCTGTGCACTTAGCTGGGGAAACATCAGTTGCGGATTCTCTCTCCGGTAAAATAAATTAGTGTAATGTTGACAACCAGATGGCAGAATTCGTAGTTCACTTCTATGCGCCTTGATCAGCAGACTGACATGGAATACGAACAATGTCCAAAAGCGTACTTCAGCTGTGCAATGCACGCTGTGCGAATGGTGAACATAAGGTTAAGTACCTGAATAAATACCTTGGCCACACCGGCATTCGAAATGAGGACGTTCAGTTTATAAAGCGATAATTTTAATTTAAATCTAATAGCCGACTCTCTTTGTTAATCAAAGTTACATTCCTCTTTACCTTTCAAGCACTCATATTCTTATACTAGGATGTACCTGCGATTTCGTCCTCCTGGAACGAAGGAAATCCCACCATAGTTTTCTTGCTGACTTACAAATTATCACCAATAATTTATTAACGTTTAATGTGAATTGTCTATTTTTCTTGATAAGATGTAAGTGACACGTTTAGGTCGTTCCTATACGTACTACAGCGCGAATCAAAAATAAAAGTTTAACATTGAGAACAGATTTTAATCCCCTGTTCCACAAACATTTGCCATAGAATAATGAAACATAAAACAGGTAATTCAGACCCTAACTATTCAAACTATGAGTACAGTGTTGAAATCGGTTCAAAGTTTTGTGTGATTTTGGAGTAAATAAGAACTTACACACAGACAAAAATTCTAAAAACAATTGTTTAGTTTTAAATAGATCATTGCAATTATTTCTGCGAAATTATATCGATTGGAAGAAACAGCCTCTTAGTATAGATTTGAGTGAGGAACCGTAATAGTTTAAAGACAAATGTCTTCAACTTTCTATGGAAGGCTAGGAAAATCTCTGACAATATCAAAGTGTTATTACTGCAAATTCCTGTTGCGTTTAATCTAAACCTGGAACGAAAGTGCCGCCATCTGTTTGTAAAACTTATGAGATATGTTTTGTATGTTCATTTGCTTGCATATTCAATTTTGACGGTGATAGCGAGAACCATTAAATATCATTACTGGAAACCGCTTAGTAACCTAGACGATCGGTACATTAATTGCAAGGTGTGAGAATTTCTTTCCTTGTCATTGAGACTTTACAATTCGTCGACTAGCATGTAGTTACATCCGGAAGAGGATTGTGAGAAAGGAAAGGGCAGGAAGTGGAACAACAGTAGTTATTCATCTGTAATGACTTGGGGAATCTATTGATCACCGAAATGGCTGGAATTTGAATCAAACCTAAATCGCTTGGAATCACAAACCGAAGTCACCTCCTAGGCACGGTGCTGGTCGCGTTTTATATATCCGTTGTGGATAGTATAATTTCTATGTCTTTCTTAGTGAGTAACAACACTGATACTTCGTTCTTTACGGGAATTCTGTGTGCCAAATATTAGGGTAGACCAACGATCTATTGAATCACGAAATGGCGGATTGTATCGTGTGCTTAAAGTGTACACTTATAGTCGCAATCACAGTGAAATATTAGCTACTTCAGTGCTCTACACATAATAGAGATTTTCTTGCTTGTTGCTTTACTCCTCGTCAACGTCGAGGTCATTATAGGTTAGAAAGGACTGGGGAAAAGAATCTGGAAGGAATGCTGCCATGGCCTTTTGAAGGAACCATCCAGCATTCGCCTGGAGTGATTTTGGGAAATCGAAATCTGGATGACCGGATGAAGATTTGAACCCGTGTTCTCCCGAATGCGAGGTTATAACGTTACCACTCACCCACCACGCTCGGTAATAGAAATTACGCAAGTGAACGTGATAATATTCACCACCTGAGTAAGCACTAGTGATGCCACGAATATACGGCTACTATTCGGTATTCGGCCTATTCGGCCACTTTTTTCCATATTTGGTATTCGGCCGAATGTTGCCTACTATTCGGCCGAATACCGAATACCAAATCATGAAAAAACAAAACTCACGAATTACCCAAAAATGTATCTATTTTAAGTCCAAATTATTACATTTAATACTTAAAATCTATCAGCGGTAAGTTTTGATGTATGATAACATTTTTTTCAGCATTTTTTGATAGCAAACGGTTGCGCTTTTCTTCATAAACTAAAACTGCTTCTGAAAATAGCCACTCACTATATACCGTACTGCCAGGAGACAATAAGTAAATCCGAGCGAATTCTGTCAGTCTTGGATACTGTTCAGCGTTTGCTGACCACCACTTGTAAGGGTCTGCTGTCCGACGTAGGCGAACAGTTTTCACATAAAAATCAATCTCATTTGTAATAACACTTTTGTTCTCCACATCATCACCATTTTGCATATTTTCAGTAGCAACTTCCTCAAAAACAGTTCCAGAAACTATCATGTATTTCAGTGGTTTCATCATTTTCATTAATATGTCTTTTCCTTACCGCAACTACTAGAATATTCAAAATTAATTTTCAGAGCTTCTGAAAGAATTTTTTGTTTTGCTCTTTTTGTTTGAATCATTCCGAGAAAACTGGTTTTGAAACGCGGGTAAAGAAAAGTGGCAACCAGATACTTATCATTTTCATCAAAGTTGAACCGTATTTCAAGCTCAGCTTGTAGTGTAGTTCTCATTCTCGATAAATTTGGTGTTCTATATGCAGTTTCTTCCTTCCCCAGGTATTTCAACAACGTGACGACATGTGGAATTACTTCAGAGATGCAGGAAATACCTGAGCTGGTTATTCTCGTAATACCCTCGAATGGCTTCAAGAGCTTGACACATTGTTCCATTAGCTGCCACTGAGAAGGTGTGAAATTAATTAAAAACTCGTGATAATTTATGTACAAACAAACAGCTCGCTTTTTTTCTAAAAATCTCTCCATTAAATAATATGTGGAATTCCATCGAGTACTTACATCTTGTACTAGTTGACGGTTTGGCAAATCAAGTTCTTGGCGAATAAATTTCAACTTTTCTTGTGCAATACCAAAGTGGTTAACATGGGTAGCAATTCGTCTTGCAGCAGCTACCATCTGCGTTATATCCATTTGAGATTTTAGCGATTCCTCAACAGCTCGTTGCAGGCAATGAATAAAGCACTTGACAGAATCACATTCTGCGTCTCGTACACTTTTTATCATGTTGGCTCCACATGACAAGTAAATGGATCTTGCTATGAGGAATATTCCATGTTTCTGCAATGGAAGTGAGTTCTTTTGCGATATTAGTACCAGTATGTGAGCCAGCGAACGGCTTCATAGCTAAAACAGCATATTCAGGAATAAACTGTGGAGATATCCAGTGCGCAGTAAAACTCAAGAAACTCTGGTTATTATGTTGAGATGTCCATATATCAGTTGTAACTGATACTGCTGTTGCCCGCGAAACACTAGCTTCAATCATAGAGCAAATTCTATTGTGTATATCAGGAATAATTACCTCGGTCATGTAAGTGAGACCAGGTATTTTGTATTGAGGTACTGCCTTTTCCATAAGCCTTTTAAAGCCGACTCGTTCAACAAGTGATAATGGTTCGTTGCCTAAGGCAATGATTTCACCGATTAAATAATGATATTTTATTGATTTTTGATCATTAATATCCCATAACAATTTCCTTTCAATTGATTCCTTCAGAGTTAATTGCTTGTTTTGTGACGTACCTGGTACTGTCGGTATCTCGGTATCGGTAGAAGTAAGAGTGCCATCACTTTTACTGCCACTTGCCGAAGGAGCAGCAGTTAACGTAGAGAACTGCTCAGCATTTTTGCTTTTAAGGTGGTTTTTCAAAGACGTCGTAGCTGTAAACAACAAAAAAAGGGACACAATACTTAAGCGAATAATTTATAATTTGCTTAACTCAGACCTATGATACAAGTGTTGTAATCAGTTAATTAACTCAAATGAATTTGTGAAATAAATTTATATATTATCAAATTATTTTACTAAATTAATGTGTTTGTTGCACGTCGTTACTGTTCACGAGTCATTTTATTATTCTCAACTTATAAGCTCTTAATCCTATAAATAAACAAATACCCAGCTTCACTCTAAACTCGAGCTCGTAGCTAATTATTGTGAATGTGTCATACATTCTTTAAGTATTTAAACTCAATTTTCTCTGAACCTCAAAGATAATAAACGAAATGTATATTTAAAAATAAT
This sequence comes from Vandiemenella viatica, assembly GCA_031002005.1. Taxonomy (NCBI): domain Eukaryota; kingdom Metazoa; phylum Arthropoda; class Insecta; order Orthoptera; family Morabidae; genus Vandiemenella; species Vandiemenella viatica. Next base: position 138,846,761 of record CM061919.1, read on the forward strand.
TATATCATGTCTATTTACGAAATGCTATGTGTAAAATAAACTAGTAGAATTAAAAGCGGTAAATAAATACTAAATTGAACACGACTAAAATTTTTTCACTTAATTAATTAGATTTTACTTACTTGCATTCTTTCCTTCTCCACCACGAAAGATCTTGTTGTTACACAGCAAGCACACAACAAGTTTGTTATCATCCCAAATAGGGGATTATATGTTAAATTGTGCCATTTTGTAAAGCTTTCGGCGAACAAACAGTGTTATTTTTTTTAGTAATAAGTACTATTACTAGAACAATTTCATGCAACAATGGACAAACAATGCGTGTCGCGACACGATCTACTCGCAAATGAAACAAATACGCTAGCTGAGTGGCTAGCGCACGCACGCTATGGGGCCATCCATAAACCACGTGACTCGGTCGAGGGAGGGAGGCAAAAGCCACGTCGGACTACGTGGGGGGAGGGGGGGTTTACAGCAGGCTAAAACGGAGCACGTGGTTTATAGATGCCCCATGGGACAGGTCTTAGCCAGTCACCCGCGAAAGCTACACAGTACACATTTTGGGCTTTGGAGTACAAGTATTACGATTTGTCATGTGTTGAGATTTCATTCTATAGAAGCCGTTAAGGTGCTAAATATTTCAATAGCTTCCGTTGTTGCAGAATGGGGTGAAGTATAGTGGTTGAGATGTGTGCTTCTAATGCCATCTAAAGGACAGATTCACTCACTTCTCCGTCTGTTCCAGCAGGATGTGCCAGTCCTGCTTCCTCAGACTCTTGGCAATTCTGACATCTATAAAACGTTCCTCAAAAATATTTTTACTAATTTTTTCGTTACTTTTATAAACAATAATTCTTTGTCTTTCCTTTCTATCCTTCGTTCTTCTTCGTTATTACACTTTTCATTCAATTACTTTCAGTTCTTAATTTCGTCACGTTTCGGTTTTGCAATTAAAAACAACAGTTACAAGCAAACTATTCCTTTAAATCATATTTTTCCCAATTAATATCCTTTTTATAAACTTGGATCATCCCATTTCATTCACCTGTAGCTATAAATACTTTCCTACACTTACTTTTACTAGAATGAGCAGAATTCTTGTTACCACAATTACATCCCAATCTCTAGCAGTCATAAATAACACCCTATCTTATTTTTACGAAAGTAACACTAAAGTTTAATTTTTCTTTTCACAACTAAGCTCGTAATTCATATTTGCTATATCGATACAGGCACTTCATAATTGTTATTGAATTATTTTGGAATTATAATCACCATTCACAGGTATTTACACATTTAACACTACGACTATTCCTAAAGTTGCCTCTCCGACCGAATATGTCGAGTACATTGCAATAATCTCTTTCGCCCACAATTCTCTTCTCTCCTCCACCAGAGATCCTATACATCGATACTCCGACACAAACACCAATATATTGCTGTCGGCTTCATTCTGAAAATTCATTATTGTTTATTAAATTTTTGACACGTTAAAGTTATGGTTCCTCAACTATCACCTCACACCATGAAAACATATCCATTCAAACATGGAATTCTACAAACACCTGCGTGGTCACGATAGTGTTTTGTGGCTGTCAGTAACTACTGGAACTTAGTCATTGACTTCTGCATGATTTATCACATCGTTGGACTACAGCACCTTCTCTATCGGGTCGGTAATTTCCTGTTCACATGGAAGAGTCGTAGGTGAGTCTCTCGGTCACCGGTCCATCCTCTCAAATAGAAACAAGAATTTGAAATCTTAGATGTCGCACTAAGTAACCAACGCATCCTGCTTAGTTCTTTATTAAAATAAATCCAAAAGACGTACGCCTAACGTCTTCAATAAACAATTTATTCTACATCTGGCAAGAGCACAGAACATTTATTTTGCTATCTGAGTAATTAGCAGATTTCTTTTTGACAATAATCTTCATTCAATGTTTACGTATCAAACTGAGCTGTTCGAAATCTCTTTTTGCTTTAATCGGGATTATGGCATCAGAACCCAATCTAACTTCGAACTGTAAACCAACAATAATACACTACTATGTTATCCTAATTCACCATCGCTGAACAGTTCAGTCGTTACCGGTTACCTGAAGTTGAGCAACGAATGTTCAACAATCAGCTGAGCATAGCAACATCTTGTCAAGCACCGATTTAGTTTTACCAAAAGATCCAACGAATGCTGAGTAAATTGCCTTACACGATAATGAAACCACCGCTGCATTACTCATTTCATTGGTTACAAGCTGGATCCATGGCTTCATAAGGTACTAGCATCGCCTAACATTGGCGTGTACTAGGGGTGTCCACTTAGAAAGTACATCGATGTTTTTATTTGATGTAAAACATCGGAACCCTGCATCGATGTTTTTCGATGCATAGCTTAAAAACATCGATGTTTTTTCAACATCGAATTGTTTTATGTTTTACTTAGTTCAACAAATGCAAACTAACGATGTTCGTGGTCAAATGACGTTTCATTTATCTTTTACCTGTCCCTTTAAAATCGCCAAGAGAAAATTCCATTTCCAGTTGAACGCATATAGTTCATTGTCTTTCGTTTGTTCCGTGTGAACACAGGATAACACTATACCAACAGTGTAATGATGTGTTTAATTTTAGGCTTTTTTTGTTTATGGCTTTACGCCTCGTCGACGTCGAGGTCATTAGAGGTGAGAAAGGTCATGGGGAAAGGAACGGGAAGGAATTCGGAAATGGCCCTTTTAAAGCATTCACTTGGAGTGGTTTGGGGAAACCATGGAAAACCCAAATCTGGATGGCCGGACGAGGATTTGACCCGGCGTCCTCCCGAATGCGAAGCCAGAGCGTTACCTTAATTTTATGATCTTGTGTGTTGGTTAAGTAGTGTTGTATTAGTGAGATATAAGCTTTGTGAGTGCAACAGAAACTACAAATTAACAGAAATATTTTATTACGATACCAGACCATAACTATAAAAAACCAGACATTGAATACTAAAGTCTAAATCTGCATAGAAATATTAATTTTAAGTCTTTTAACCTCTTAACACCAATGGTGCTTAGACAAACTTTGCATAAACAAAAGTTTACTCAATCGTTTTCCTTTCATTCTGTTCCTTTGCTGACCGACTATTTGAACAGCCTTCTAAAATAAACGTTCGGATACAACAGAAGTCGCAACAATATTCAATCAGATGTTGCCTCAACCCGGCTTATATTTAAATATTGAGTAGTATCACGTAACACTTAGTGATTTTAGCGTAATAATTTCTTATTTCGATTCACAGCAAACACCGGCAAATAGTAGGAATGAACCTAAGGAATTGAATTTATTCATTCACTGATACGGACAGGATAGACAACCGCAAGAAAAATTCATCTTCACCGTTGTTATGTTCCGCTAATTGCTCACAGGTGTCACCACCTGTTAATGACAATTACTTTAAATTCAAATAATTTAATTTAATCTTGAGCAAATTTAGTAATCTTAATTTTTATTTCTATTATTTTTGTCATTATTAGCCAGAGTTTTTTTTATTAATTCGATGTTTTTATTAAAAACATCGATGCATCGAATAGAAAAATTCTTCGTCAAAACATCGAATCAATCCAATGTATCGTATGGTAAACATCGAACGGATGCGATGCATCGATGTTCAGTGAATATCCCTAGCGTGTACCAAATGGTAACGTGACTGGTGAAACAAGCTTACTCGTTAATGGAAAAATCAGAAATTGGACAGTGGCGGTTACTAGTTGCGGTTTCATTTAGAGAGCCACGAAAGAGACTGTCAAAAATTTTGTATCGGTCTGACTAATGAAGAGAAATCCTCGATTTCGGCAGATACTCCAAGTGACAAACTACGAGCAATGAATATAGGCCAACACTGATGTATTACTATTTGAAGTTTTACAATCCGATCCTTAGCTTCAAAGAGACCATCACGCTCACTGTTGAATTGAGTTCTTTGATCAGAGGATCAAGCGGCACGGCCCAGCTGGTGCAGACTGCAGAGTACCAGATTGCCCTTCGACCCGAGCTCCCCGCTCATTCAAAACAGGGGTCGGACCCCGCCGACTGACTGGCTAAAAGCAATGTGGTGGCGGCGCTTGTTACCCGATACCAGCCTTGACGGCTGTGATGGATCGCCTGATTTAAAACCATCACCGAAGGTCTCTCCCCGTCGTAAAACATTTTTCGGTTTCCTGCTTTTAGGTATTTTATTTGCTGTGGTGACAACTGTTTGCTTTTCCCCTGACCTTTGACTGCGTGCTTTACTCCCGTGACATTTGATGTGAATACACAACTACGGTTGCGTTATGTAGACACAGTGCGTATATCTTACCGCTGTTAAGCCTTGTTTAACGTAAGAAGATACAGGGGCCAGTAAGAAACCCTCTGTCGATATGGCAAAATTTTAACATTTTTTAAAAATCTTAAATGGTACCTTAGTTTCTGGTTTCTTTTAAATAATTTGTAATGTTTCTCCCCACAACGGTTATTATTTTACTGCAAAAACATATTTACGATTTAGCAGTTCTGATGGGAGGTTTGACTGAGTGGTATTGCAACGCCAGCTTAACGGCCAACTGATTAAGATGTTCTGGGTTATTCTTAATAGCAGTAAACTACCCGAAAACCGAGATACTAAAAAATAAACCATTCGCAAATGAAATAACACAAACAAAATTAGTAGTTTGTAGATACATAGTTACTTACCTTCAACACCAAAGATCGTACTTTTCTTTTCAATACTAGACGCCATAATCAAAGACATTAGGTGGGAGCTGAATCTTATATCAAGCAAAAACATAAACTGTAGGTCTGAAAATTGTTAGGTTTCCACGTTACCTTTGTTTGTTGGCACTCCTTTTCTAAAATTTTCAGTGACTGTTATCCTCCTTTATTACAATTTTGCTGGTATAAATTAAATCGATATAGTGTTCACCTTGTACGATTTTTATTTGGTGTTACAAATAGAAAAAGGCTAACAATGACGGGTTTGAAACAGAGTACTCAAGAACTAGTATTACCTTCTTCTATTGTGCTCTTATTACTCTTCAAACACTGGAACTCTACTCCTTTTTATATGCCCTAGAGTTCTTAAATGAAAAAAGGAAGTTCATGGCTTGTTAGCTTGGATACTAAAATTGAATAATTTCAACACAGCAACTCCACTGAGGACTAATTATTTAAAGAAACATTATTTTATCTCATAGAACAGTACCACTTGTCACCCTTTCAGTAGCTGAAACCCATTCTTCGGTATAATGAAACAGAAATGAAGAAAACATGGCTTCCTATAAGAAAGAATGCTATTATTATCTTGGATAGTCATTTAAAAATAAATAATATTTAATCCGTAGTCCAGAAATTTTAACAACTGCAAAACCCCACTCAATATATAACATATCAAACTCTCTCTCTCTCTCTCTCTCAAAAAAAAAAAAAAAATATAGGAAACTGCACAACTATTCTGCGTCGAGACTGGATGGAAGAACTCGACCATAACATTATGATGAAATCATATCGGCATTCTACTGGAATGATTTTGGGAAAACATGGAAAACTGAAATCTGGAAGATGGCTGGATCTGAGATTGAACCCGTGTTTTCGCGAATGTAAACAGTCACCCACAGGCTCGATTTAGGACTACTGTTCTTAGTGTCATTAGTTAATAGTAAGTCTTCTGACATGGAGAACGTTTAGCGTTCAAAAGTTTAAGTGAGAGACTAAAACAAAGTGATATTTTAATATACGTTTTGGATTTCATCAAGCATATTAAAACCAGTGTTACAATTTGATTTGTTAATTCTTTGTATCTTTTTTGAGTCAAGAAAATTGGAAAATCTCTGTCATGAATCCACGTTTGCTGTTTAATACGTAAAATATATTTTGATGTTCAGATTGCAGCATCTCTTTTTTCATTTTTTTACGTATGGCACCTATATCCTTATATCTAGTCCTTAATTAGCGGAATTATGAAAGAAAAATAAAACTATTTCGTAGCAGCAATATCTCCTAGTCTTAGGCTTAAAGTGTAATGGTGAAAGTTTTTGATTTACCTCAACTTCTGTTATTGTGGTTAATATATTAATTATTTTCTGATTTAATGTTGGAAGAAGGTGCTATGATTTATTTATTTAGCGTATGGAAAAGCATTAATTATGACCTACGTAATAAGTAAGAAGCATGACACTTACAAATCATAGTGATAAAATTGATAACAAGAATGAATAAATCTTAAATGTAATTTATGATACTTTCAGTTTCATTCAGAAAGTCAGTAATTCCTCCTGTTTATGTCCAGAGAGGACACAACCAAATGATGTGATGGATATTTTGGTCCTACGTATCACAATCACTACGAGGAGGGGTTCTTACCCATCTGGAATACAAGTCTATATGGTTTATGGGTATCTGACTTACGAAGGTCTAAATTTTTATTGTAGCTCGATTACTTGCGGTTTTTAAGGTGACCAATGCCATTAATATCTGATTTATGTCTGCAGTTTTTCTTCCATGCTTTCTGTAGTAGGGATGTCAGAGATTGGAACGAATTACCAAGTTGTTAATTTACCAAAGATGCTGAAAAATTTAAGAATTTAAGTCGTAAAAGTAGATGGGGGAGGAGTTTAATACTAAAATTATATAAGTTAATTTAAAAAAATAAGAAAGGGGTAATTATATGACAGGCAATTGCCTCCGGAGTGTGTGATCTATCGTAATTAAATTAATATTAATAATTATAATAAAGGCACCAGATAGCAAAAATTGCGTGGTTGTTAAAGAAGAATGGAGCAAAGCCTGCTTCTTTGAACCTCACTGAAGTCCATGAGAAAAGAGACTTGAGAAGTGTTTATACTTTATTTTCAACTTCCTTACAAGAGTATTTTTTCTCCATGACTTAACGAGCGGTCTTGATAGTACCATAGATTAGCCGGATGGTTCTTATTAATTTAGTATAACTTATTTAATGTGCTTGTTGTTTAACCACTTAAGCGAGCAATATCATGTAATTGATTACACAAGTGCAAGAGATTGTCCTAATGGTTGATAATTGAGTACCGAAAATGCAGAACAGTTGACAGGGTGATCTATCCAGGAATAATCACGTGGTGCCATTGAAGCGTTAAAATTGTTGATTTGAAGGGTGTTTTGCTCAAGACGCTGCCTCTCTCATTCTTTCGCTGTATCAATTGTCTGTAGTTCTTACTTTAGCATCTGAGCGTCATGCCCTTAAAAGTACTGACTGCGTAAGAACTCCCCTTCGATACTATTAATCTAGATAATTATTATTAAGACGATGTTTAGTTGAAACTGTTTAAACTTTATTATTAAGACCATAACGACATGTGATATTATTAACTGTGAATAAATTTAGCATTGAAGTTATGTAATGGTTGCACTTTTAAAAAAAGTTTAAGATTCCTGGTGTTGATGATAAAGAGCGTAGATAATATCGTATTGCACACTTTTGTTAATCTTCAAGAGGATAAACATAAGAGGGAGCTATTCCAGCTGCTATAAACATTAAATCCCTTGCTGCCGCTACGCTCCTTTACTGAAGTTATACATCCCCGCTCAACATTAACGACCCGGCTACAGTCACTGTCAGCTGATGGCGGTACAATATGGAGTGTGTAGTTTCACAGGACAGAGGTTCGCTTCTCCGACAATCGTGAGTTTCCAAATGAAATCGATTCATTTCCATGCAGTCGTGGTAACGAATATGTTATCAGTAAATGAGATCATCTTTTGTCGGAAAGGTGCCGCTGCATTTGTAAGGCTTTATCTGGTTAATTAAAACCCTCAGCTCGCTCATTTATCTCCACTGTAAAGATGAATTTTGTGTTTAAAGTTCAGAGTGAATTAATACAATGTCTCAGTGACAGAATCATGTATCTACTTGAATGGTCTCTTCAATGTAGTCAGTATTAACTCTGTTAAATTTACTAGGTATTTTAATAGACAACGAATAAATTGTATGTACGTATTATGGGTAGAATTATTTTTAATTTTGAGTCTTTGTTCAATTTATTGGCCAAAATTTTTTCTGAAGAGATCCATTATCTACACTAGGAACAGTTCCTAAAATATAATCAAATCCTTGACATCACTGCAACGTTTTCAGTATTCAAGATGTACGGAATTATTTAATTGTTGATGGATGAGAAACCTAATTTTTTATGTCACTGAATCATTTCCATACTTCTCTTTGTAATCCATCACTGTTCTTTTCTTACTGTGTGTAACCATCAAATATTAAAAAGTAAAAACTCTTTGCAGCATTAATAAAATAAAACTGTTTTGTTAATCCATGAAAAAGTTATGATTGTGGTGTTGCAAATATTTCTACAGCTATCATTGATGAATTTGATCTTTCCTGTGATTTTTTTTCGTTAAATTATATTTGTATTTCTAAGTTGTTGCCCAAATCACAGACATATGTTTGTCAATTTCAGAAAGTATGCTGAACCTGAAATATTACTAACAACTCTCTGAAAACAGCATGCAGGAACGAAAGGACTTCCATAATAACAAATTATATCAATCCTCTGTTTGGATTTTAGCCATAATGCCAACAACTGATATCACGAAGGAATCACGCTATGAACTATTGTAGACCAAAATATGAATACATATGTGCATTCCATATCGTCTGGACGAGTTCATTGAGGTCTGTTGAGGTATTTTATCGAATATCGCCCCAAGCAAGAGTTTTAAAGGGGGCATCTGAATTAGCGTGTGATAACATATACACGGTTGCCTCCTGCTTGATTAATTCACTTATACGAATCTTGACAAGTTGTGAAATGTAGGATCATCCAGCAGAGAGAAGAGGCTTCCCTGTGCAGTCCATTAAATGTGAATGCATATAAGTGAGACTACAACCTATCCGCCGCTGTGCGGTTCATATTCGGAACGATGCTTATCTACACCACTTCCAGTGAACGTGATCTGGCCAAATGTTGGTGCGCAATAATTTTGCATTATAAATTGTGGTCTGCAATAGTATGGCCAGTGCTCTGCATTTTCTTTCGGTCTTAATACGTATTTGTTTCATACATCTGAGACAGTAAATAATGAGCCAGTTTAGTCAAGTCTTCATCAGGTTTCTAAGCCTCTCCTGAAACCTAAATTTGACTTCATCATAAATGACATATAGTTTGTGCTACGTGCGTAGTCTGCAAGAACATAATAACAAGGAAACAGATGATCTATCAGATAACATAATCTCAGTCCTCAGTGCAATATTGGGTAGTTAATTGCACCTGACTAAAGCAGAAGGAATCTATAATCTCGTAACTCAGACTCACTCATAAATAACCAACTTGTAAAATAATATTTTTATATCTGGATTTGGATAGATTCATATGGTTTACTATAAAACTGTAAATCCTTTTAACAACGTTAATACCAAGTTTAAAAGTACTCGTTGAATTAGTGCAAAAACGAAACCGAACAAAAGTTTTTAAACTGAACATATTCGCATAGAAAAGCCTGATTAGGACGGCACACAGTGGTTCAGGATTGGAATATAGTGGACATTCGAACTAAAGTCATAACATCGATCAAAAGAAATTACTTAAGATAGCTTTTGGTGTGCTGATCAAAACTTGCTATGTTCAATTTTTGATAAAAATGAGTCCTTCACACTTAAAAATAATAAATAAATAAAAAAAAAAAAAAATTATAAAAAATGTATGGGCGAATATCTAATAGATTATTTGATTGCGATTAGTTTATGCATTTATGTTAATTCCTATTTGTTTTTATTGTTTTTTATAACTTGTTTCTAATGAATATTCATTATTTCCTAAATATTTATTTGTAATCCTTTCATTTGTTGTTAATATATTCAGAATTTATTTATTAACTATTTAATTTATGTTTCAACATTTTTTCTTTATTTGGTAAAATTAATCTTGGTGTTTCATTTACACATAATATAAATATTTTCGTTAAAAAAAAAAAAAAAGTTTAACATTTGTGGTAGTATCATATATTATTATTAATTAAATTCAGTTTCAATTTATTTACATCAAAAAACTCTCCAAGAAATCCAATATATACAACTTCACTTACGCCCAGTAGTGAAAGCGGCAACGATACGCAAGAAAGTTTTATGTCTTAATATTAAGAAGTATTGGTACTTACACTTTGACACATTGATATAGGGCTATTAAAAAAAAAAAAAAAGATAATAATTGTGAAGGATTAATTTTCATCAAAAATGGAAGATAAAAAGGTTTGATCAGCACAAGAAATGCTCTCTAAGGCATTTTTTTTTTTGATCGATATTATGACTTTAGTTCGAATGTACACCATACTATAAACCTGAAATTCACTTACGCCCTGACGTCAAAGCGTCAAGGATACGCAAAAAAATTAAGTCGAATTATTAAGAAGGATAGGTAGGCTACTTACAATTGCATAAGGTTTGACTCTGACACTTTGATATAGGGCCATGTCAAAAAAATGAAATAGATTTTCACCTATAAATTTTCTTATAATTGAACATTTGTTCTCCCGAAAATTTTGCAAATTGAACTCCCATGACTTCACTATCTCTCACGTAACTTAATACTTTTGCCAGAGCGTAATTTTCATATATTTAGTCTTAAACAAATTATTACACCACTATTGAATGAATGAAAATATTAAGAATTCCTCGTTCATTCTATGACTTTAAAGTCGTGACACACCGAAAGTATTTGAAAATTTGTTCTGACAAGAAATATAATCTTAATTATGCTAAGTTCATATGCATATTATCTTATAATACATAAGCACACACTACTACTACTACTGCAAAGCATTATAATACAAGGAAACATAAGAAAAAATTATGTTTATCACAAATATAGAGTTTAAATAGTTAATTTTTCGTGCCCCACATTGGTTAGCGCCATATGAAAATGTACTGGTTAATTGTACCTTCCTTTTAATTTTAATCAGTTATATTTTAATCTGCATAACGAGACAACTTTGTGTATTACATAACAGAGACAATATACATGAATAAACAAAGTAAAAGATATTCACACTGACTAGAACGACCCGTGCGAAAATTTCGCGAATAAAATGCGATGAATAGTGAGGTTGAAAATAATGTCACCTAGTTCAGTCATTACTCTTCATACTCCTCCTTCATTTATCGATTTGGTAGAAATCCAGGTAGATAAATGGCTCGAAACACAAAAAACGTATTTTAGAAATATTGACATTTTTGCGCTTTATGGGTCGAATTATGAAAAATTCCTTTCTTAGAATATAATTTTACCACGGCGGAAACCTTAGTCCTTTAATATGATATGTCATTTATCTATATGGATTAGATATCAATGGGAAATATAAGGCTCGTGACACAAAAATACGTTGTAGAACAATTTATACTTTTTCCCTTTAATAGTTAAATTCCAAAACACTTCTTTCTTAAAATATGATGTAAGCAAAGCTGAGACATTATTCCTCACAATCGTATTTGATTTATCGATTTTGGATAGATATCAAGGGAGATAAGTGGCTCGAGACACAAAAAACGCATTTTAGAAAAATTGACTTTTTTGCCTTTTATGGGTCGAATTACGAAAAATTCCTTTCTTAAAATATAATGTTACCACGGCGGAGACCTTATTCTTAAATATGATACCTCATTTATCTATATCGGCTAGATATCAAGGGAGATAAATCGCTCGTGACACAAAAATCGGTTATAGAAAAATTTATACTTTTTTCCTTTAAACGGTTGAATTTCAAAAACTTTCTTTCTTAAAATATGATGTCACAAAGCTGAGAAATTACTCCTCATAATCCTACCTCATTTATCGATTTTGGTTAGATATCCAGGGAGATAAATGGCTCGAGATACAAAAAAAACGCATTTTAGAAAAAGTGACATTTTTGCCCTATAAGGCGAATTACAAAAAATTCCTTTCTTAAAATATAATTTTACCATGGCGGAGACCTTATTCTTTAATATGATACCTCATTTATCTATATCGGTTAGATATTAAGGGAGATAAATCGCTCGTGACACAAAAACGCATTGCAAAAATATTAATACCTTTGCCCTTTAAGGGTCGAATTCCGAAAACTTTCTGGATTAATATATGACGTCACTAAAGCGGAAATCTTAATCTTTAAAACGATACTTCATAAAACGGTTTCAGATAGGTATTCATGGAGATAACTGACTCGTAACACAGAAAACAGCATTTTAGAAAAATTTACATGTTTGCCCTTTAAGGGTCGAATTCCGAAAACTTTCTTGCTTAAAATACGATTTAACCAAAGTGGAGACCATAAGCTTTAAAATGATACCTCATTCATTGATTTCGGTTAAGTATGAAGGAAGATATAGGCTTGTGACAAAAAAAATACCTTATAGAAATAATATATATGATTAGTCACAGATATTGTTCTGAGCAAGTTTCTAAGGACAATCTTTGAGATAAACAATTTACTCTACAGAACATATAATCTCAGGGCGTCTCGGGATTACAAATATTAAAACCAACATACACAAATAAAATTACAATCAACTCACAGCGTTTCATGTGCCAGTCCCAATTCCATGGTTAAATTGTCTTGCACAGACCGATAATACTCAAAAATGCAGATTCCTTAATCATCCGATCCTGCCGACCGTCTCTTCTCCCTTCTCTGTAGCACATGATGCTCTTCTGTTCGTTATTCTCAGAGAATATTAAAAGTTTCATACACTCACAGATATCATATAAATATGTAATATATCCTAATGGTACATTACAACTTATAATTTTTTTTAGTGTGAAGGACTAATTTTCATCGAAAATTGAAGATAACAAGTTTTGATCAGCACAACAAATGCTATCTAAAGCAATTTTTTTGGATCCATGTTGTGACTTTAGTTCGAATGTCCACTATATTCCAATCTTGAAAAACTGTGTGGCATAGCAAAAATTAACTCCGCGCGTTAGGGAGCCACCACATCGCATCGCGGAGATATAGCGGTACTGGGTTCAATCCCCGATACGCGTACCGGCCGTTCTGATTGTGATTTTTAGGCGATTTTCTGTAATCACTTACGCGAATGCTTGGACGGTTCCAAATCCTTTCCTCAGAAACTACACATTTCACAAATGTAAGTACCCTTAGCACACAGAACTCAAGTTATACGTTTTACAGACAGATGCCAACACAATCGCTCCCTCTTTAAAACTACGACAGGCATAGCAAGCCAATAAAAGACGGAGTCTCGCTTTCAAAATAAGCTCACTACCGGGAAGAGGATTAGTCACATGAGCCGCGAAAATGGAAACGTTCAAGTGATTACGAAGACAAAAATGAAGGTACCAATCGCAGAACTAGTATGATTTAAAATTTAATTGTGGTTTAGCGTTACCATCAGTGTAATAAAATGTAACATTGGCTACGTATTAGATACCCAAAAGAAGTAATTGTAATGTGTAGCTAAAGTTGCGGTTACATAACGTCGAAGAAATAAGAATATTTGCTTATGTTTGAGAGGTTGACAAGAGATGCAAATATGTTAATAATTACATAATAATGCAGTCATTTTGTTAATTGTATAATGTCAGTTAACTGCCTCTCATTTCATAATTAAATTTGTAGAAGTGTTGTTTGTTTTACTGGAAGTTATCTCATCTCTTAAAGTAATCAGTTTAAGAGCGATGCGTTAATTATATGCCCTGGAGTTGAATGCTGCGAATCTTAAAGTTTCATTTCTGCTAATGCGGCGTTTGCTGAAATGAAATAAAGTTATTCTGCTTTATTTTTTAAGGTCAGATGTCGAGATTTCGATACAAGTTTAGTTGTTTCCTTGGCATCTCTAGTAAAACTTTTAAACTACCGTATTTTTTACCATTAATTAACGACTTTAAAGTAACAGTATCAACTACATTAACGGCACTGAATACTTGTTTCGATAATCACTGAGAATAAAATGAATGATCATTCTTTTGAAACTATCCTGTGCGTAAAGACGACAACCAATTTATTTCTTGAAGAAAGGCACAGTTAACCTTTTGCTTATTTCTTTCAGTTTTTTGAAACTGAATGCTTAAACAACGCCGCAAGTAAACGTTCAGTGAAACTCCTTATTGGACACCTACAAGTGTTTGTTATTTGAAACATTCACCAGAACTGTAATTGCTGTTTGGTTCAAAATAGTACATTTCGGTGACTTTTGATTTCATAACTTGTAATTTGTTCACAGGTGGTAAGAGATTTTATTGGTATTCATTGTTAGGTTTGAAAAAAAAACAACACAAAAATCTATTAATATTTTGATTTCACTATGAATATTTACTATTATTATTTGTTAATCGATCCTATCGGATCATATAAAGCATTGATTATCATCATGTACACAGACGGAAAAAAAAATCCCAACACCAAGAAAAAATTATTGTAGAGTAATGAAATTTGGACAATGCATTTGTCAAGTTAACATGTTTAATTGATTAAATTTTCAAGATCACAGGTTAATTTAAGCTCAAGAAAATGCATTTCAAATGTGAAATACTGTTAAATTAATAGCCGGTGTAACCTCCAGAATTTTGAATGCAAGCCTGCAAACGTGAATGCATTGTGTCATACAGGTTTCGAATGTCACTTTGTGGTATGGAGTTCCATGCTTGTTGTACTTGTGCTGTCAATACTGGGACGGTCAGTGCTGGCTGTGGATGATGCTGGAGTTGTCGTCCAATGATATCCCATACGTGTTCAATTGGAGACAGATCTGGTGATCTCGCAGGCCAAGGTAACATGTCGACACTCTGTAGAGCACGTTGCGAGACAACAGCGGTATGAGGGCGAGCGTTATCCTGTTGAAAAACTCCCCCTTGAATGCTGTTCATGAATGGCAGCACTACAGAAATTCGAGCTGCAGTTGGTACCACAGTGACACAACGAACTGTTAGAAATCGGTTACTTCAAGGACAGCTCCGAGCCAGGCGCCCTGTAGCGTGCATTCCACTGACTACAAGCCATCGCCGTTTGCGACTCCAGTGGTGTCAAGCCAGAGCTCATTGGAGGACGGAGTGGAGATCTGTTGTGTTTTCTGATGAAAGCAGGTTCTGCCTTGGTGCCAGTGATGGCCGAGTGTTGGTCAGAAGGAGGCCAGGGGAACGCCTGCAACCAAACTGTCTGCGGCCTAGACACACTGGACCTACACCTGGAGTCATGGTCTGGGGAGCAATTTCCTATGACAGCAGGAGCACTCTTGTGGTTATACCAAACACACTGACTGCAAATTTGTACGTCAGTCTGGTAATTCAACCTGTAGTGCTGCCATTCATGAACAGCATTCAAGGGGGAGTTTTTCAACAGGATAACGCTCGCCCTCATACCGCTGTTGTCTCGCAACGTGCTCTACAGAGTGTCGACATGTTACCTTGGCCTGCGAGATCACCAGATCTGTCTCCAATTGAACACGTATGGGATATCATTGGACGACAACTCCAGCATCATCCACAGCCAGCACTGACCGTCCCAGTATTGACAGCACAAGTACAACAAGCATGGAACTCCATACCACAAAGTGACATTCGAAACCTGTATGACACAATGCATTCACGTTTGCAGGCTTGCATTCAAAATTCTGGAGGTTACACCGGCTATTAATTTAACAGTACTTCACATTTGAAATGCATTTTCTTGAGCTTAAATTAACCTGTGATCTTGAAAATTTAATCAATTAAACATGTTAACTTGACAAATGCATTGTCCAAATTTCATTACTCTACAATAATTTTTTCTTGGTGTTGGGATTTTTTTTTCCGTCTGTGTATTTAATAATTTATCCAGTCTTTTCAGGGATTGTCAGTTCCTGGAGGAATAGAGGGAGCTCAAGGTTTCCATCTGTTTGCGATTCGAGTAGCTTATGTTTTCTATGAAATGTGTAGTGCATGTGGCAGAAATTGGGGACCGTCGAAGCATTCGCCCAGGCGACTGTGAAAACAGCATAAATACTGCAATTATGACGACCGGTACGCGGGTGCCAGGACTCGAACCTCGAACCCCGGTGTAGTGGTGTCTTGGCACGCGCAACTACACTAGCTGGTTAGTTTTGAATATGATATTTCTGAACTACTGATATTCAAACAATACCGTAATTTTCCTGGTCGTTGGGTCCTAATAGTAGAAAATGAACGGCTTGGTAGATAACTCAGAATAATGCAGACTACAGGTGGAGGTAGGTATAGCATTTGAGCAACTATTTGTAGGATCTTTAGTAGCAATTAAAACTGAAGAAATTTATTCCACTAAATCATTATTGTGGTAGCGTCACATAATTATTCTCTACTTGAAAGGTTCAAGAATAAAACTCCAAATGCGGTGACAAAAACATGAAGATAGACTCTGTGATAAACAGAAATAAAATCGATATAAAGGTATGAGGTGTGCAACAAATTCAAGAGAAATTCTAGTTATTTGGGATGAACTGTTACTTCATATATATATATATATATATATATATATATATATATATATATATATTGTAACGTTCTGACCTCATTACCTGATTTAAAATTATAATTAATTTTATTATTTTATTTTATTTTATTGGTGTTCAGTCTTACATATTTTATTTTATTATCATGAAAGGTAGAACTCGCGTGAATACTTTATACGAGAAATCACAAATGGTTTTATTTCAATTACTGACATGACATATATAACAAAATTAGTTAAAATTAATCAGTTGTCCTTTTGCGGGCGCTAGGGTATTTTATATAAAATACACAAAATTAAACAGTAAACAAATTCAACATTTTGACTGTTCACTTCTGAAAGAAATGCTTGCTCCGGGCTATGAGAGTTCTTATCTGCAGGGTCGTAGCTGGGCAATGCTATGAACTTGAAAATGTAGCTAGCACAGTGTCCTTCATTGGCGATGTAAAATTACCGAATTTACATGTCTGCCGCCACATTGGATGACGGTCTGCTCTGCTATGGACCAGCGTAGCGCAGTTACTCATGTCGTCCTTTGCCTGAGCTCATTTGCTCAAACAAAATAGCGGGTGTCCGGATCCAGGCAGCAGCAACAGTCCCACTAACGAATAGACAGTGCAGAAGTCACATCGTCCGCACGTGCTTGCCGGCCAGCACCGAATGTTCCTCCGTCACACAAAAAAAACAGTAATTTCCGCAGATCACCCTGTTTATCTACCTGGCTAGCACAATACTCCCCTCTCTCAAGGACAGCCCCTCGCGCAGCATCGCAAAACCACTCAACTCACCCGCCAGTTCTAGGAACCAGGCCAGCTGGCATTCCTGACCAGCCGCTTTCAACCTGTCTACAGAGCCTATATGCCTACTAAAATATTCCACTTTTTATGAATAAACCTGACGTTTATGAATGTAACGAGCGGTCGCAAGATGCGTTCGTTACAATATATATCGTAACAATTAAACCTGGAGACACTTGTTCCATTAATCGCTTCTTGTGCCATCAACACTATTGGCTGACAAGTGAGATAAGTTTTAATTGATATATGAATTAAAGTACTGTAAGCTTTTGAAGTTAAACTAATTATTTATAGTTTCATGCATTTACCGAGAGTGTTGGGTGAACGGTAACGAACTGGCCTCGCATTCGGGAGGATACAGGTTCAAATTCGTCCGGCCATCCAAATTTCGAATTCTCCAAACGAATGTCGGTATGTGTCCTACAAAACAAAAAAGGCATGGACTATTTTATTCCAGTTCGTTGTCCCCAGTCATTTCCCAATTTTAATGAGCTCGACGTCGACTAGGCGTGAAGTCGTGAGGGAAAGAACACTTTCAGTATATTGTATGTGGCATGTGTTTTGCATTGAGACAGGGATATTGTGTGAAACATAATTTAACTCAGTGTGGTGTCATATGGATAAAAGATATAGAAAATTAAAAACATGGATGAAAAATACTTGTAATGTTTTTCATCATTCTTGTGCGGAAGAATGGTGAACGGTAAAGAATGAGAAAATTTTGGAGTGGTGTAGGACAGCAAACGAACATTATGAGTATTGTAACAAAGAGGAAAGAATTTTAATTAGGCTACGTTTTATGTAGAAATTGTGTACAAAAGAATATCACGAAAAGAAAAATAGGAGGGAACTGACAAAGATGAAGAAAAGGATTTGTAGAGTTAGCAGAAATCAAGGAAGGTAGATGCTACAAACAAATGGAAGAAGGCGCTTTGCAGAAAAATAAATGGACTATGTACAGATGACACCTATAGAAATACAGATCCACTACAGGAAAAGAGAATGGGTAAGGAATTCTTTAATCCTATGTCATAAATATTTTATTTTCCTAAATCATGTAGGGCTGTTTAAGGATAACGGTTTGTATTCAATTTTTCTTCCTTGTTCTATTCGCGACGAGAATATATGGAGCTAAATACGTTCGTTGGTCATTTAATATTATTCCCTGCATCTAGAGAATCTGTCTACTGTGTAAGCCTATGGGGTACACAGTTTCTTCGAAAAATGTAAAGTTAGTAACAATTCACTAAAGCCTGATTCTTCTGAAATATCCAAAATCGTCCATAATCATGCTCCTAAAAAATTATGTCATCTAATAACTGGCTTTCTTTCTGCAGTGAAGGATTTAATATCTTCCAAAAAAGGTGAATTTTTAAAATATGTTGACGTAAATGATATATGCTAATAAACGTTAAAAGAACTTTCGTCGATAGAAAATCAGAATATGTGATATCATCTCATGATAGGTGTAAACAAACTTAAATTCCTCGATTAGGAGACTGAATATAAAATCTGCTGCATATCCAACTCAGGGCTGTTTTCAACATTATAAAATATATCAGAATTAAAACAGATTAAGTAAATGAAGGGTGTATACTAGGAATGACTTTACGGCAACCCATACTTAGTGTTGCCAGAATTATAAAATCGAATCTTCCATCTTTTCTCATTTAAAGCAGGAGAACAAGGTATATTGAGATAATACTCCAGAAATCTGCGAACGACACAAAAAAATTTCAATGCAAGTTATCACTGTCTTAAATTAAATTTCAATATGCCATTCCGTTTAGGCAAGTGATGTCAAAGATACGGCCCGAGGGCCGCATCCGGCCCCCGGGCCCTATCAATACGGCCCGCGATCTGGATATGATTTTTAACAACCGTATATTATATACTATACTATTAAATAAATAAAATGTTACAATAATTCATTACATTTTTTATTTGAATCTGGCCCGCTTTCACATTCTAAATTTAATATATGGCCCTCTGCAAAATTGAGTTTGACACCTATGGTTTAGGCAATTAACTTCACCATACCATTCATCAAACATTTCCTACAGATCAGCACACTAGCAACGTGTAAATTTCCTGGAATAACAAGTGTGGCTAGTATCTGATCATAGCAGAGAGCTCAACGAAATAATCCAACATGCATGAACAGACTTTATTTCACGAACGGTTTGTACATCTGTAAAGCTTTCTCCACTTTGTCACAAAAAATATCCATGCAACGACCTTGCAGTCACCATTTCTTCAACTTATAATATTCTGCCACTATAACATTTGACTGGGAAATAGCTTGGAGCAGTCGATTGATGTGTCGGGTCCCACAAAGCACTAATATCCGGGACTAGCTCCCCGCAGATCGAATGGCGTAACAGGTAACATGAAAGCTTACCTACAAGGATCACAGGTATAGAATGTATCTATCGATGATTATCACTGTTCCCGATTTGATGGTGGATTTCATTTGAGGAATCAAATTGTAGCATTCCAGAAATATAGACTAGGTGAAATGCTTTTCGTACAGTGGCAAAGTTATCAACATTCAAAGTTTCTTTTTAACGATCAAGTTTTTTTCTTCACCTCCAAGTGAAACCATTAACGGTAGTAAAATGAAGTTAGTCTCGGAGAGTTGTGAGGTTGTTTTAGCTCCTCCCTCGCAGTCGAGTGCTCGAGAGGGACTCCGACCACAGAGATTGTGGCCACCTGTGATCAGGAATCAGTTAGCAGGTCGGCCCTGCGCTGGAAGGGAGGCGCCAGCTGCTAGTTGGCCAGTGCTAATTAGTTGCAAGTTGGCTGTGCGGCTTGCGTGTCTCCAGGCCATTGCGACCAGACTTCTGGTTATACCCTTACGGACCAGCTGCTGCTAACGGACCCACTCTGCAAACGAGCAAACTGTCCAGCCTGCACCTAAAGCAACTACCTGTGGTCGCAGAACTGATACGAACATAGCTGCGGACAGCGATGGATCTTCCAGAGATATGCAAATGTTAGTTGATATGGCGGTTCTTTTCAGAGGGTAACGCTCAAAAACGACGAGTGTTGACAGTTTGTAGTCCGTAACTGTTTTGTTGAAGAAATCTTTGTGCTGTCGCAGTATGTCTGTCTTTATAGACATACACTTCGGTCAATATTTGGTAGGAACGTCTTGATTTCAGTATTGGATGGAGATATCTTTGCAATATGGTTTGTCTTGAAGCTACTAAAACACTCATCTAGAGTAACTAGGGTAGGAAAGTGAACATCGTTAGGTGGAGATATGATGCTTTGGCTGTGTAGAATGTAACACTGAGAGGTTACTGTATGTGTGATATAATTCTGTATACAGCTGAACGGCTACATATAAAACAACTCTAAGTATCGATAAAACTTATCTTCTGAACGTTATGTGATTACTACATTAATGTTAGTCACAAGAAATAATTTGTTTTCCTATGTGGGGCTACAAAAATAATAATTTCTGTTAAGAACATTACTCTGTATGCAAGGGACTTAGATCACCAACATTGTTTTGTTGGCAAGCTGGCGACGGCTTAGTGACGCAGTGATCTTGCGACTTGTCCTCTAAAGGAAACTTTCTGGGCATTGGCCGTCTCTCATTATGCCACGGAGAGACGATAATAATAGAGAAATATCGGTTGTAAATGCTGATCCAAAAGTCGCAAATCAACTCTGGCAGCCTAATGTCAGTCGATAAAAGCGACATTACCAGTTGGAGGTAGACGGGTCGCCTTCCTCATATTTACGCATGCGGAGTTACAGGTATATCGTGTGGAATATGTAGTGCAGTGAGATAAATAGACGTAATAAAACTGCGAATAATTATAAATAGGAACTCTGACATATAAAAATTTAATGGGCTACAAGAAATTAAATAAGATTCTAAATTTTTCTGTACCGGGAATGAGTCATTTGGAATATTTTACTATGGATTTATGAATGCTGCTGAACGGCATCCATTATATACCAGGAAGCTTAGATGTCATTCACCTTCTCTTCCCACCAACGTATTGGCTCGAAGAGCAGGGTCCCACTAGACCAACCCCACAGAATCAAAAGTCAATCCGTGGGAAGGGTATCGTCTGTGGAATCCTGTATATTTCTCCGTAAGGCAGAGACGTTCCAAGCGGCAATATAAATTCACTAAGTAATGTTTGGTAGCGCCACCCTGAAAAGACACCATATGATCTATATAAGCCATCAGTGTTTATCTACAGTTGATATTGTCAGCATTGCAAGCCTATTCTGCATTAAGATGTAAGTCCATTTTGTTTCTCTATGCCTCTTTACAAATGCTCGCTTTTGCTGTGTGTGATTATATGAAGGAAACTACGTTAAGATAAACTGATGATATTTTGAACTGTTAGTATGGAAAGTTCCTAAGGACTTTGATTGCCTACATATGATTACTACACAAAGATAAATTGCTGTTTTTTTGGTAGATTATTGTGCACTTGTTTAGTTGCTCCGTGCCACAATTTACCAGTTTCTAGTGTCAGTCTCTACATCTACATTTACGTCTATACTCTGCAATCCACAAATGTTGTGAGTGGCAGAGGGTGCTAAGCACCAATCCTAATTCTGTGCATTCAAATCCCGAAAAGAACCAGGAATGAAATAATACATAAAAGCTAAACACGGCATCTTATCCCTCCTGTCATTGCGACCTAAATAGGTTGGCGGAATGTAAACGTATAAACGTAAAAGTCCAGCTTAATAATTAGAATTGGACGACAGTAAAAGTTCATTACAATATCATTCCATGCTTATCACCTTGAAATGATAACAGATTCGGCCTGATCGGTCGCCAGGGTAGATACCCGAAATTATATCTTTTTAGTTACCCAAAGCAACCACACTTATAGGAATTAAACAAGCTTTAATGGACACAGTTATTACTTATTTATTAGGTTAAAGTTCACAACGATAACACACAACATGCCGTCGTAAACCACCAGACATATGTGATTCGTAATCGGTCTTCGATATCCTGAAGACTGCAAGTTCGATTAAGTAGTGAACACGATTGAACAATCATAACTACAGTCACTCAAATTACAGTACTTCACTTCAATGTCCGTAATACTTGTTTGAGCTTGTACCACACTTAAACTGCGGATGACATCGCTACTAAAGCGATTAGTGCGCTATCTAATGTCCCTTTTAATACAAACTAAAGTTCCCAGCATATGGTACAATCCATTACAAACTCACGCGCGCACACACTTCCCAATAGCCACTCGCCTTGTCTTCTACACCGATACTCCGCCCTGCGGCAAGTATCGACGTATCGTAACAAAGTGTTCCATTGCAATCGTAAATTGAAGAATATCTCATATCCTCCAATAAATTCAAACGAAAAAGACATCGTATATCTGTAACGAATTTGCTCAGATATTACAGAATTTGATTTGAATTGGGTGGTTCATTAAATCAACCATTATTTTGTTGCAAATGTTTCGGCATTCTAACCTTGCGGTCAACTGGTAAACAGTGAATGCAGTCAGTTTTAGGAAAAAGTCCGATTGGTAAATTAATAGGAATTATTGTAGGCAGAGGTAGAAATGTTACATAGAGAGGCTACTGATCGCATATGAAAGCAGTTATGTGTGTGTGAGCGGAACTGGAGAACTGCTGTAAACATAGCAATGAAAGTATATATTCTGCTTTTCAATGGAGCAATTTAATGTGTATTACGTATATTTATGCATACATAAAGCAACTTAATAGCTTTAATTTTTTTTTATTTCACTGTCTTGAATATAAAGTTATATCCACATAAATATTGAATACGTAAGTTGGAACAACTATCAAATCCAGAAAGCTGTCTCGATAAGTTACAGAAGATTTTGCGTCATAGCTGATGAATAAGTGGTCTAGACGAAGCGAGGACAAAGCGTGGATCCTTTGCTTTCTGACTTGTCAGGATGAAAAGTTGCTGACGAGTACTACTCGAGCAGACGAGGAAGCAACATCGTTTTCCTTAAGCGATACTGTAGCGCAAGCAGACCAGCGAACAGTATCTAGTGTTGTGTTAAGACCACATACAACTGAATGATATAATATTATCTACTGAGTAGTGCAAGTGAACAGCGAGCAACATGGAAAGTGGAATGTACGGGGAGACTGCCCATCGACCATCAAGAAGCATCAGGAGAAACAATGCAGGCGGTGATGATGAATGATTTACAAGTTCTACACACCGACACATCAGACCTCGACATGGAGATACATAAACCTGTAGATACAAGTATTGAGGAGGACGAATTAACTAGCGTTCTCGAATCACCGGTACCGGTAATTAGATTAGACGAATGAGTAAAGGGGTAATAATAGAAAATCAAACAAAAGTAATCCCACTTGAGAACTTTGTAGTGACATTTGACACTCAAACTTTACCAGAATATGTATCGGTGTACAGAATGCGCTGCCAAGTTTCTCCGTATATAGCAACAATCCGTCAGTGCTATAATTGTTTGAAATTTGGACATTTAAGCAATCAGTGCAAATCACAAACAAGATGCACAAAATGTTGAAAAAACCATCTAAAAACACACTGTACTAGCCTGAAACCAAGTTGCATATATTGCCACAAAGAACATGAATCCACAGACAAATCATGCCCAAAGTTTAGCAAACGGGTTAAATAAACGAGTTATCCGCCAAATTGAACATAACTTTCAAGGCTGCAGAAAACATTATCACCCAGAAAACATACGCTGAAGTATCCACTCCAGCCCGACAGATCCAGGAAAGACCAAGCTTCTCAGCATTACCTGACCCGCATCGGAAGTTTCTGTCTACAGATGTGCACGTTCGCCTCCACCAGCTACAACCATAACACGGATCAAACCACCAATATATTATCAGCCACAGGAAATACCACTAGGGCCCATACGATGTAATCCGTACTCTTGTTAGTCATGGAAACACCACAACAGAAGTCTATACCAGTAGGAACATCTAACAGAAACCAATGCACAGCACAAACCGGATACCTGGGGGATACCACAGTAGAAAAGTATTCAGCATCATTATGCTAATAATTACCGGAATTCAGGGCTCCCTCCCCTAATGGATTCGGGTGCAATAATAGACTTGATTAAGAACTTTTTCAATTAGGGAAACCAAAATGAAACTCTTACAGTAGAACACAAGGTCAGTTGTCGCAAATAAATATTCATTACCACAAAAATTATACAGCCAGAAAATAACAATAGCAGCCATATCAGAAACATGGATAAAACCCAGAAGAAATATCACACTCCTAGGATATCAACCAATAACACTTAACAGAAAAGATGAAAACGTGATGTAGCACTTATGATAAAATCAAATGTACCCCATGCAGACATCATTCTAAATAACTCGAACGAATGGAGCTTCCAAGCAGTAGCAGCATGAGTGAGCCTTAATAAGTGGGATCTCACAATCGTATCCATCCAATGTCCTCCAAAAACAATTACATCACTTAGAGAATGGTACTCACCGATGTCACAATTGGAGCCACCATTCCTGTTGTGTGGAGATTACAACGCTTACCACACCAGTTGGGGCTGCGCGTACAACGATGCTGGTGGAAACGCAATCTTAGACATATTAGATGAATTCCATTTAACAATTTTAAATGACGGCATACCCACTCTAATACAGACGCCAGAACGACGCCCCTTGGCTGTCGAGCTCACCATTTGTTCAATAGACAACAGAATTTAGTTGGAAAATAAGCAATCAGTCTATAGTATCTGACCATCTCGCCATAGAATAAACAGCAAATAACGCAAATGGTTTCAATCCACATAAACCAACAACCAAACGGAACGTAAACAAAGTGGACTGGGGAAGTACAGTAGTATCATAGATAAGGAAATCGATAGGGCAGAAACAACGGAAACAATGTATGATGAATTTATCAAATTAATAATTAAAGCAGCCAAGATAACCATCCCCTGCAGAAAAGAAAAGGACAACCTAAGAACACCACCAGTGCCATGGTGGAGTCCAGAATGTTCTCGCGCAATCGCTAGAAGGAGGTCAGCCATGACTACATACAAGCGACAGAGCACTTGGGTGAACTACTTACAATATAAGAAGATAGATGCTGAAACGAAGTGCCTCCTCAAAGAAAACAAACGCTCATCTTGGAAACACTTCTGCGAGAAAATATCCAACACCACACCACAATCTCAGATATGGTCAGTGATAGCTTCGCTTAAGGGAAAAAACGGGCCACAACAAACACTGACAGAAGTAACAGAAGAGTTTTCTGACATCTTAGACCCACCTACAGTATTGCCACAACCGGAAGCCATATGGAATATCAACACCAAAGAACCATCACACCAAAACGAAGATTTAACGCAACCATTTACCATGGAAGAATTTGAGAAAGCTCTAAAAAACACGGAAAACATGGCCCCCTGAATTGACGACTTTCACTACAGCATGATCTCGAAGTTACCAATATCGGTTCAAACAACCCTACTGAAATTGTGCAACAACATTTTGAATGAAAGCCAATTTCCAGAAACCTGGACAACCCAGATCACCGTAACAATACTAAAACCAAACAAAGACCCTAGCAAACCATCATCATACCGAACAATTGCATTGTCATGCTGCATAGCGAAGACCTTCAAAAGAATGATCGAAAGTAACATGCTACTTCCCCACTCTCAGTACGGTTTTCGAAAGGCAAGGAGCACTCTGGAGAACTATAGCCTGCTAACAGCCGATACTGAACAAGCGTTTTCGACCCATGGTTATCTAATAGTATTATATCTTGATATCTCCGGTGCCTATGATGGAGTAAACATAGCTCTACTCATTAAAAAACTATAAGCTTTGAACCTGCCAGACATCTACCTTAAAGGAATATACAAATTGTTAAGCACACGTGTCATATACCTAAGCAAAAACGACAATAATCTGTTCAGCCCCTGAGTAAAAACTAAAGACCTTCCACAAGGAACAATACTTAGTCCATTGTTATATGGAATGTATATAGCCGACATAGAACGTACTGTACCTACAATATGCAGATGAAAATTGTATCTACACGTCATCTGCAAGCTTCACTTTAACATGGAAGAGGTTAGAAGAAACAGCAAAAGCCCTAGAGAAATGGATGGAACAAAACCAACTGAACCTGTCACCATCCAGATCCTCCGTAGTCATCTTTACTAGAAAATATCAACCAACTAGCCAGACGCAAATGTTTTTAGGCCCATATTTAATTCCGATTAACATATCTGCAAAACTACTATGTCTTTATTTAGATAACAATCTTACCTGGGAAGACAGGTTAAACACGTAGTAGAAAGGACTGGGAAAGCTTTAAACATACTGCGAGCAGTAAGTCATGTTTGGTGGGGAGCCAACACAACAACAATGATAACATTATATCTCTCTCTAATCCGATCAATAATAGATTACGGAAGTATCTTTTACGGAAATGCCCCCAAATATGTGCTGAAAAATGTGTACATGTTCCAGTACAGAGCTTTGGGGATATACTTGGGAGCAATGAGATCAATCCCCACCAATGCACTTTTGATAGAAGCGAAAGAGATACCTCTTCACATCAGAAGAAAACTAGGGACGAACATCTTTCTCATCCGACGAGCAGCAATAACATCATACCCACATCCAAGCAAACTAAAGACATTATTGAGAATTACAAACTCACAAGGAAACGCAAACCAATAAAGGAAACCCCTTATACTTAATTACTTTGAACAACTGAGGATAATATTTATATTGATCTACCGAGAACGAGAGCAGCCAGTCTACAGCTATCCATATAAACTAAACATCCATAGGCTACCGATTTATCAACAAACAAGAATTGAAACTTATGCAGGAAAAATAAACAACAACATACAGAATCATATCAGGGACAACTGGCACGACTTCACAGAAATTTATACCGATGGATCTAAAACTTTAGAAGGAGTGGGCTACGCTTTCTACTGCCCCAAAACAGGAGCCACTGGAAAATACACTCTTCCAATAGATGCAGCATATATATGGCGGAAACGCTAGCGATAACGGAAGCAATTCAATATGGAGTACAACATTTTAGAAACATCTTAATTCTCACAAATGCAAAAATCATACTTAGCAAAATAGAGCATCCGAACTGGACCACATGTACACTCCCATCTATATATATACATATACTGTGATAGATTTGATACTACAATTCAAACAAGCAAATAAGGAAATAAATATAATGTGGATTAAAGGACACACAGGAATAACTAACAACGAATTGTCGACGACGTGGCAAAGGCTGCGATAGCTGAAGGAAAATTCAATCTCACACCGAATTCCACAGTAAAATAAGAAAAACAGCCTATGAAAAATGGAAAAAAGAATGTGAAATAAACAAAATATTAAAACGGAGGACACTACGCGACTATCCAATCAGAAATACCATCAAAACCTAGGTACAATAATATAAACCTGAGTAGACGACATACGTGATCACTCATCAATAATAAGAATGAGGTTAAAGGCACGGGTGCTACCCGGCACACCTGCACCGTATTAAAGTGTCCGAAACCCCCTACTGTGAAGAACACGCCACAGAAACATCCGACCTAGACCATCTGTTTTTGGTTGCTCAAAATAAAACACCTCACAAAATAAATTACTTGGCTGCATTATAAAACATAATATCCCTCTACCTACCAGCATCGCAACCCTCATATTTTATCAGCCATCATTAAATACCTAAACGAAACCGGCCTCCACATATGAACAAATTCATAAGAGCACACCTAACCTGGAAAAAGAGAGCAATAAAAAGTGATTAGTATCATAAGCCTGTCAACCAACCAAAAATAAGTTGAAATTGCAACCACATTTGAAATGATACCTGTAAATTATAATGTAAATGACTTTAAATTATTGTAGATATTGAATCACAGTAACTGTTATTATAAGCTATTGTAATTATTGTAATCAGTTCATAATGTAAATGGTATTGTAAATATTGCATGATGTGGATGGCTGTATGGTATATGCCAAAAGCCTAGTAAAAAAAAAAAAAGTTGCTAACGACTCGGTCCTTACATTCTGGCGACTACATGTAAGGACGGTCCACATTTCGTTGTTGTCGTAGTGATATTGTTAATCTAACCACTTTGGAGTTGTATTTGGCTAGTGAAATTAGGTGGAGAGTGAAGGACATAGAAGAAAAGTTTTTATTTATGAGGTGCATTCCGAATTTTCATAATGAAAGCTTAGGATAAAGTAATAAACTAAATTTTCTTAGAAGTAGAGAAAATAAATGAAGGAGTTGGATTAGTTAGATGGGAAAGAAATACTGAAAATACCTACTTTCGAAATGGAACCTATGTTTTTACGATATATTTGTCAACAACGTCATTTTCCTTTATTTCAGATAATAACGGCATTTCCTCCTGTTTCCTGTCTATAATGGGACTTGAGCCATACAATAATTCTAAACAATGATGTAACCAGTGTCCAGCCAACGGGTGTGAGTTTGATCAGGTAAGTATTCCCTATTGTTTCGTGTTTTAATGTCTGTTAATATTCGAAATGAGAAACGTGTTTGTGAGAGAAAGAATGATTATCCGCCATAATTGTCACCAAAATTGATGGTTACCTAGTAGTTCACCCGTATACCCAATATGAGTGCTGAGTTTGTGATTTTATTCACAACACAACTTTCGAAGTCCCTGTTGGCTATTTCTCTTACACTTAAAGCAGATACGTTGGGAGACAAAACTCTGTCCCCAAAGCTTTTCGTTTCTTATATATTTTTCCTCTTTATTAACATTGCGTACTGGAATCCACATTTGCAGATTCAGCTTGATAAAGATACTCACAGCCCGACGGGTTTTAACAAACATGATACTTTCAGCTAACAGTCAGAAACGAATTTTCTGCTTTGTAAAACACCTATTACAACAGTATTCTTTTGTCTTACAAAGGTATACAATAGAGTGTGGTTATGGGTATTTATAATATACTATACAAGATGTAAGAGTTTAATTACTTTTTATTATTCCCCGGATCCCTATGTATTTTCTAAAATGATTTATTTAGTTCGTACAACATATCATTGATCAGAGATAAATTAACGATGAACAAGGGAAAATATTACTAAAAACATACAGCTATCAATGCATGCTAACTTCGACAATCACAGATATCCGTGTTTTTTTATGTCAGGTAAACTATTTCTAAAAACGTATCTGTTTAGGGTACAAAATAATTTTTAGTGCTCATCAGTGGTTTAAAACTGAGAAAACTTTGCTCAGAAGTTAAAAGATAATCCTTGAATCGTTTTAAAAAAATAAAAAAAAATATCACCAGTAAAAAAATCAATTAGAATATTATTTTTGAATAAAACTTCTACATTCATTCAACAGACTGTTTAGCACAGTGAGTTGCTTTCAGTGTACACAGTTGTGTATAAAGATTCACTCTCAAGGCAATATCACTGTTCTAAATAAAGCTGGAGCAAAGGTCTACAGAAATTGGATTAAAACATAGCAGCGGGAGAGTAAAGTTAATCTGTGAACGAAATTAATATTCAGCGTCAGAGATATAAATTAGTCAATCAACTCGCTAAATTAAAATCGTTTCCATTTTAATTTAAGTTATTCTGGTACTAAAATCATGTTGTCTGAACGGTCTTCATGTCATGAATAGCAGTCGGCTTTCGATACAATTCAGTTTGCGAAATATGAGACACTAATGATATTGGCCGCATATAAAAGCTCTGTAATCAAATTTGATTCAGTGCAGAGTGGTGAAGCGTTGAGAAATATTCGAGGGAAATTATTAAAGGAGAGAAACAGACTGTTGCCTGACGGAAAAACTGTGGAGTTTAAATTTACTTATATATATACAAGATATTATAAGCATGTCAATAGCATACCTTGCTATGCTTTTGAGTAAACAGTAAACAAGTAAATCAATATATCTATAAAACAAAATAAGTGTGTCTCTGTTTCAGAAAAGCTAAAAAGCTGTAGAACACTTTTTTTTTACTTATGGTTTTACGCTTCGTCGGCGTCGAGGTCATTAGAGACGGGATGGGACTGGGGACTAGGAACGGGAAGGAATTTGGCCATGGCCTTATGAAGGAAGCATCCCGGCATTCACCTGGAGTGATTTGGGTAAAACATGGAAAACCCAAATCTGGACGGGGATTCGAACCCGTGTCCTCCCGAATGCGAGGCCAGAAAGTTAACTGTTCACCCTACCACGCTCGGTAACTGCAGAACACCTTTCGATAGGGTTTTCACCGTTTTAAAGCTTAGGATCACACTTGAAATATCTGGCGTGTTTTATGTTTCAACCTAACACGTCAGAACAATAAATGAAATTCTGAACGTATCTTTTGAAACATAGAAAAATGCAATATTAACTAGATGTTCCATAGTCATACTTCGTAAAAAATTATACAGCATATGTCGGTTCCTTCCTTCTATACCTACTATTCAGTCTGTAATAGTGGTAACACTGAATGCGAAGAGGAAACTGCGTAAAATAACAATTACAAAAAAACGCCAGAGAACATATTTTTTGTCAATATTATCTAAGGCAACGAAGCTAAAACCGTTGTAAACTAACAGAATGTATGCAAACTACTGCTTTTTAGAAATTGAGCCTTTCGTGTTATCAATAATACTATTTTTGAAAATGATTTTGAATAATTTATATTGATCTATAAAAGTGCGGAACATACAAAGTAACAGAATGAGACAGTTATTATCTCCAGCGAAAGATGAGGCAGCATAATGAGACATACCTAATGTTTTCTACTGTGAAATCCCGATCAAAATCAATTCAGCAGTTTTCAGGTTATCCAGGCTATACGTAAAATAAACATTTTAAATCATATGTTAGATTTTATCTCTGACACCAAGCTGTCAAACTGTGAATAACCATTTAATATAAGTATGTTATGAGTGATGATGAAACAAATAGACACAATCCATGTACAGATTTATATTTGTGGTATGTACCTTGTAACAGCCCTGAAACCTAAACTTAATGGAATGGAGATTAAGCTAGAGTTTGGTTGAATATGATTTTCTATGTTTGTTTTGTAATTTCCTGTAAATCAATGTATATAGAGTTTGTTTTATGAAACGAAACTATTTAGAGGCCATTTAATATGTCTAAGTACAGAATTGTACAAGGGAATTGCTAAATGTTCGTAATTGTAGGTATTAAGGCAAGTTACGATGTCTAAAGGACAACTTACTAGAGTTAAAAATGATTTATGTTGATAATTTTGTGTTTAAGTATCTTTAATTTTCATTTCTAAGCATTTTGTAATAATTGTAAATGATTATGTATCAATTATGATTGTTGTTTAATATTTTTCAATTGTTTAAGTATTATTAATGTTCGAGAAATATCTGTCGGAATCCTTTGTAGTGTTCTAGAAATTTCGATGGAGCTTATATAAAGCGACCATCCGAGACAGAGAGACAGTTTTTACAGACTCAATTCACGACGGCCAAGGACTGTATTGCCGGTGGAAGTAGTGTTGTCTACAATCGCTGGGTTGTATGTATGCATGTAACCAATATCTTTTACGTCGAGCTTATAAAAATAAAAACAAGTTTAAATTGAACTGTATGGTGGACTGGTTATTTATCATATTAATTAAACCAAAAGCCATCTAACAACCTGTATTAATGCTCGTGTGGTATGTGTTTCGGTTTTCTAACAGCAGCATTAGTAGATGTTATTATTAGATTGAAATGCAGCTTCGACCGAAATGAAAACTGACATCGAACGCACCCAGTTCTAGGAACTGTGGCGGTTAAAGCAACGTTTAGTTTAATTCCGAGAAAGGGCTGGCGCCAAATTAATGAATATGCTTTTCTTGGGACGAATAAAAATAGCGTAGGGGTAAGTTAGCTATAACCCACCCCATTGTAGGTATGGTGTGGGTGAATTTAGGTGTGCTTATATTACGGAAATGGGTGGTAAGAATTTAACAAAAATTGGTACACATGTCTCTGATTGGGTGACAAAAGTATAGTGTGAGGGTAAATCAACTCCAGGTAGACTAATAAATGCCGGGTACTATATTAATAAATAAATAAAACCTTTAATCAATTTGGGTATTTCTTCTTTGATATACCAATACAATTATGTTTTCTTATTCATTGTCACATTAGCAGCCGTTAATAAAACAAACAGCAACATAAGTAGATGTTGCCTCGTATTAGATTAAAGTGCAGCTTCGACCAAAATGAAAACTGACACCTTCACATTTTCGAAAGCACCCCGTTCTAGGAACTGTGCGGTTAAAACGACGATACTTTAGATCATCCCGGCAGCATGATGCCTAGCACGTTAGTCTCTAAAGTTACAGGCTCAGAGTCTGAAAATCGGAATACTATTCCCTGTCTGGCCATCCGAATTTCTGTCCACCATGGTTTAATGAAATGCAGTTTATCCCATTACTTGCTGTATGTTCTCTTTCAGCTGTAATAACGGGCCGTAGAGCGTAAGCTAAGTAATAATAATAATAGTAATAATTTGTGGATTTCAAAAAGGCATACGACTCAATAGACAGGCTATCAATATTCCAAATTTTAGAAGAAAGGGGATTAGATCAAAAAACACGAGGACTCCTAAAACAAACACTAATTGGCGCTAAATATAAATTAAAATTCATGGGAGAGATTTCAGAAACCCTTTGACATTCAAACAGATGTGAGACAAGACGTTGGTCTCTCTCCTCTTCTGTTCAACGTCATTCTAGACAAGGTAATTGTAGAATGGGAGAAAGAGCTCAAGAAATGTAAGTGTCGGAAGCCAACCCCACTTGGCTTTTCGAAAAACTACCTCTACATACAATATCTCGAATGTGGAAAAAGTAGGGTTACAAGTCTCATTCGAGAAAACTGAATTCATATGTTCAAAGACAGAAATAGCAAGTTTGAGGACAAAATACGGTAAAATCAACAGGGTCCCATACTTTAAAGACCTCGGAGAATTCATCTAACCGACAGGCCTTGAGAAATTCTCGCAGAAAAATCGCCTCCAAATAGCAAAAAAAAAAAAAAAATCATTATGGTTAGACCAAAATCTCTACAACAATAAATCTTTGTTAAGAGAGACCAAAATTCGGCACTACAACACAGTCATAAAACCAACATTCCTCTATGCAAGTGAAACGTTAAAACTTGATAGAAAACATGATCTTGAAGAAATAAAAAACTAGAGAGAAAAATCATTAGAAAAATTCTAGAAGCAAGAATCACTAAGGATGGTTACAGACTACAATCAATCAAAAGAGTTTCCAAACATCGAAATTGACATCAAGAAAAGGCGAATTAAATTATTTTATTACCTTAAGAGGTTACCAGAAAATCAATTAACAAAAAAGATAATAGATTATGTAACTTCACTTAAAAATCGAACACCTTGGCTGAATGAAATTCGAAGGATCTTAAAAGTGCATAGGAGCAACAGAAATCTTAATAGAGACACCTTCAGACACAAAGTAGACAAAAGGGAAGTTATAACTGAGCAACCAAAACAAAAACAATACAGACCAATGTGGTCGGAAGAAGGCAAACAAGCTTTCTCGGAAAGTATGAAAGCCTATTGGAACAACAAGAAGAATTCAAAGAAAACTTGATTGGGTCATTTGATTAACTAACGTTTTCCATTTACGTCAATAATAATAATAAAAAAATTTGGCAATTAAACTGACAGTAAGAAACACAGAAATTGCTAAAGAGCAAACAAATTTATGAATTTCAATAAAAAAATCCAATTATACCGACGGTATACTGTGTTTTATGTGAGTTAACACTGCTGAAGGTGAAAGTGAAATTTTGTTGTTAAGGCAGTGACATAGTTTGAGAGTGTTAACATCAGAGATTGAAATTATCTTTATGATTTTTGGATTAGTTACAGCTGTGTATCACTCATACAAATTAAAAACCATTATGGTGAATCGACAATTATTTCTTAGTGATAGTTTCAATAATTTGAAGCTAGACTGTTGTGGGGCGCACATTCTTCATCTATAATATATAATAAAACTGATGAAAAGTTGTGTAAATACGTGAAATTCAATTGCAAATAAACAGTTAAAATGTACACTACAGATGACAATTATCTCAAAACTCCAAAAATTTACGATTTTTAATGAAAATGCACTAAGTGATAGCTTATGCCATAGATTAACAAACAGCAATGGTTTTTATCCAAATTAATAATATATTTTTCAACGCTTTAAAATTATTGTTTGGTTCTGCGTTCATCATGCAAAAACAAATGAATAGATTTTGAGAAAACTGTACATGGCGATAGTTTACGCCATGCGTTAACAAACAGCATTTTTCTTTTATCCCTATAAGTTACAAAGTTATCAATTATACAGAGATCAAAGTTGTAAATTTTGAAACATTTGGCCGCCTCTGTAAACATCAAGCAGACATTGTCAAACAAAAACACTAACAAACAAATCTTCACGCAGTGATGTCTTATATCGTACATAAGGATATTCAACCATCGATTGCAGGTTTCTGTATGTTTAGCTTTTGTACTGTATTCATAAACAGTAGTCTGCAGATTTTTCCAGGAAGAGTGTCATGCACGTATTCTTAACAACCAACCAAGATTGACACATTAATGGTTTATGTTTAAAATGTGGCTTGCGTTCAATCGAAGCATCAATAAGTATCTATAAATAATATAGGTCAAAAAGTATTATGTTTCAGTATTTGTCACTGCTTAAAAGTCATTTATTATATTCCTTCTTCATGCGGATGATAAAGTGTCAGTTGATAATAACTCTAGAAGCTTCGTATCTTGAATTGTGCAAATATTTGTAATGAATGAACGGTATGAAAACTGAGCCATAGTTTACTAAAATGTTTATTATACAAGAAATGGTGTGCGTAATGCAAATGCGTTATCCTCAAGACTAAAATTCAAATTATTTTAGTTATCGATGATATTTAACAAGATGTACAAAAGATGAAGACAGATGGGCATATCACAAGCTTGCACAAATAAATCCAATGAAGCATGTATCGAATGCATCATGTAATTGCGAGTTACAATAATAAACTTCAGGTTTATCTATGTATATAACGTATGTATGTTTGTTGGTTTGTTTGTTCTTCATACAAATCCACAGTTTTCATCCGATTTCAATGAAAATTTGCACACCTATCCTCTGAAACAAGGAGAAAATTACTGTCGACATGTGGTTGAAATATTTACTGTATAAATAATACATGTTGTCTTATAATTTCCAAAAATTACTGAACGGTGATAGACAGACGCGTAGGATGTGTAGGTATCTGTACTATTTTTCCGTCTGGCGGTCTGGTAGCTCAGTGCATTAAGCGCTTGCGTACTACTGTCTGGATCGTGGTCTCAGGTTCAAATCTCCTTGCAGGTGAAAATTTTTAAAAATTGTTTTTGATCGTAAAAGTCATGCTTGGACCATCGGTTATTCGGATTGAATATTAATCTGTAGATATCACAAATTTATGGGTTCAATGCAAGGCAAATCGTAGGTAGTCTTGCAATGCTGTAGGTGTACACTTTTTAAGTTATAATGATCCCTCAGGGGTTGTTAGCAATCAGTGCGTGTGTGTGTGTGATCTGCAGTAATAATTCTATAAATGCGGAAGTAAATCTCTGTCTTTTTGTTACGTTTTGACGACTAAATGGCTATATCGATATGGAATTTACAAGAAAATCTATAGGAAGGGCACAGGACATTTTTTACGGTATGATTAACGGTTGTAGTCACGAAATTTTGAGATCTTATCGAATGGTGACAGAAATATGTTGGAAATTGATTCTCTTCAAGAGACAGGTTCGACAGTCGAATGATATAGTGATAGCTTTCCTGTCATATTATGCCAACTCGGTGTTGTTTGTGAGCAATCCTACGTTACCAACAACTTTCTATATTCAATTCTGGCAAAGAAATTCTTAATACACGCGTACGAAGTCGCGGGTATCAGCTAGTTCATAATAAAGTACAGTAGAATATTCACATCTGAGCGTTGCGGACAGGCTGTGAGTGGCAGTGCTCACGTCAGGAATGCGAGCAGGCCCGGTTCCTGGAACCATCGAACGAGGGGAGACGTTTTTGCTTTGGTGACGCGATTCTGGGCGAAGAACGGAGAGTCGGGGCAAAGTGTCTCCTGAAGGCGGGGGCATTGTGCTGGCCAATCAGATGTACAGGATCATCTACAAGCCCGGGATATAATGGATTTTTCTGTTTTTTTCATATGGTACGGCGAACGAGACGGTAGATACATTCTTTTCCGGCCGGCGAGTCGAGTCTGGTCGATTTGACTTCTGAATCGACTGTCTGTTCGATGGTGGGCATGCTGCTTGGCTGAAATCGGACGCCAACTGATTTGTTTGAGCGGATGACGTCAGGCAAAAGCCATTTCAGAGGACCTGTGCTACACTGGTTCACTGCAGAACCGATAGGGCAACGGCATAGGATTGCTTGCACGTTATCCAATGTGTGGCGGCAGACGTATCAAAAAATGGTAATAATACATCGCCAGTGAAGGACTCTGTGCTAGTCTGATTTCAAGTTCATAGCATTGCACAGCTACGGTCCTCTTAGGCCAAATCCTACAAGAAAGGATTTTTCTCGCCGAGTGAACAGTCCATAGCTTGGATCAAACATTTAATTAATAAGTAAACATGCAGAATGTTGAATTTTAACTGTTTACTTGGGAGTATTTTTATAAAATAATCTGGCGTCCCTAGAAGTAAAGCTCAGTAATTTTAATCAAGCTTGCATAATTTCATGTAAGTAATTTAGCACTCTATAACAGCATTGATGATTTTTTTTTTTGTTACGCCTCGTTGACGACTAAGGTCATTAGAGTCGGGAAGAAACTGGGGACAAGGAATGAGAAGGAAACCGGCCACGGCCTTTTTGAAGGAAGTATCCTGGCATTCGCCTGGAGTGTTTTGGGGAAACCATGGAAAACCGAAATCAGGATGCCCGGAAGGGGATTCGAACCCGCGCCCTCCCGAATGATGATTTCTCTTGTAACCTAATAGCTCACGCAAGTTCCTCCTATCCATATTAAAATACAATTGCAATAATAATATTAATTATATTTTCAAATTTGGTGATATGGCCGGAACGCTACAAGCATTAATATTTAATAGTGAAATGGAAAACATGTTAGTGCAAAAATTGTTGTGTGTTTATATGTTTGTTAAACTAATTTAATGTAATAATTTAAATATGTAGGATCATTCTCCTCAGTAGCAAATAGCAATTATAAATACATGAGAAATGATGATTGCTAATGCTACTGAAAATTTATTTTCGTTTGTTTATTTGTTTTCCCAGAGTATTTCGTTGTACGGAAATGTAATAGCATAATAATAATATGTATACACATTCAAAAGTTAAACCGCTCAAGATACTTCGATGAAATGAAACGAAACGCGCTCAGAAAACCAATAAACGAACGAATATAAAAGTTCAGTTGCATTGGCAGTAATAATGTCTCAAAGATTTGGGTTATTGCTTAAAATATGTAATCGACTACAATAGAAAAGACATCACGCCATCCGTGTTGTACTTTAGGGCCAAAGCTTCAAATTACAAGAAAACAATATTACGAGCAATTCCAAATTAACAATTCATCAGAAGTTGGTAACTTAATCTTAAGATGGTACTCATTTGGCGATTTTGGTTACTTATTAAATGAAAAAAAAGGTCGACACGAAAAATCACCTTGTAGAAATAGTATATACACTGTTTAATATCGTTACTGTGTTAGCGTATTACATAAAAAACCAATATCACTGGGTGTAGCTAGAAGACAGCCAGTTATTTACCATCGTGTGTCTAAGCGTTGTAACACGTTTGTAGATAACTACACTTAAATGCAGCGTATCATTTTATTCTGCGTATGTAGGGAAAATGTAGTTAGTGAAATTTACTGTCGGCCCATTTTGGTCAACTCTTCCGAGGGTATTTTCAAGTTTTTCCTCCACATCGGACAGACGAATCACAGTAATCGCTTAGTACGGTTTCGCTCCATACGCAATGCTTGTGTGCTAACACAAGTGTATTATCACCCAATGCAGTGATTATGTATTGTTGACAACCTCCACTCGTATCCTTCAATCAAAGATCCGAATGATGAAAATCCCTGCCACCACAGGGAATCGAACCAGCTAATAAAGTATCGTGCCCCACATAGAATCACAGAGCAAACGAGGTGGGCATTCTATACCCTTTAGGTATATTCCTGGCATATGGAAATCTTTTGCATACTCTAATACTTTTATCATTCTTATTTCAGTTAATCAATATTGAAATCATATCTCTAAATATTTGACTATGATTATAAATAATTTTAAAATATTATCCTTTATCTTGTCGTGCTCCTTTAATAGTTTCCACAGGGAAGGAAACACGTTTTTTCCGTCTTTTATGCGAAGATGGATTTCAACGCTCGCACTTCCAGTTGTAATCCATTAATTTTCTTCTTACCATCTGAAATAAACCTTTATACTATGCCTAAAATTCTTTTATGATTTCTTCCTTCTAGATGAAATCACGAACAACTTAAAATCTTTCTTACTACACCACTCTATACATCACTTTTCACACTATGAACAACTAACATAACACGATTCCAATATCATTAATGTTCTCTATGGCCACAACGGTAAATATATTCCATAATTCTTTCATTTTCCGGTGTCTCTCTACCAGTGCCATTTCTAATTTCATATCGTACAGTTCTTTTAAATCAATTTCATTTCTTTTCAATCATTCCTCGATTATTCCCTTCTTATTTTGTAATCTCCATGACCAATCCTTACATTTTCTCTTTGCTGTCAGTGGTTCTTCAAACACATCCAATTAATATTTGATATCACTAATTTATATTTATTATTCATAAAATAAAGTTTTTCAGTCTTATTTTTTAACATTTTACAAATCAACGAGACGTATGACCCTTACAGCAGGCTTATCTTTTGGTGCTGAAATTCCGGTAAAATGTTTCGTTAAATCATTAAATATTATGGCCGATTATCCCCATTTGTGATTAGCGTAAGGTGAGATCGCTGAATGAACAAACGGAATCGAGAAGATGTATTTAACTAGATTTGGGGATAACAATGGGCTTCCCAAACATGGATGGGAATTCCTGAATATGGATACCAGTTTTTCAAAATGTTTGGGACGCACGAGGGACAATCAAAAAGTAAGTTACACTTCCAAGTTACGGCGATTTATGATACGACCTACATATAGGCAACACGGCTATGACAATATACAATATATGTTCACTTTTCCACATAGTCCACAAGAGACTGTAAACATTTCTCGGAATGGTCAACCAACTTTTCCATCCCTGATGCGTAGAAATCACCCTCTGCGCTATGTAACCACCTAGAGACAGCTGCTTTCACCTCCTCATCGTTTCGGAAACACTGAACCGGCTGCGTAAGGCAATTAAAGTAAAGTGGCGGGGAAAATTGAGCGCCGGTGCGATTTTGTTGCACGATAGCGCAACACTCCACACGGATGTCCGACAAACATCCGAACTGCTGCAGCGATTCAAATGTGAGGTATGGCAACATCCTCAATACAGTCTAGACCAGGGGTCCCCAAACTTTTTATCACGTCGACCCCCTCGTAGAACATTTGTCTTCTCATCGACCCCCAGATTAAACATTTAATAAAAACCAGTGCCGGATCTGGGGGGGGGGGGGTGTACACTGGGGACGGCAAAATCATGTTTGAAGGGTGGCGATTTAAGTCGAGGAAACCTTTTTTTAGCTCTACTAGTACACGGGGCGCCGGGCGGCAACAACAATGAGTTTGACCAACAATCGAGGCGGCGACAACAATGTGTTTGGCAAACAGTCGAGGCGGCGACACTTGGGGGGAGCTGCAAATAATGTTGCAAGGGGCGGCATTTCTACAGTTTTTGCCCCGGCTCAAAAAATTCCTGGATCCGCCACTGATGAAAATTTTAAATCATTTTTAGCTTTTCTGATGCTAAGCAATAAGGAGACTTGCATAGCAACCCAAAGAAAGTATTTTAAAAAATCCACCCAACAACACTAACAGATAAAGGAGATATTTTACAATGTTATTATAATCGTAAAAAATAATAACAAAATTATAGATAGATGGACATTAGCCTATAGCCCTAAGTGTCATAAAATGTAAAACACAAATTAATCATTGAAAATTTAAATAAATTATATTCGATGATAAAAACATCTGCCATTTTACGACTAGTATTGAATACATTAAAAATATGTTAACATACCTTTTTATTAAAGTAGTTGATATTAGTGAGATGGATGGGTCTGAAGGGCAGCAGCAAGATTCGGTTGAAAATTGGTAAGTTTTAGTCGCAAATCACCACGGTTTTCCAAGTTCAGTCTGTTTCTCTGTTTTGTCAAAATAGCGTTCGCGTGGCTAAAGCCAGCTTCAACCATGTATGAAGTTGGGAATGCAAGTAAGAAAGGTTCGGCTTCTGCTCTGAGCTTGGGGTATTTTATAGCAATATTGTTATTGCTCCAAAATTCGCTGAGGTTTTTATTTTTAAACAACGCTTTAGCTTCCAGATCTACGCATATTTCATTCAGTTCATCTTCTAAGCCAGCTTCATTATCAATTTTAACATCAAATGGAGAAGCAAATCATTCAGGAACATGCATGTTTTCCAAGTCTTCGAAACGTGCTTTCAAGTCTTCTCTTAATTTATCGAGATGTTTAATATATATCTCCAAATCACGGTCGGGTATCTCTTCATCTTCTTTTAGTAGTCGAAAGTTTGAAAAATATTTAAAATCTTTACGTGCCAGTGAAGATTTTAACAGGTCCATTTTTAGTTGAAAGTCCATTATAATTGTTCGAGCTTGAACAATTGTACCATTTTTTCCTTGCAAACGCTTCTGTACTTCGTTAAATTTCGAATAAAGATCTGCCAAATAGAACAGATGATTCTTGCACTGTTTTAACTCGTCACATAGTAATGGATCCAAATTCTTAAGAAACTCTGCAGACGAGTCGTACAAGTGAACAAGCCTCTGCAAACTATCACCTCTTGACAGCCACCTTACCTCAGTGTGCAGAAGTAATTGATTGAAAGGTTAATCATTTTCTTCACATCACTTCGGAAACAGTCGGTAATTGAGAGGATGAGCTTTAATTTTATTAATTGACCTAATTCACACTTCTAGAGTGTCATGCAGCTCACCACTCAATTTTTTGGCTACAAGATTCTGCCTGTGTAGGACACAGTGAAGGGTACGTACATTAGGAACCTTTTCCTTCAGAAATACGAAAAATCCTCTATAACCGCTTACCATACCAGGTGCTCCGTCAGTAGCTACTGCAGTAATATTCCCGAAAGGAATGTTGTGCTTGTTCAAATAATCTTGCAAACATAAAAAAAATTGTCTCACCTTTTGAATCAGTTTGAAGATATTTAGCAAACAGAAATTCATCAACAGTGTCATTCAGGAATGGACTATGGAAACTAACATAAGCCATGAGAAGATTTGAACTTCCGAAAGTTAATTCGTCAAGTTGAATAGCAAACTTACAATGCTGTAACTCAGAGGTCAAAGATCTTTCACATCATCGGCCATTTCCTCTATACGTCGCTGCACAGTATTTGCACTCAATGGTATGCACTTTAAAAAAAGTTGAGAGTCTTTGTTCATAACATTTTCAATTACATCTTTTACAGCTGGTA
The DNA here is from genome assembly GCA_031002005.1 of Vandiemenella viatica. Classification (NCBI taxonomy): domain Eukaryota; kingdom Metazoa; phylum Arthropoda; class Insecta; order Orthoptera; family Morabidae; genus Vandiemenella; species Vandiemenella viatica. The sequence continues at coordinate 138,888,777 of CM061919.1, forward strand.
CTATAATCTCTTCACCAATAGTGTTTGCCTTTCTTTGCTATGTTAAGAGAGATGCTGTAGGATATCCTCAGTCCTCCTTCGTGTCAGCGCTGGCAGATGACTTCAAATATGTACTTAAATTTGGCCGATCTCTCAATTTCTCTTTTAGCATTTTGAAATACTCAATATCTTTGTTTTTCTTTTCAGAATGGATCCTTTCCAAGTGGTCTTTTATTTTCGCCGGCTTCATAGCATCATTGCTGAAAGTTCTTTTAACATAACAAGCACTTAGGAATAGTTTCATTAGCAGAAGATGGCATAAAACCATATTTCAAATACTCGTGTGAATATTGTCTGCATTTCTTCTTAGCACTGGTAGACGACATTGTAGATATTAAACTCAGATTTATAATATGAACAACACGATACCATCGCAGCACAACACAACAGCAGCGTAACAATAGATATCTAGACTTGGAAGGAATAATAATTACATCTAAAAGTAACCTATTCAATAGAATTACATAAAAAAGAAGTATCTAAATTTAATGGTTTTCGGTATATTACGATATTTTCTATGTAAAGGACAAAATCTACATTTAGATATACAATACATAGAGTGGAAACGCTACTAGAGTTTAACAGTGCAACTTGTGTATAATGAACCAGCAGCGTTCACTTCCCCCCCTCCCCCCACCTCTGTGGCTTTACGACTCGTCGACAGCGCGGTTATTAGAGACGGGATGGAACTGCGGACAAGGAACTGGAAGGAATTCGGCCATGGCTTTTTGGAGGAAGCATCCCGGCATTAGTCTTGAGAGATTTGGGGAAACATGGAAAACCCAAATCCGGATGCCCGGACGCGGATTCGAACCAGCGTCCTCCCGAATATAAAATGCTTAAATACCCGAAGTAAATAAAAAATAAAGTTTTAATACTTGTTGAGTTCATCACGTAGCTTAGCTAAAATAAAATAATTGTGATGTTGAACTTCTTTCTTATCCCAAAGTCGGACCTTAGAAGAAACACAATTCGTAAATTGGTCTACATTCGTTTCTCACAGGAATAACCACTAGCAAACCAGCAATGCGAGTGAACTGTGAAGAATACAGCGGCGAAATCAAACAGTTTGAACGCTAAGCTTTGCTCCATTATTACCTCAACGCTTTGCGCACCAGTATGAGTCACCGCAACAATCCAACTGGTTTATTTGTTTTCGCTGCTTTGTTCTTCGCTCTCGTCGTTGCTATGCTCTCCGCTCCAGGATGTTTTCTCCTTAACACATACATAAAGCGACGCAGGCTTCGGTAAATCTCAAATTATAACGGGGGTAGTCAGTTATTTTGGATTTTTTGCTGGAATACTCCCATTTTTTTCCTAGATCATTTAATTGATCCTCTTTATTATCAATCGACCCCCTTTCGACCCCCGGGCATTAATCGACCCCCGGAGAACTCTTATCGACCCCCAGGGGTCGATACCGACCACTTTGGGGACCCCTGGTCTAGACTTAGCGCCATTAGTTTATTATGTGCTCGGTAAGCAGAAAAAGGGTGGAAGATGATTACGAAACGATGAGGAGGTAAAAGCAGCTGTCTCCAGATGATTACATGGCACTGGAGGTGACTTTTAAGCATCCGGAATCGAAAATTTGGTTGACCGTTCCGAGAAATCTTTACCGTCTCTTGGGGACTATTTGGAAAATTGAACTTACATTGCATGTTGTCATAGCCATGTTGCGTATTTGTAGGTGGTTTCATAAAAGGCCATAACTTGGAAGTGTAACTTATTTTTTGATTCACCCCCGTATATCTAAATATTGCTTAAAACAGCTACTCTCACTGAGGTGCTGTACACGTCGTGCTGCTGCAGGTATAACACACTGAATGACGTCACTAGCCAATTCATTAGACAAGTGGGAGCAACAGTCACATCACTGGGCATTGACTCTTCTCGTAATGGTCGTCCTGTCTCTCATCAATAGCTCTCTAGTGGATGGAGTCAGAGACCCATGTGGCCTGCTGCAGGGAGCAGTTTACGCAGACGGAATTAGCTTGGCAACGTACCGCGGCTACGAGTAATGGGACACTGTGGCCAAAAGCCATCTGCACCCTACAACAATTGGCTTTCATGGGTGATCAGAGCGTCAGTATGTCTATGGAGGACACTGTACACTTTTATAATTTTATTTTTCTGCGGAGTGTGGTCTCTGGATGTATTAATTAATAAGATATCTCATATTAGTTTTACCAACCACACTGTGGTATTAGTGCATTTTAAGGACGGCTTTACTAAAATCATTAACTTTCATAGGAATTCTGGGTATTTAAAAGAGAAGTATTCTATCATAAAGTGCTCCTGTTATTCAATAACCAATATCTGTAAGCGGGCTGAAACCATACATTCAGTTATGCTGGCCGAGCGTAGTAGGTAAGCGGTAATGCTCTCAATCGGAAGGACAAGGGTTCGAATCCCAGTCCGGCTTTCAAGATTTCGGATTGACATGGTTTCTAGAAATCACTCCAGGGGAATGCTGGGATGGTTCCCTCAAACGGCCATGACCAAATTCCTTCCTGTTCCTTGTCCTCAGTCCCTTCTCGCCTCTAATGATCTTGACAGCGACGCGCGTAAAACCATAAGCAAAAGTTTCCATTATTCGGGTATCCTCGTTATGTGTATTTGCAAGAATGTAAACAACGCTTCGCAGACAGAGACTTTAATTATGACGTATTGTTCCTTCCTGAACACAGTAAACGTTATTAAACTACTGTATATTCATGGTTATTGGATACGATTAGAAGTTACATAAGCTTATATCGGTTTACAGCTTTCCCCTAACTACAATAATTGAGATGGTTCCTAGACTAGTATTCAATAAGCAAATTTTATCATCTGTCTGGAGACAAAATTATGTAGTTGATATAATATTAGGAGTTTTTTGTGTTATTGAAAGCTTTTTAATGATGACAACCATGAAACTAAAATTTCTGTTTGCGGTCTGTCATTAGTTCTCCATTCCGAACTTTTTCCGTATTTTTCAGGTGGTTGACCCGTTTCCTCATTGTATGATTACAATAAATTTCTTTTCACAGTGTTGAACTGTATCGTAATTTTAATATTCCGACCAACAACTAGTTTTTATCACCCACGTGACTGTTTCGCTATCAGTAAATCTACGCGAAATGTTTGCGCATTGAGCATTCCCCTCACTCCTTTCACATAAAAAAAGTTTCAGTCTTTTGTTAGGGTAATTAAAGTAAGTATACAGTGAAGTGATTACATAAAATATCAAAGAGAGTTTCGCAATTTGAACGTGTTAACAATTTAAAATACTGTTTGTATACAAATTAACTATTAAAAGTACCTCTTTGTATACAATATTTGATGTAAAAGTGCAATTATATTGAATTTTTTGTTTGTTATTTTCTGGAGTTGTTACAAAAATTTGTTTGAGAGGAGATTACATAGCGCTGACGATTGGTATGTTGAGAATTTATGAAACATAATTCAGCTTTTTGAAGTGTTTGCCCCAGTTAATTATTTATAGTCATTACAGTGGTAAACTTCAGGCCGGTCGACCACTGGCACCGAATTTGTCAGACATAAGGCCGAATATGATAGTTAAAGACAATGTTACGCGTCCACTGGACACGAACTACTCGGACGAATACGGCCAAGTGCCGGACGTATCCCACTGTAAAAATTTTAATAAAATATCTACGGAAAGGACAATTATTGTAAGAGTATCTACGCAGATATAATTAATGTTTTATCAAAAATTTGTGAAGACAATTATTTGAATTTCGTCCCAGAATATTGTCACCCTAGTCAGGACCGCATTTAGACATAAGCTGCATCCTATAAGCCCGCAACACATAAACAAAATTTGTTTATTCCTTATATTCCCTCTTTCATATCTTGCTTTTTTCTTATTTGTTCATTTGTTTTTAAAATTGAAATATTGTGTGGTTTTTTGTTTTGTTTTTGTTTTTAATTTGGAACATGGATATGAATCTCAGCTTTGCATTCTTTTTTATCTGTAATTGTTCTGGGTGATGTTAATAAATTGTATTGAATACCATAATGATTTTCAGTGAATTTTCATTTTTATCTCAGCAATTCTATATAGTTATATATTCGATATAGTAAAACATTCTACAATTTACTAATAAATTTCAATTTTTTTTTTTTTTTTAGATTTAATTTCAAAACATTTGTGGTGGTGGGCGTGCCTCTTAGGTTCAGCCCAAGATTCTGCACATCCTAAATACGGCCCTGACCCCGTAATATTTCACGAGGGAAAGGTAATGTCAGTTTTTTTTTTAACGGAATGTAAGTAATCATGCATTTTATAAAAAAACACCCCGTTCATTTGGTGTCGAAGCAACATTGACATGACAATGTGTGAAGGATGTAATTTGGCTGCAGTGGACGAGATTGATCGGATAACCTGGTCGGCCATATGATCGGACGTTACTGGGACGAATACGGTTCCGTCAAAATTCGGTTCCAGTGGTCGTCCAACCTCTGTGGGAACTCCGGCTGTCTTTTGTGTGCAGCTGGTTGCGTCTCTTCTACATTGGCGCTGAGGTGATGTAAAATGCTTCCCCAGTGGACACATTTAAAACAATGTATGTTAGCGTGAGCTACACCAGAATTAGGTAACAAATCCTAACCACTGATAACCTATTCATGATTGTAAGCTTAATTGACGAAAAGGTATATTGACAGCAGAAATAACATACCGGACTTGGAGACAGACAGGCGCTCTGATCACTACTCAAATCACTGTAAAAGTGTGAAATTTCGTTATCTCTTTACGTTTTGCGCATTTCCGTTCGTTGTTTTGACTGTAGCTGGAATTATGGACTTAATATTTACTGCTGGTAAAGAAATTAGTCTACTAAACGTTTGGCTTAGGTTATGACAAAACAAAGCGTCTAAATGGTCGTAACTTTTCTGTTTATGATTGATAGTTTTTAAAATTATATTTGAATAATTTGAACATAATTTCATGTGCGTATAAATGAAATGAATTATCACATACAGCAATAGCAATAATTCCAAATGTATCAAATAAAACTGAAGTTTCCTTAAAAAGATTAACATTTCTCCTGGAATTCCATAAACTTCTGCTGTTAGTTATGTTTTATTAACGACTTAGTAGTATCTACCGAAACAACAAACTAGTAACAAATTAGGCACGTACAACAATGAGCACTTAGATGTGACAAAACTTTCCATCACTTTTACTTGTTTGTTTCTAACGTTGAGTTACTATAATTAGATTGAAATATATTTAGGAAAGTAAAAGTGACAACTAAGCTTTTTTGTCATGTATGTTTGTCCCTTCGAATTAGAGTATTAATGATTCCCATTACAAACTATTGTGTGTCTAGGTCTGGTTAAAATTTAATATTATAGTTTAAAATTCTTTGAGGTAATCCAAATGTTACCTTTTTTTAAAAACGCTTTATATTAACGTGACCTGTATGTACCTACAAGTGTAACGGAATCTTTCAATTCAGTTTTCACTTACTTCCAGATGTCCGAGTTGTTTGAAATTTTCACACAGAAGATGGTGCACTTTATAACAACAAACCAAATAGAAATATAACCGAGTAAAACCTACTCTACTCCTCAATATTTCAAACAATTATTGTTTACAGAGCACCAGAAAGCTACTGTTTTATTGTTAAAAAGTTTTAATGAACAGTGACATGTATGTATGTGTAATGGGTATATGTAAATGTGGATGCATTTATGTATGTATATAAAGACACAGCACTAATGTATCTTGACTGTATGGCCAACAGGCCAAGTGTCAAGAAAATATTTAAAAAAATCCGGTGACAATACAATAATTTCACAGCAACATTCTGCTATTCTGATTACTTTGACAGTAACAATAGAAAATGGTTAAATGTGATGGAATTGTTGAAAATTTTCACATGTATTGAGAACCGATGACAATGCAATAATTTCATAGCTATGTTCTGATATTCTCATTACTTTGGCAATAACAATTGAAAAGTTGTTGGGTGTAAAGGAATATTGCAATTGAATTTTAACCCGCTTCCAGATGTCCGAATTGTTGGAAATTTCGCACTTGCAATCTAACATCTTAATAAATGTGAACTACAAAGCTAAAAACAAAATTATAATTTTAAAACTGGAAGCATGCTTTTGTGGCAGTGTAAATTAAAATGTTAAATTAAAAATATAGTTTTGAAAATTAAAAAAAACTATTTTGAAGCAATGTGAACTAAAAAATTAAAAATAAAATTATAGCTTTAAAAATGTTAAAAAAAAACACGCTTTAGAAGCAATATGAACTAAAAAGATAAAAAATATGATGTTTTAAAAACTAAAATACACTCCTTTGTAGCAATGTGAACTAAAAGATTAAAAATAATCTTTACATATTAAAATTTTATTCAACAGCAGTGGAATGTACCGCAGTTCACTATAACTTTTTGAGTGAGCTTAAAATAAGAATTAAGTCATTGACTAAAAAATTAATTTTAATGTAAAAAAGTGTGGGGTGTTAGGTATCAGTTATCTTAACCTTTTTATCGCTAGATTTTCGTATAGGTAGGTTTATTATAAATAAGTGTAGAGAAAGCAACCCACACTTTTGTTTACATTAAAGTTAATTTTTCAATCAGTGACTTCATTCTTATTTTAAGCTTATTCAAAAATGTTATACTGAATTGTGGAACATTCTAGTGCTGTTGAAGAAAATTTTTATATTTAAAGATTATTTTAACTTTTAATTCACATTCTTACAGCAGCGTGTTTTCGTTTTGTTAAACCATAATTTCGTTAAAATAAAGAAGTAACTCTAAACTTCTCGTCACTAGACTGTGCTAGGTAGAATAGAGTAATTGTTGTTTATTTAGATATATACGGTAGTATGAAGTAATAATGTAGAATAGTTGTGACTATGCATCAAATTAATCATAAAAAAGGAATTTCATATTACGCTGGTGATAGTATGAAGTCAGAACAGTAAAAATATGAATTCTTGTACGTCTGTTTAATGTTAAGACGAAAGTCTGTGAAATTAAGAAAAAGTCCATAAATTTAATTATTTCATAGTGGAAGCTAACTATTTAATATTACCTGAATCCAGAATACCTGTAGTTTACAACTGCTGAATACTAGGAAATCTTCGACTAATGCTGGCTTATTCCTAATTCATTTAAGTGGTAGTAAATAAATTAAATAATTGTAAGCGCATTTATATGTGAAGACTACTTTTATATTATTCTCACGCCGTCTCTATCGATTTTGTCATACATGTTACTTCATCACATAATTGTGGCAGGTATTACGAAGTTACAGATGTGGAAACTGAATTGACTGCTCGGAAGTACTCTCTGTTTGAACGATTCGAGTTTCCCTGAACTGAACTTCTGTAATGTTTTTAGTTACTGTTGGTTTTAACGTTGTAAAAATATCAGTTATTTAATTGTAAGTGAACTGCCACTACAAATATTTTTCGACGAGTACCGTATTTTAATGGTTCTCTTTCTTTTCCAACATTACTAACCTTCCTTACGCTTAAATAAATTTGGGATGGATCTGGCGTTTCTACAGCCGCAAATGCCTGCAAGTGATCTGAACATAACAGAAAGAGCTGCACTTCCAATAGCGGGGTGTACACAGTAAAGTGCCTGCCTACTGTATGATCACATTAATGTCAAATAAAGCAATATATTTTCTCTCCCAACAATGGCAACTGAATAAATGTGGCCACATAATTGTCAAAGAGCTATTTCAGCTTCATTCGAGTGCGTTTTATTGGAACAGTGTTTAAATTTGCCGCTAATGTAATCAACATTACGAAATATAAATATGCATCCGGGAAAAATATAAAATCGGAATTATAGAAGTACTACACACAGGCAATACAAATATGAGAAACACTCTACGAAGCAACACAGTCATTAACTTACAGAAAAGGGTTTGATTCCAGTCTTGAATTCCCTCCAGTCATCTATAAACCTCAAGGGGAGAAACTGATATGGAACAATTCCATACAATAATGTAATATAGAAAAACTGTAAGTAAAAAAAAGCTATAATAATATTTAATAACAAAATCTATACCTACATTTAGATAAACATTATGCTGCACATCAAAAATTGTACATAACTTGTTCTAGGGCACTGATGATGGTCTAATAAACCGAAACGCATATGCCATAACAAAGTTTTTTCATTTGTTAGCTGCACTAGACGGAGAATAAAACCCAACTTTAGCATAGCAGCTAAGGATATTGACCGAAGTATTCAAAATGTTTAAGATCAATTATTGGTTCATCAAATCGTTTTTCATATTAAGTAGTGAAGGAAAGAATTTCTTTATTATTGTACTTGTTGGAAGTCCATGATTGTGTTTTGGGTATGATGACGTGTCCAGAATAGTTCCGGATTTTAGGATCGAGATCATGACAAGTTGACCTGACGTGGCTAAAATATAAAATTGATCTATGATTCACCCTAGCATTTCCCTCTGAAAAATTTGAATAAAATAACACAGACAGAGGCGATCTTGCTAAATATCTAAAGACAGCAGAGTAAATAACCGAATGAACCATCCACAATCAACACATATACAACGTAAAATGTAAATAAACTTACGTTTTAACCTTAAATAGCCTTATCATCGAATCTAATGTTACCTCAAATCTGACGTAACCTCAAGTCTGATGGCCAATGTAAATAACTAAACCTGGCTAAGTAGTGTAACAGTAGAGTCTGAATAATGGCAATGATGGAAAGTACAATTGTATTGCTTCAGTTGTAAGGTCTGTAACATATCGTGATCATACATTTCATTTTAATATATCGTTTGTGCGAAGGAAAAGAGTTTACAAAACTCTCAGTGACTCTCAGAGAAAACAGAGGTGACCACGTCACGTGACCTCCTAATGGGGTCGCGTGATTGTAGACAGATATTATCGAGACTGAATGGACAAAAAATAAATAAATACTCTGCATGTTGGTTGTACTAACTTGGTTTTGCTATGTTTTGCTTGCAAGCGTTTCCATGAGAGGTGCACAATTTGGGAGATACTGTTTCTATATGGAAGAGAATTCTAATGCAGCTTACCACTAAACTTCAAATGCCACACCGAAAAACGGTAGGACTGATAAATAGAGGGTTCACTAAAAGTTTGTTCTAGTCAATATGAGGATTCATGCTCTGGAAGGAAAGATATTAATTTGTTTGGATTAAATATAGTCTCTGGTTGTTATACATTCATTATAAATAAATAAATCACGCTCCCTCAGTTAATCAGCGGTCCAGACCGCTTATAATTTTAATGACAATTAGATTTAAGGAATAAAAGGAAGGTAGAGTTAACCGGTACGCTTCGGGTTGTACCATACGTTTTAAAACTGACGTATATAGTTTAAAATGAAATTCTACGAAAAGCAAGCTTTTTGAAAGTACTATGGCAATTCATTTGTTCGCAGTTGCTTCGCTATTAAATTGCGCTCACAACATTGAATTTTTCCTAACATCTCTGGCCGTTGTTATTTCGCCAACGAAGAACGGGAGCGTGACGTCATCGTTCGGTGACAACAGCATCAGCTCCGGCCAATAGCTATCGAGGAGAGCGTGAATGCTCCCACTTGGCTAGAACCAGATATTTAGATCGAGAGCATTTCGACCAAGGGGAGGAATATTTGTGTTGCCATCTATCTGTGAAATCTGTAACTTATGTTCTGTATGATAAATGTATTTTTGTTTGTAAAATGAGTAGCTCATGAAGCGCAGATTGGGGAACGTCCCAGCATTCTACCAAATGATAGCGAGAAACCGTCTATAAACTGTAATCCAGACAGCGGGAGGACTCAAAACTGGTCGCTTTGTACCTCTTAGATCCAGCGTGGTGGCACCTTAACGAGCGCTCATTTATTTGTGAATGCTTTTATACTTCATGAGCCGAATAGTTGTAATAAGATTTTATTTATTTTGCGGTATCTCATTACATAATGCACTGCGGCTTAGCAACTATAGTAAAGACAATAATCCAAGAATGAATATATAGAGTTATTCGTCAATGGTACGTTGATATTGCTCGGTGAGTGTGCCTAATCCAAACAAGAACGAAGTTTTTCATGGTGTTGTAAGTAAATAAAATCTTCTCGGTCTTCCAGTCGTATAAAATTTTACACTTGAGAGGCGTTTCGAAGGCGTCTATCTCAGCCCAAGCAGAGTTTATTATAGAAGTTTTTTCTTTATAAAAAAATATTTACTGTCAGTGCAGGGGGAATCATGAATTTATTAAGCAATATTTTACGCTATGGCTAATGTGAAATTGGGTGCGAACTCGAAAAACTGAATGAAAGACCTTTCTGACTGCTGTATTATTAAGGAAGATAATCTGAAATGGACGTCATACAACAAAACTGAACAAGAAACTGAGAATACGCAGACTGTACTCAATAGGGTCATCGCGTAAGTTCCTAGTTCAGAATGTCATATGCACAACACGTCATACTTATTGCTACAAATGTACAATATAACAGTAATTCCGTATGGTCGTAATGAACTGCAGACAGGGTTTCTATTGACTGCGCATTCCGCCCGTGTCTTAGCCGCCTTAACCTAACCCGGTAGAGCTACTAAGTACAGGGAGCCGACAATTTAACGCGGAAGTCACACCACAGAAGCGTTGTGGCGTACTTCATATTACACGGCAAGCTGTGCCACAGGTGAAGGTCGGGTAAAGGGTCTACGAAAATACCCGCCGAGACAGGGATTCGAACTAGGAACCTATCATTCCACAGCCAGACACCTTGAACGCTGAGCCACTAAACTGTTACAGATTATGCTGTTAATATTAACATGTTGGTGACGCGAATACATAACACTTAAAAAACTAAAATTCTAGTTTAGTCCCACCGAGCGTGGTGGGTGAATGGCTAACGTTCTGGCCTCACATTCGGGAGGACACGGGTTCGAATCCACGTCTGGGCATTCTGATATGGGTTTTCCATGGTTTCCCAAATTACTCCTGGCAAATGCCGGGATGCTTCCTTAAAAAGACCATGGCCGAATTCCTTCCCATTCCTTGCCCCCATCCTTTCCCGTCACTAAAAGACCTAGCTGTTGAGAGACGTAAAGCAGTTAAAATAAAAAAAAATCCCGTTCCTTGTCCCTAGTCTCATCCTGCCTCTAATGACCGTCGACGAGGCGTATAGACGTAAGTAAAAAATAATAATAATGAAAAAAATAATAATTTAGTCCGCAACACAAAGGTTGATTAAATCTTCCCGAAGAAGATATACCAGGCTATAGTGTCAGAGGCAGCAAGGTCAATTCCTTTCCTCAGATGCCTGCAGTTTAAAGTGGAATCAGGACCACGGAATGTCATAGCGTAACTCATATAATCAAATACAACGCCTAAAAATTACTGCTCACCATTTGAATCCGCGACCTGAGATAGAAAATTTGTGAAGGAAGGGCCTTAACCGCTGAGCTACCAGACTACTTTGTTTTGAAGAATACGTGCCCTAAGCACTATCAAAATCGGTTAAAAACCGTTGGTTTGTATGAACAACGTTGTAATAAATTAAGATGAGGGGGAATGGAGGAGAGTGTTTAGGTTTTTGTATTTCGAACGTAAACAGTATTTTCTAATTGGTTTAAAGTATAGGTATGCAATTTTACCTCAAATATTGGATAAAAACGGGGTGTTAGTGTGAAGAACATTGGCAAAAAAAAAAAAAAAAATCATAGCATGTCGGTGGCGGGTTAGTCACGAACTCATAGATTTATCACCATTCAGACATTGCCCGACAAACCTATAGAAGTTTTCACCTAAATAGTTAGTGTCATAACTAAATATTTACATTATAAAATGAATATATGTCCCCAACCTAAGGCACAGTTGATAAGAGGGAACTAAATTTAAACGGGGAACACTGAACATGATCTCCGATCAAGAAGCACTCAGAAAAGTGTGCACGTGGTCATGGTTTGGTGATGAAAAATACAGGGTTAACAGTTAAGTGTGTTGAAGAGGAATTAGTCATACTATAAACTGAGGTGCAAACATTAAGAGGAAGCGGAGAGCATAAAAAATATTCAGAAAGGAATAAGGAATCATCACTGGAAATGTCACTACTCATTGCTTGGAGGCGCTATTCAGATATGTGAACAAGGAGATTGGGCATAGTGAGCCGGTTGCCTGGCCCTCGAGGATCCTGCATTTCTTTCCTGGGGAGGAGACTTAAGAATCATCTGTCTGTTCCGAAATGGATTTGATAGTAAGAATCGTCCGCGGTGCTAATCATATCGAAGAAAAACCAGGTGTCTTCGACTGTAACCGTCAGTGCGCGGTTGGACAGTGTAATATATACAACGAAAGTAATTGTGGAAACATCGAACATCTCCTGTAACGTTATGAAATGGAATAAATGTTTTCTCTCTAATGTCTATCTGGGTCCTTTAATTTCTTTGTCCTCTGTTGTCGCGTTCCCATGAAGTTTCTGTTCATAGGTTCAAACCCAATACTGAATCGTTTTGATGTTCTCCACCTCCTTTGACTCTATATATGACATTATTACATAGACTGAAAATTTGGTCTTGTTTGAAACGAATCCAATAGTTTTTGTTGACAGATGTGTGCCTGTGTATGAGATCTGAGGCAATTTCGTTCATCGCAAGAATCAAAGCAAAAGCCAATGGAGAACATCCACTCCAATTCTCCTCTTCATAATAGGTCTAAAGCTATTCTTCCTGAAGATAATGTGCTGGATATTCTTATTTATTTTTTTATTTTTGAAGTATACTACTTATCAATTTTGTTGAAAAAGATTGAAACCGAGTTTCTTACCAGCGCGCGCCTAAAACCTACAAAGTGGAAACTGTACTTCAACGACACCTTCTTAATCAGGCTGCATGGTTTGGGGAATCTGGAAGAGTTCTTACGTCATATGAATAGTGAATCCGATTTACTACAGAAATGGAAGAAAATGAACAGTTAACGTTTCTCGATGTCCTGGTAACAAGTCCAACGATGTACGTGTGCCACAAGGTGATCCACACTAACAGATATTTGCACGGCATGCCACACAATCATTTGGCAACTGACGTCATAGTGCTTAAGAGCAAGGACAGAATTTGTATAGGAAAATCTAATAGATTATTTTTTTAACTGCTTAACGTCTCTTAACAGCGAGGTATTTAGAGGAAATTCTAATAGAAGAAACAGATACACTAACAGGGTCAACTACTACCGTGAATCCAACATCAGAATAGTTTTTAGAACTATCAAATCAATGGAAAACGTAAATTTATACTACGATATTAATTTATAGTGGAAAATCGCATTTTTTTCCCATGCCAACAAGGTATCACCGACCAGATTGGGAAATTGTTAAAGGGGTGGAGGTTTGAACAATTTATAAAGCTCAATGCAAGCTTGGCCGCTTATTAACCAGGATGAAAGACAGATTACACCCACTGAAGATTTGGGATGTTTATGAAAAACCCTGAATTTTTGGTGTTTTTTACACCAGTGGAACGGGTAGCACTATGGCGGATAGAGTTAAAGAACATATCCACCACTGTAAACTAAACAAACGATACAAATCCCCTGTAGTTCTCCATGATATTAACCTCGGGTATGAGATACAATTTGAAGACACGAGGATACTATGGAGAGAGAAGACGAGTGATGACCGCGACGAGCGAAGGACGCAGCAGAAATTTTGAAGAAAACTAATAACTTCAATAAAGATATCGGCCAAGTACTCTATGATGTTGGGTGTTCGTTGCTATGTTAACAAGCATAGTATATCTGACGAAGGCTGCTGCAAGTCACCCGAAATCTTAGAAATGAAAATAAATAACGCGGCATTGCCAAAAAATTCAGTTATTACCAACAAAGACAGCCGCAGAAGACTAAGAAACCATATCTTTAATCTTTTTCAGTTTTTAATTAAATAATTTTTTTTTTTTTTAATTTATTTATTTCTGTGTTTCAGATGTCTCCTAGTAGTTCCTTGAAATAAATGATGATGTAAGGAATAAATGGAAATACAGTTTGATATGACCTCAAGTAGACGAAATTTATGTTAATAAAGCCAACAGATGACTGGACGCCTGAATACTGCTCCAAAATTTCACTCATGAAATATTTATGTAACTGTGCCAAATATTGTAATAGTTCATGGGTTGTGATAATGTATAAGTCACCATTTCAGCGACGTGCATGCATATGCATGAACTTTTCCCGCGCGGCGACTCTCAAATTCGCGTTATCACTGTGAGTGACAGCGCCATAATGGGAAACAAATTAATCCCTGAGCAGAACCGATAGGCCGCAGATTAGCCTGGCGCCATATCGAAAACGAAACTCACGCGGACTTTATGATACCAACTAATTGAAATTGATGCATTCCTGGGCCGCAAATACGATTTAAATGGAAACCAAGCTGCGTAAAATTATTGATAGCTCTGGTGTTCAGACAGGTTTCGCTTGCCTTTGACTCTTTGTGCGGCTTATCTGTGGATCATTCACACGTCCATCTGTTCTGCAGTTGAATGGATAATTTTAATCTACCGGGGATGCGAATATATTTATTCCGAGTAACCATCACAGTCGTTATAACAATTCTTTGCAGGTGTCTCTTAATACTGACGAAATTAATAACCAACCGAGTCGTCATATTCTCCCTGTTATTTCAGTAGATTAAAACTCGGCTAGTTACTAGTATTAAGAGACACCTGCAAAGAATTGTTATAACGACTGTGATCGTTGCGCGGGATAAATATATTCGTATGATTGAAAAGAAAATCCATAAGAAGAGGAGTACTCCACTGACGATGCAGAGGAAGGAATAACATACCGAGGTACGCTAACATTCAACCAAATGCTTCTTAGTTACCATTTTGTCAACAATCTATGATTCTCCTATCTTTTTGCTAGGGTTCAGAACAATTCTTTTCACCCTGTCTCTAATTTTTCTTTTACGTATGTGTAACCAACATACTGTACAACATCTACACCACTTCCAATGCCTTTGTCAATATCGCTGAAGCCACCAAAGAGTTCCCAGTAGAAAGAGTGGTAAAACAAGGAGACTCTATATCCCCCAACCTATTCACATCAGTCCTGGAGTTGGCAATGTCAAAAATCAAATGGCAAAACATACAGTTCAGAACAAATGGAAAAGTCTCAACACCTTAAGATTCGCTGATGATATAGTTTTACTCAAAAACAGTCTGGAAGAGCTAAAAGAACTGATAAATTAACAACAGGCAGCTTGCAGCGAAGTGAGCCTTAAAATAAACCTATCAAAAAGCAAAATCATGCAAAACAAATGAGTAGAAAAAGATAAGGACAAGGCAGACACAAAAAAAAACTGGTATTGAGTCCGTAGAACAGTATATCTACCCTGGCCAACAGATCAACATGAATGTTGACACAAAGCCTGAGATCTACAGAAGCATAAAGCTGGGCTGGAGAGCATACCGAAGAAATTACATAGTTTTTAAATCAAACATACCAGGACATCTTAAAAAAAACAGGTATTTGAACAATGTGTATTACCGGTCCTCACATATGCCTGCCGGACTTGGGCCATAAACAGTCACATGAAGCAAAAATTGAGAACTGTCCAGCGAAGTATGGAAATAGCAATGCTAGGGTTTACAAGAAGAGACAGAAAAAGGGCCGTGTATTTTAGTTGAATAACGAAAGTGACAGACGTCTTAGAAAATGTCATGACCCAAAAATGTGAATGGGCTGGTCATATTGCTCTCAAAAGAGATGACAGATGGATTACGGCAGTACTGAATTGGATACCAAGGAAAAGAGCAATAGGAAGAATCCGGATCGCTGGGACAGACATACGTCGAGTACCAGGCGTGAACTGGAGGAGAGTTGCTCAAGATCGATCAGCAAGGATGGAACTACAACAAAACTATGTAGAATTAAATTGTAAAATATAGCTAATCTGGCATAGAGAGGTTACATCCTGAAATAAGGATTGATAAAGCTGTAAAAATAAAAAAGTAAATGAAAAATTGCTGATGAGAGTTGCTAAGGGTAGTTTGTTGCTCTGCGTTTTGTGTATGGGGGTAAAAGAAGGTATCGGGTGAAACCGGGAGCTAGCATTTAAGTTCTACATTCTCGTTCTCAACCGACGGACGAATTTGACGAAACTGAAAAAATAACATAATACCAGCATAATCTGGGTCTGCTGAAATGATTAATCTCTGCGAAAATTTGTTTTAAAGATTAATTATTCAAAATAAAATGGATTATAAAATATTGGTAATGAGATAGTTCGAGTGTATAACAACTCCATAAATGTGCTTAAAACACTGCTACCCTTTTTAGTGAGAGTAAAAAATCAAATATGGTATGGCTGGACTACCATCTTCCTCTTACCGAACGTGGGTGAGCGGTAACGCTCTGGCATCGCATTCTGGAGGATACTGGTTCGAATCCTCGTCCAGCCATCCAGATCTGAGTTTTCCATGGTTTCTCTACATCAATCCAGGCGAATGCCGGAAAGGTTCCTTCAAAAGGCAGTCGCCGAATTCCTTCCCATTCCTTGCCCTCACCCCTTCCCCGCCTTTAATGACGTCGACGAGGCGTAAAGCCTTACGCAAAAAAAATCTTCCTATTTCACCATCTCTTTCACTTAAATATCTGTTAACAATAGATTTATGCCAAATGGCAGATGCAAAGACGTATTTAGTAACTCACTATCTTCTCCAGATACTTTCCGACGAATGTTAAACACTTGAAAAGCGTTCAACTGTCGTTATATTAAATAGTGTTTACAATCTCGATGGGATGAATTATTATTTATTACTGATATGGAACGAGCTTTTCGAACTGAAGAAAAAAAACAGTGGACGCTGCTCAATGCTGTGAACGCATTGTGATGGTTGGTTCCGTTCTGCCCAATGCTAGGTATTCAGCAGTAGCTTCTGGCCACTACCAGCAATAGCATGTGGTGGTCAGAGCTATTACTAAACATTGAAGCTACAGCATAAGCCAGAAAACTGGTGTATAGAACATGGAATGTGCACATAACCTGATAATTACACCCTAAAGATAAAGAAAATTATGTCAACCGCTATTTCTTAGAAGTCACTACTGTTAATTCATGATCCCGCTTATTGTTTGTAACAAACCAGTGTTCTTAATCTATTAGGAAGCAGTATATAAACGAGAATCCGTAAATCACTTTAATAGTTTAATTTTAGTCAATCTTTTGGTAGGAGTAATATTAGTCTAAGTGTTATCTACGATGTGCTATAATAATTCAGCAGTTGCTAATTTGATTGAGCTCATGTATACCCACTAGTAGTGTCACTGTAGGTAATCTACTCATTTTCCAAACAATTAATTAAAAACCTTCATGCACCGTTTGAAAAGTAATGTGACGTTTGTAGAGAAAAGAGTAACGTTTCTGCAAAGACAGGATTAATATTTAATGATCTAGTATTAAGTGATTGGTTCTCATCACGAGTTGTTATTATGGGTTAAAGTCCAATCATTCACCAACTAAATGGTACTAACAGCTTGCGACGTGGTTATTTTATTTTATTTGTAACTAAAAAAATCTTCTCAATCATTGCCGACACTCGTAACAGTACTGTTTCGTTTCTTCTTAGTAAATTTGTATTCTGGTTAGTGAACATCTTTATTGATCACTATGCAACACTAAAAATGCTAATAGGTGTGTATTATGCACGAATAACTACTGCTTGTTTAATCACTCTTGCTACACAGATTGAATTAAATTTGAACACTTCAATACAGAATAAATTAATCAACACTTGCGAAATTTTCTAAGCAACAGATTCAATAATTAGACGAATAGGATTTTAGAAAAAAATTACTCGACGTAGGAGAGGTGAGAAAAGTGTCCTAATTAGAACATACGGTGGTGCTTATTTAGCCTTTGGGTCATCTAATAAATCTATGCTATCAAATAATTCCATTAGAGTAATCACAGAAATAAACTGAGGCGTGTAAAATCTACATCTACATATATACTCTGCAATTCACAAAATTGTGGGTGGCAGAGGGTGCTCAGCACCAAAGCTAATCTCTTTGCTGTGCATTCCAATCCCTAATGGTACGAGGGAAAAAAGAATTCATTTAAGAATCAGTTCTGCACCTTATTTCTCTAATTTTATCTTTCCTGTCCTTCCGACTCAAATAGGTTGGTGGAAGAAGTATTTCACTACACTAAAAACTGAAAGTGGGAGTACGCACGTTTACCAATAAGTTTAAACGAAACGTGTGTCGTATACAATAGGCCCCATAACAACTTCTCTTTCTTCTCCCTCAAAAGCCTTCGTTTTCTGCATTCCGATATTGGAAAAAACACCGTTAACCATAATTATGTGAGCCGTTCCAAGTGAGCCAACTGATTTTGCAACCCCTAAGAGAACCAAATACGAACAACGAACAGGATCGAGAATGAAGTGTGGATTTACTGGAGGGGTGGCAGCGGTCCAGTTAGTCATAGAGTAGACGAATTCTCATTCATTTTATTAACACTGTTTTTGAAGTCTGTCTCTTCCGAACTGAATACTGCTTTGTACCGACCCCTGAAGAAAGGAGAAAAATATATAGGAAATAAATTGGGCGACGTTGGAAGCTCTACTTTGTCAACAAAAAGATAGATCATCTGGAGAATGACGCACTGTCTAAGATGGCAATATCAAATCTTTCATGCTGCAAATAATTATTCCCTAAATTACTTCTTTTTTCCTGTGTGAAATTATTACTTGCAATTAACATATTAAATTGTAAATCAATATTACTAAACTAGAAATTAATAATTCATCGCAACAATTGACAACAATTAACTGCAAGTTTCTCACATAATGTCCTGATGAGTGAAAACGGCAGTCTTGCTGCTAACCAAACAACTTCTACTCTAATACTGACAAGGAGCGATCCTCATCACAGAAGGAACGAAGAAGATGTATAGTATAACACCTCAGGAGTCTCACCATAATATAGTTCATACTAGTGGACCTTTAAAAAAAAAAAGCTGTATAGTAACCACTTAACTTTAACCGTTCATGTAGCCTTTTTCATTCTCAAATCCTGATTTCCTCACCGAAGATTGCAGAAGGAAACGCTCTAACTCCATATGTGCTGTGATTTTCTTAACCTCTAATACATGTGTAATTTCTTCTGGAATCGATCAATAGTCATCCAGTTTTCATAAATTTTCTCTTTTCCTAAGTTTAACACTAGTTTTCCGATTAACTAAGTTGGGAATTTCGTATACATTTCCATGTATCCATTTGTAACGCTACGGAGTTTGATAAATAATCAGAGGTTGAAAGATTCCCTCTCTCTCTCTCCCTATTTTTTTTTATTTTTTTTTTATTTTTTTTTATTATTATTAATAATATTATTATTATTTTTTTTTTTTTTTTTTTTTTTTTTTTTTTTTTTTTTTTTGCATGGCAGCAACGTGAATACGTTGGAATTGTTCTAAAAATATTACCAATTAAAATTAAATTACTTTTGAGTAGTTTGATAGGTAGATAGTGGTGATGCTGAAATGCAAATCAAGTGCACAGAAAACCATTCGACAAACAATGTGTCTGAAATTACATCGAACGTGACTCTCGGGCCTAGAGGGGGTGGGGTTCGAATTCCCGTCGGGCCATCCTGGTTTGGGTTTTCCATCATTTCCCCAAATCACTTTAGGCAAATGCCGTGGAGGTTCCCTTCCTTCAAAAGACCGTGGCCGAAATATTTGCCATCCCTTGCCCTCAGTCCTTTACCGTCTCTAATGATCTCGACAAGCCATAAAGTCAACTGCAAAAAAAAAAGGTTAAATGACACTGGGGTGTCTACGAAATGCATAGCAACTTTAATTCGAATGTTTGAGAAATTAAAGAAGGGTAGAGACTAGAACTATCTTATAGTGCTGGGGAAATTGCTTTATAATAATGTAAATGTTATAAATTTTCGTGAATGTAGTGATGCAATAATTTTGACAATTAAGAGATATGGATAATTTGCATGCTCTGAATATTCATTTTGCACAAAACAAATTAAAAACCTAATGAAATATGTAGGGCAGTTGCCGCTGGTGTCCGCAATAAATATCTTTAAATTAAATTTTCTTAACTAAAAGCGATTAATGTATGATCCATTCAATTAATATATAATCTAAATTATTTCTCATTGAGGTCAAATCATATAGAGATTTTGACTGAATAATACATCTTATATACTCCAAATTTTTTAATTAAAAGATTGTTATTACATTACACATTACGTTTTCGCTCTGTTTGTTTAACAATTCCTCTCTTATTGCTATAATCGTTACGGCAATTCACTTTTAATTTATGTCGAATAAGCAAGTGATATATCTAGATTAATTTCATCAAGATGAACAATATTTTACCACATAAAGTATTAACGGCAAAAAAAAAAAAAAAAACTGACAGATCAATAACAGCATTTGATAATTTGGTTCACTGGGCACCTATTGCTGTCTAGAAACCAAACAGATTCGCTTGTATAACAAATAACATTTTCAACTGAACCAAGAAAAAAAAAGGAGACATTAAATTAAAATTACAATACGTTGGGTCCCTCTATATGCGGAGAGAAAAGTGACCACAAATTATTTTTAATTAATTTTGTTTGGCACATAGTTTTTCATATAATCATCAACAGAACCTCTGTATCACATGTTAAAACCGTGCTTTTGGTGATTTTTTTTCAGAAATTCTATCTCCGTTAGGTATGTAACGAACTGTCGATTAATAACACCTCATTCATTTTTCCCATTTTGCAATTAGGTTCATGACGGCTATATCACACCCTAAGTTAGCCCTATTATCATTATTATTAAACTGGGGATGCATATTTAAGATTGGAAGCACCTCTATGGCGTCAGTGTTTACGTGAATTTTGTTTTGTAACGTTGAAAAAATTTTGGTTCGCTTATACAAAACGAGCAACAACCTATTGAGGCATGATGTGATCAAGACAATCTGTGGTCCGTGGATCGAAGCTCGAACTGCACCTGTTTACGTACATTTCCCTACTCAGTCATAAATCTTCGTCCTACACTGACACTGTGAAATCCCTGCGGGAGCTGGGCCGTGTGCGCAAATAGGTTTCCGGGTCACGTCTGCTTGAATAATTAGTACGGTTAGTGAGCCTCACCCATGTTAGCTGTCAGCTGCAGTGAACACTCCGTCCTCTAGACTGACATGATAAAGGCCTCTTTTAAATGCTGTTACAATCGAAAAAAGTTTTGATATATACTTGTGCTAGAAGTAAGTTTTACAAGCCGTCAACCATTACATTGTGAGGAAAGATAACTACTTGACAAGGAAAATTAAGCTAATTCTGACATTAAATGTTTGAAACAGCCAAAAAGAAAAAAAATATGAAGAAGTGATCAGATGATCAGTTTTCGGAACAAGGGAATCGATTCCACTTAAAAAACTGCATTTTGTGCATTTAGAACATCTTTTAATAACGTTAGTTGGGATAAGAAATGTACAGAATAAAGAGATAGAAAAGATATTCCTAATATGGACAGAGTCTTGTGGCTACAATGAAAATAGAGAGTCAAAACATCAAGTTAATACTGACTTGTCACCATTAATATTAAATTTACGAGTAGAGGATGAAACATGGAAAGTTAACAAAAATTTGAATCTTGCACAAATTTTATGGAAGAAACTATCAGTGTGCTACAAGTTCATGATGGCGTTATCCGTAAAGGAGAGTGACGATTTAGGGAAATTAGTAAATGGCATGATCTAAGTTTCTAGTAAATGCTGAAAGAAGGGAGACCAAATTCACAAAGCCTTTTTTTTTTTTTTTTTTTTGAAATAGTTTGTAAATATTCTAGAAATAACTGAGGACAGCAGACAGTTTAATTCGGTAACAGTGAAAATAAACTAACGGAAGGATTATAAATGAGAATGAATAATAAAATACGCAAACCCAAATTGTTAACTACATCGTTTGAAATATGGAGACAAAATAATTAACTCATAAAAGGAAGATGTGTGACATTGCATCAAACAAGTAGAGTGACCGATAAAAGGAAAAAAATCTGTTTATTTGAACCATCTCCATTTTTCCTTCCCTTGTTTGCATTTTGACCAAAATTATGTCTTCTTTATTTTTGTTTCCATAAGCTAACTAGTAAAAACGAAATCTTGACAATTTCATCATATTTGTTATTCTAAATCTCACAGCCTTGTAATTACTCTGCCCTTTCACAGATTTTGATTAAATTTCTTGGGAAGAAATATTTTAATGATCGAAGAACAGCTCCGTATAATGAAACACAAAGCATTTTGCTATGTTATCTTCGGAAAAAAATAAAAAAATCGGTTATGATATTGAATTAGTTGTCTCTGAACAGGTATTTAAAAATGTGGTTATGTTGTTTTTGGACACTTTCATCTAGTTCTGTTACTTCGGAGAAAGTTGAAGTTTGTTGATAACTACGTGATTACGAGTACCTGTTTGCAGGGGCGGATCCAGGAGGGCGGGCTAGGGGGCTCGAGGCCCCCCCCCCCCCAAAAAGTATCTTGGTCCACCCCCGACATTGTAATTTCAAGACTTTTTTTTTTTTTTTCTTAGCTCTACGGATTCGAGGCTATAAAGACTACCCCATGGCCGACTCAAGACCCCCCAAAACCAAAATCCCTTGTAGGCAAGCCCTCTGAACCAAAATTCACTCAAGCCAAGCCCCCCCCCCCCAAACCAAAATCCTGGATCCACCCCTGCGGCTGCTTGTATATTTTCTGTACAAATCCTCCACATGCATCTTAACAAATGTTCAGTATTATTACTGTCGCCACATTATTTACGGGAAATTTAGTTATGTGTATTCATATGAAAACGTGACAACATCATATTATAAAGGCTATAGAATTGTATGGTAAAAGTGACGGACACACACTTTTCGGATTTTTTGACAAAATAGTTTCTTACAGTTTGTCATCCTCTAGATCAATAGAGCTGGAAGTGTATTGAGGGAAAGAGACGATAAGATGTTCCTAACTTTTTGAATTACCCATCCCGGCATTCACCAGGAGAAATTTAGTGAAATTGTCGATAACCGAAATCTGAGATAAGCCACAAAATTCTTCCATAGTACTTTTTTAGTTAATTAAATAATAATCTTACATTTATTCTTTTTGTCACTTCAGGGATTAGCTATTGTTGCCTGTACCATCTTTACATTTTGCTGTTACACCATGTTTTCCTAGATCTACCAGCGTTTCTGCGTTCCTCTGATTTGTGCTGCATCGTCAGAAGTGGAATCCTTTCTTCGTCCATTCCTTCAATATGCCGTCTCCATGATTATCTGTATTGCTCTATCCTTCCGTTTATGTTACAAATATCAATTCTTACCGATTTTTTTTTTTTCATACACGATCTTGTTTAGTGCAACATTTTACCCTCCTAAGAAATATCATTTCTGCCGCCTAAATTTACTCGTATTTCTTGCTTCAGTTAGCCAAGATTCACTTCCATACAACACAGTCGGAGCAGCAATCGTCTTATAGAATTTCTTTTTTTTGTGTCTTTTCTGTTATGATCTGAAGTTTATTGTCTGGCATACTGACTGAAATTTGTTGATATTTTTTTGTATATCTTTATCAATGGCATAACTGATTTCACAATTATTTCATAATCTGTTCTATTACTGTGTCGTCAATTACTGTCTTTGAGCAAACGTGGTGTTTACCGTAATGAGCCATCACTTTTCTTTAAATATATTTGGAGGATATATTATTTTCCTGCTGATCGAATTTATGATTATCCGCACTACCCGGGCTTAGTGCTACCCTGGAAGAGTTTCTGCTGCGTGGAACGTAGTTAGAAAATATAATAGTAGTCATTTTCTTAGGCCTACCCCAGTGATGGCACTGGAAGCGAGTGTTACTGTCATTTAAGGCAGACTGCGCTGTGTGCATGTTAATGTAGCATGTTGTCTGCATTGTGGATGAATGAAAGATGAAGGAAGGAAGAGATTCAAACTCAGTGCCGGCCATTCAGGCCTATTCTTCCGAATACACCCATGTAACCTTTGGCCTTAATGACCCCATCCGACGGACTAATCACCATCAACTCTGTCGTTTGCCCTTACTCCATCAAGGACTTTGGTGCACAGTATGATTTTAATGAACTGTGCTCTAACATTTATTTTAGGGTGCATCCATAAACTACGTGTACCAATTTTGGCCTCTTTCTGCACCCCCTCCCCCACGTAGCTTGACGTGGCTTTTGCCTTAACCCCACCCCCTGAATGGCACGTAGCTTTTTCCCTATTAATTCAAGAACACATTTTGTGCTATTTTCTCTAACCAGACTATCGTTAAAATTATGGCGTGTAGAATAAACACAACCTATATTTGCTTTATACACTTTTATATAACTATTAATATTATGAGTGAAATTGTGATATTAGCCACTCCTGAAAAGAATCAACTATTGGAAAATCTTTCCTTCAGTCCCAACCAGAGACCATTTTCTTCTAGAAATTTTTCTAAAAACATTTTCATAATCTCGTTCGTCATTGTTTACTAACTGATAAAATAGAAGAAAATATACATGCAAAAAAAAAAAAAACCTCTAAGAAGAGCTGCATATTTTAGTTTATTTGCTGATTTCTGTCTCCTTTCTTTCTGTATTACCAAGGAATGATTCTTTGTGCTACCTAAAAGGTTCTCATACCTCATTCACTCCGTTTTGCATATTTAAAACTCTGGAAGAACAATTTCTATAAGACTCACGAACTTTATCCTACAGCGCTATTTACATCACACTTTGAAATTAAAATAACACTTCAGTGTGTACTATAAATAAAGATGCACTGAAATTCACTTGCCAGAACAAAAGTAGAATTGTTTTATCGAAGAGCTGTATAGTGACACGAGGTTGATCCGAAGAAAAACACCTTTTTTCCCGCGTGTTTATTGTTTTTCGGTTCGTAATGCACATGTTGGTTGGTTCAAATGCACCGTCCCCGTGTCTTCCAGATACTTAAGACTTCAAGTCACAAGCATGCACATCACTGTCAGTTTATAGGGAATCTAAAATAAGTAGATAATTAAATGATGGAACTAAAAATCCATATGCTGTTGGCTATTTTGTACCCTACTTGAACTGTGACAAATAAACTGAACGAAATGCTACATAACTTGGCTCGGAACCCACCCCCCCCCTTTTTTTTCCTCCACGTAGCCCAGCGAAGAATTCTACATAACCCCTCACCCCCCTCCCCGTTTTCTCACCGAGCCACATAGTTTTTGAACGGTGCTTTACCCTGCTGGCCATGCCCCAATAATGGAATTCCACAACGTCAGCGCCGGACACCATCACGGTGCCGGAACCACCTGAGCCAACGGCATGGTCAACATCGAATTTGTAACTAACCTTAAATTTATTTCAGATTATTTTTATTTAGCACGAGACTTATTTTTTAAGTTAGTAACAGAACTAAGATGTTAAGGGAATTTCGTAAAACTAATGAAACCATAATATTTTAACTTTTTTAGCTCGTATCAGATTATTTACGTGTTTAATATCAAGCTGTCCCCGTAAACGAAAGTTAAACGAACCAGTATCAAAGCAATGGCCCTCCCGCGAATGCTTTGATGTGGAATGTCCGCTGCTTACCCGCGAAGAACATTTTCCTTCATTTATGACGAAGCTTTGCCGTTGGCCGGAGATGACTTATTCATAGAAGACTCGTGGCGGAGACCACAAACAGCCAGGTGGCTATTCAGATCCCCTCTGTGGCCAGCAGGTAATATCTCGTTCAGTACCCGACGCAATGCAATCTTCCTGCCAGACTTTCACGACCCAACCACTGCACTGACCATAGCGCGTTTTTCTTTTATTACCGCAGTAGTAATTTGGTACGTTTCAGACGACGCTAATTGAAATGGAAGTCGGAGCATATAGCGTGTACACTTCTGCAGGACATCCACATAACTTTTTCCCCGCTCTCTCCCTTCCCCAGTGCTCTCTCGTCCTGCTCGTTGCTGGGTTTCCGGGCGACCTATGTTTGCGTAACCTAATAGCTTGCATTGCAGGTTACAGCTGCAAATTTCGCATCTAAGCTGAATTGACTCAAACCTCAATAGATATTCGCGTAATGGAAAGCCCGCACGAAGCAGTTCGCAAACATTTGTGCCTCTCCCGTGGTACTTCTTTACACAAAGGAATTTAATTAAGTGCGTCATTATTAACCGCAGTGCAGAATATTTTCTGGCGTTGTGGTCTCTTTAGAAAATGAACAGCTGATTACGCTCCCGAGATTTTATTTTGCGGAACGGTAGATTAGAATCTCAGTATTGTATGCCGGATGTCAGGAGCGTAATGCTCTTCGCTTAATTAATGCAACTGTTTAGTAGAATTGTCAGGGGAATCTACACAGGAGCCGAGCATAATTGGTAAATGCCGTCTGAGCAAACAGTCACGTGCCTGCAAACGTGGTGAGGTGGCTGTGAGATTAATGTCTCTATAGCAACGAATCTTTGCTAATGTACTGGATTAATGCGATGCGAAAACTTTTCGTCGCTTCGTGGGGTGAAACGCTAAACCATTCATTAATTGCTGGGCTGAGAGTTCTCCCTACGCTGGAAACATCAAACCGGAGTCTACCATAAGCACTTGAATTCTCTCGCTCAATTTAATTTTATTTATATGTCAAAACAAATATCTATGTGTATGGAAAGACAGAGTTATGTTTTCGACTTCTTTTAGATTACTTTCGTGATTGATGTTTGACTTTGTTCGTAAGTGACTAATTTTCATTCAATACATAATTTAAAAATAAATTAATATAATTTTCATGAAATTTTAGATATTTCTGACAGAACCCTGCTTCATGACCTGATTAAATTCTGACGTTTATTTTAAATTTTAAGACAGTTTATTCTGTAATTTAGCTTTTTTGCGTAAATTATGATTGTAACACTGATCGAAAATGTGACTACGATCAAAGCTTATGTAAAATAAGCTGAGACGCGTTGATATTTTTTTAAATAATAATATGGCGCACTTTTAAACCAAAAAGCATCTTTTCCAAATTATTGCGTTTAATTTTCAATGTATTTCTAATTTAACAAAAGTGAGAACGAACTGTGATATTATGAAAGATAGGAACAGCTTACACCAGTAATAAACAAAATAAATTGTTCCACAACCCGAAGGTTGGTTGGATCGTAGTGACGGACATATAACAATCCATTGTGTTAGAGGTAGGACGGCCAGTTCGTTTCCTCTATGACCTACCATTTAACTTGACATAGCTCATATGATCAAAAATAACTCTAAAAAATCCCTGTCCTTACAGCGATTTGAACCTGCGTCCGCAGCAGCGAATTTCAGAAAACCTTCGCCTTATCCACTGAGCTACGAGACCGCTCACCAGAATATTAAAATTTGTGAAATTTTTATGTTGTTTGATTGTTGCGTGAAAACCCAATTATTTTTTTCTAGTTCAAACAGATAATCAGGAGAACTTAAGGGAAACGATAAATATTGCCAACATCTTCTAGTATTGCTTTCAGGATGTAACATTTGTTACTGGATTGTGAGATGAATTATGGTTCTTTATAAAATAACTAGGTGACACCCGCGACTTCGTACGCGTGAATTAAGAATTTCTTTGCCAGAATTGTGTATAGAAAGTTCTTGGTAGCGAAGGATTGGTCCCAAACAACACCGAGTCGGCATAATACGACCGGAAGCTGTCACTATATCATTCTACCATCGAACCTGTCTCTTGAAGAAAATCAATTTCCAACATATTTAAAAACAAAGGAAGGTGATGGGATGTGTGTGTGTGTGGGGGGGGGAGAGGGGGGGAGGGTGGGCGCTAACTACACAGAGTAATAGGACAGTGAAAACCGACATCTATACTAAATATTACGTTATTTTTCTAAACGAAATTTATTAACAAATTATACACTAACATAATGCGCGAGAAGCATAGCTTGGCAGAGCGACGTAACATTATAGACAAACAAACAAACATCCGTTTCTCTGTCACCATTCGATAAGTTCTCAAAATTTCGTGGCTACAACTGTTAATCATACCGAAAAAAAATGTCCTGTGCCCTCCCTACAGATTTTCTTGACAAATTCCTACTATATCGATATAGGCATGTAGTCGTCAAAACGTAACAAAAGACAGAGACTTACTTCCGCATTTATAGTATTATTACTGCAGATCACACACACACTGACTGTGAATCACCCTGACGGATCTATATAACGTAAAAAAGTGTACACATACAGCATTGCAAGACTACCTACTATTTGCCTCGCAATGCACCCCTAACTTTGTGATATCTTCAGTTTAACATTCAATCCGAATAACCGACGGACCAGGCGTGACTCTTACGATCAATAACAATTTTTAAAAATCCACGGAGATTTGAACTGGAAACCACGACACAAACATTAGTAAGCAAGCGCTTTAGCCACTGTGCTACCTGACCGCTACACTGCAAAAATAGTACAGATACCTCCACATCCAACGCGTCTGTCTACCGCCGTTCAGTAAT
Organism: Vandiemenella viatica; assembly: GCA_031002005.1. Taxonomy (NCBI): domain Eukaryota; kingdom Metazoa; phylum Arthropoda; class Insecta; order Orthoptera; family Morabidae; genus Vandiemenella; species Vandiemenella viatica. The sequence continues at coordinate 138,917,346 of CM061919.1, forward strand.
TTTTCGAAATAATAAGACAACATGTATTATTTATACAGGTAATGTTCAACCAAATATAAACAATATTTTTCACCTTGTTTCAGAGGATAAGTGTGCAAAGTTTCATCGAGATCGGATGAAAACTGTGGATTTGTATGAAGAACAAACAAACAAACAAACATACATTCATCTTTATATATATAGATTTACTATCATCATAGTATTTTAACTGCTCTGTAACCGTAACATGTTAACAGTTTCTGATTTATTTTATTAGCTATATTTAATATCTTATTCCACTGAATGTGAAAGAAATGTCTTCGACTGGATTTAAATCTCTCTTTAGTTATATATTCAGTAAATATTTATCTAGATTCATTCTGTTGATGTTCAATCAGTATTTGTATTTTTGTTCTTCGAAAAAAACTACTGATAAATGAAGACTATAGTGTATTTCACATCAAATTTGAAATTTTCATGTGTATGTATAAATAGGTAATTAAATTAATTCTATGCATTAACTCTATGTATAATCATAGTAGGTATAAACCAGTGGCATTGTTTTGGTATTGTTTTTGGTATTGTCACGGGCCTAGTATAGTTTCCAAGTCACGAATTTAGTGACAAACAAGAGTTTTTTTTAGAGACAATAATGAAATTTTCAGGTCAGACGTCAAAACTGACCTATCTCATCTATTTTATTTTTTCAGTTTGATGATTTTGAACCTTTTAAGGTCAATTTTATCCAAACATTCGCTGCAAATAGTATAAAGCAACTACAATTGAGTCACAGGTCATGAACGAGTAACCTCATTCAACTGTAACTCCAACGTGACTTGTATTTGACCACGAGGGTTCAATTTGAAAATTTTTAAGAATTTGTTCTGAGTTTGAATATACTTAAAGGCACCAAAGATGGACACTGGCAACCTCGCTGTATAGTTTTGACGGTAAAAGGTTATGACCACATGGAGTGATGTGGCTAAAATAAAAACCTTGCCTATATTTGACTTCAAAGGTTCTCTTTACAAAAGTTAAATAATTTCTGTTGGATTTGGAGAGAAACAGGATGATATAAGTATATGATAGATTACATTAAAATTGTTACCTTTTTATGTTTAATTGTATTTTAGTGAAAAAGTAAAGACTATCACCAATTTCTACCAACAACTGACGAATCAAAAAAGTTATTGATCCTCTAGATTTCGTCTTTCCTCGAGAGAAGTATGTGAGAAGAAAATGATATATCTCGGGGAACAAAAATCTGTTCTAGGTAATAGATGAGCGTTGGAGAAATTTAACTTTTCATATTTTGTCAGTATTGTTATATTATCGATAGTACAAGAATATAATGATTCCCAGTCCCGATTGGTCATTGGACGAATACTGTAATAGAAATCGAGAGACAGGAATTTCTCCATTTTTATCTCTGGATAGTGTACAGTATATAAGTGATGTTCCGAAGATTACGATCTCCTAGGAAAATATAATAAACAAATATCTTGGTCCACAACCCGAAGGTTGGGTGGATCCCCCAGAAATAGCCATAAATAAGCCCTTGTGTCAGAGGTAGGACGAGCAGTTCCCTTCCTCAGGGAACTACAGTTTGGCGTGGAATCCGAAACACGGAATGGCCTGGCGTAGCTCATATGATCAAACACACCACTTAAAAATTCCTGTGTCCCCCGGGATTTGAACAGGCGCAAAGAACTTCTGAAGCAAGCGCCTTAACCACTGTGCTACCAGACCGCTCTAAAACTATAATAAGTGCCGAATATACAACTAAAAGAAAATTTCTTTCAATCTGTAACGTGGATGAAATTTCCAATTTTGTTAGTCTTATCAATTATTGGTGAATTTAATTGTAACTACCACATGTGGCAATCTTTATATAAGTTTAAGGATGACAGGAGCAAACATAGGCCAAGTGAAATCTGTTTTTTGAAAAGGAATCATGGAAATTTCGCTGACAGTATTTTGCTGCATTATTCACTTGATGCGTTAACGATCAATAGAATGAATTATTACGGACTAGTGTAAGCCCGTAACCGTTTTTTTTTTTTTTTTTTTTTTTTTTTTTTTTTTTTTTTTTTTTTTTTTTTTTTTTTTTTTTTTGCTTATCGTTACGGGTCTAGAATAGTTTCAGTTGACCTGATTTGGCCGAATATAAACTTGACCAGTGTTTCAGGGGGAATAAAATCTCTTGAGCTTGAAGAACTCACAAGCATTAATAGAGGTAGGTATTAAACACGAACAGGGACGATAGTTCAATCGTATAATTTCTTAAATACTAACTTGACTTTTATTTGACCCTTGAAGTTCACTCTGCAAAATTTTAAAATAATCTGTTTGCAATACCGGGCAGACACTCTTAATCATTGATCATAGTATCTCTAACGGCCAGAGAACTTTATACACATTCCATATTATTAAACAGTTGAGCAACTACGAAGAAATGAATTGCCAGAATAGTAACATATTTGGTCTGATGTCAACTTAAAATAACCTAATAACTCACATATATCGACCGTGAAGAAATACCATTAACGAAAGTTGTCAGTAAAATACCTAAAAAACAAATGAACCGTAATAAATAAACTTTGGTCAAGCAACAACATTAGTGAAAGTTTTAACTAAATTAAAATTTATGCTAAGCCGGAATTACAATTGGAATTCGTGGTTACAGCAGAGACCATGAGTAATTCAATTTTTTAAAAGTTTTTTTTTTAAGTTGCTTTCATTAGAAACATGTTACTGAAAATCATATCCACGTTTTTTTGCAGAGATTTAGTTTATCGATACTTTTTTAACTATGAAACGCTGCAAAAAAGCAAACTCGATGAATGTATTACGGCAATTAATTTGGTAGCAGTTGCTTAGCTATTAAATTGTACTCATAACCAAGAATTTCTTCTAATGGTATGTTTTGCAGCCAATAGCTATTGAGGTGAATGAATGAGTGAACTTGGGAAATTATATAGTAGATATATTGACAGCGGAACTTAGCTGTAGTAATGCAGACACCAATTTACTTGAAGATTATGATTTATCTCCCTATAAACGAAAAATTAAGTTGACACATTAGCGCTGGAAACACCTGTCTCAAAACATGTTCCACTGTAGTAATGGAATAACGTGGCGTGTGTAATGACTCCCTACCAGTCTAATATTTAAAAAAATTCCCAGTTAGTTTTTCGTTAAAATGTGTTTTTACCATTTATAAATTTTTATTCCAGCTGTTTGGTAGATTCTTGAAGTGACTGGTTGATCAATAGACGGGTCCCTGTTTAATCCCTATCTGGAATGGATTTTACAACGTGCTTATTAGTTCCTAACCTCTTGCAACGCTTGTTTCAAGTCAGTTTCTTATATCTTATGGTTTCCAACTTGTCGACGTCGGGAATATAGGAGGCCCTGGGGCACGGAGCAGAAAGGAATTTAGATGTTTCCTTTTGAAGAAACCGTACTGTAGTTCACTTGAAGCGATTTCGGAAAACGATGGAAAACCGAAATTCCAGGCCCGAGCGTTACAGCTGACCTACCGTGCTCGGTTTTCACAGCCAATAGGATCTCTGAGACCAGAATCCTAGTCGCTGAGGCCATATTGAACCACTGTTATCTTCTATTTTTCCATAATCTCAGCGTATTACCTAATTCCTACCTCCTAAGTAAATTATAGTTCACGTTTTTCGTAGATTTTGTGATGGGTGTAGTGCTCAATTTTAGTATTTGTAACGAACAATTAACATAATGGTTTCTGGTTCCGTACCGAGCGTGGTGGTGTAACGGATAGCGTTCTGGCCTCGCATTCGGGAGGACGGCGGTTCGAATCCCCGTCCGGGCATCCAGATTTGGGTTTTCCATGGTTTCCCAAATCACTCCAGGCAAATTCCGGGATGCTTCCTTAAAAAGGCCATGGCCGAATTCCTTCCCATTCCTTGCCCCCATCCTTTCCCGTCTCTTAAGACCTCGATGTTGAGAGACGTAAAGCAGTATATATATATAAAAAAATCTGGTTCCATTTGTGCCATCATTTATTCAGTGCAGTTTATTAGTTAAACGGTATAAACCTTTCTATTTTGTTGGGTCATTATAACGCAAACCGACCAGTTTGCACAGATTGTTGTTTCACCATAATGATGTCCAGTGTATTAACCGTGTTACCTGCTTCGAGGCCCAGTGCTGGTAGAAATTTTCGCCACTGACAGAAGAATTGGAGCGGATATTGCACACAGTTCCTGGTCACCATATTGTATTCAGAAGAGCTGTGTTAAATTTCAAACATCTCCGCAGTATGGAGCGAGGATATATCACACGGTTGATGGTGTTTCGTCCGTAGGATGGCAATGTAAATCTCGGTAACCCAATTTCCTGTCTTTCAGAAGAGTCAACTTACATGGGCCAGCACCGGTTATTATCGCTTTCTTCTGTCATTTTCATGTCTTTAACACACAGAACAACCCATGACACGTAACAACATTTAGCACAGTCATCCCTGTAACACTTGAATATACAGGGGGAAGTAATATGCCATCTTACATCCGTAAACAGGCCGGTGTAAAGTTGCGCTTGAATGTACGCTCTGAGTAAGAATAAATTGTTGAGAATATGTATTGGTTTTTTTCGAGGCTCTTCAGCTGATTGAGATAGCAGTCAGGGCGGCGTTGAAACTGAAAAGAAAGTGTGAATTCATGTCAGGTGTGCGGGCAGTTGGCAAGTGCCGCCTTGGTCGTATCGAAAATAACATGAAAACGGTTGGAGCTCGTATACAGTGGATACTTGTTTATTAAATTAAAGACAACTAAAAATTAAAGAGAAGCATCCTTCGTTGCCATACGGGTGAACATGAATTAAGCAAAGAAGAGTTAGGTCGCTTTTAGGGACTTCTAAGTTCTATGCAAATGAAGGAAGAAGTAAAGAGGAACTGCTTCTTTTCTGTAGAGTAGACCTACCCTTGCAAAAAAAAAAAAAAAAAAAAAAAAAAAAAAAAAAAAAAAAAAAAAAAAAAAAAAAAAAAGTGTTATCTTATATGGCGACAGAACTACTGGCCTATAACAGCAAGTATTTTGTTGTGAATGCCACTGCTGTAGATGACGGATGTTGGAGAAGAGGCTGGATCACGGACAAAGGAAGCTGATTGAAGACGGGTTGATAGACGTGAGACGGCGATTAAAAAGGAAGAAGAATTTGGGTTTAATCCACAGCTGACTGGCCCTAGAAGAAGACGGCGCTGCAAACACCACAAACAAGTTTTCTCCTATGACAAACGAAGAACTTTCTGTGATATTGAAGTCTTTTTTTTTCTTCCCTTTTTCAGTTTAAAGTCAAAGAAAATAGGATTGATGTACTAAAAATGTAATAAAAATACATTCTTGGAACAAACCAATAGTCATATTAAACGGAGTGCACCTTCGTATGGATGATTCGATGAACTACCGGGATTTAGATCACACGTGACATGATATTGCGATGTAAAACCGAAATATCTATTACCAGACAGGAGATCGAAATGATGTACTCAAACATTACCACTCACCCATCAGGCTAGGTTAAACTGTATAAGCGCCAACATAGTGTCTGTAGCTGACAACAACTTCGTTTTGTATTTTAACTTTATGGAACAATGTTAGCACGCTGTAGCGTATTTACACCATTTCACTCTTCTCATATTAACAAGAGACACACGTAACAGAGAATGAGTGGTTGTTTGCTACCACTAAAAATTGGAGCGGGCGTACATTTGTTTCCGCCTGTAACAACAGCGCTCGAAAAATTGTATTTCACTGCAGCTGTGTTGGTCGGAAAGCAAATTGACAACAGCCTGATGTGTATAATATCAGATGACAATTGTTAATGGCTGGGAGTACGAAAAAAGATAAAAACACTACGGATGGAGAAAACCGAAATAATTTCGAAGGAATCGTGTGGTATGTTGCCTGCATTTCAATAAATTATCCTGTTATCTTTTAAGTTGTTTACTTCAGCCATCAAAATTACTATTTATTTTTAGAGTGCTGTATATATGTTAAGTGAAATATGGGTGGCTGTAGTTAGCTTCCTTGAAAAATTGAAATTATTCAGCTTTGCATTCCACCTGAAGTGTTTATTCTGCTACGTTAATGGAACTATGAACTCTCATTCAGGCTGATGTTGACTGAAACAATTAGATACCTTTATACAGATAATGGACCTCATTATTACAGACGTTTATGAGATCTGATTACTGGAACATGGAGTTCACATATCATTAGAAGTGAACATTTTTCCTTAAAACTGAACAACCGGCACCATTTTTCAGCGAACTCGCTAAATGGTCCATTCAGATAATGCTGATTTTAACTTAATTAACTAGCTCTTCAATTAAAAAGTCACTGTAGTCCGGTCGCCGGTGATTTACCTATCACCAAAAGATAATGATTAATACAGCCTTTTAATTGATTAAATAGTTCAATGAAATAATAAGACCGATGGCACAGTTCTTATCTAGCTATTTTTATTTCGGCGAAATCCTTATAACATACATGGATAGGCATTAACTTTGTCCAGAGATACTAAAGAACATTACAAACCTCCAGCAAATAGAAACTGTTGGACTACTTTTAAAACGAATTTTGCGACTTCTCAAAACTAGTCACCAAAACATCCGCGGCTCACCATCTCCGCGAGTTTAAACAGCCGCTAGAGAAACATCCAGAAGACAATAAAGGGTGCAGACAGAGGTTTCTCGAGCACTAATAGTCTCGTAGACAATCAAATTCATAGAAAACCAATTACAACTTGTTCAAAATCACACACAGTCTTTAGGAACCACTTTAAATATAAATTAAATTTGTTTACGTGAATTTAAACATGGAACGGGAAACGTAAATCACCGCAGAAAGCTGAAAATCGTCCTCAAAATTCCGTGACTTATACAAATTTTATAATTACAAGCGTTCAATTAATATTTCACTCATTATACTACTTCTAATTATATTACACATCATTTACAATGTATCCTTACCTAAAAGCAATATTCAGCAACATGAAAATGTACAAATTAATAATTAATCAACTTTCATCTCTCTTTAGTTAATTCCTGAGATTAAAATTTACAGAAGACCTCGATTGAGGGGTGCAAACAATTTCCAAGATATTTCCAGCCTTGTGTCAAATTAACCCCGCGGGGAAACGTCTCTGAGGTTTTGTGCAGTGCAGATATGGATATTCTGTGCGAATCTAACCGTAATTACTTGGTAGTGCCCCGGGTGTGGTCCTCCACATCTAATAGCGCTTTGAGTCTGTCAGAAGTGACCCAAACTAATAACATACAATTATCCACGGACATTGTAATTGCACTGCACTGTCTGAGGACAGGATGTAATACAGACTGGTATTGTATGTTACAAACTATTATCGATGTTCTGAGTACAGGTTCATACACTGAAGAGAATATAGTGTAGTATTCCCAGTTTAAAGTGAGTTTGAGCACCATTTTTCCGTAATTCAGGAAGTTACTGGTCTGGTTTCCATCACATATGTATTAACATGTTACTGCGACCTGCTTTTTCAGCTTCAAGCACACTTGAGTGCAATTAGAGATTGATATGACATGTAGGAATGCAGTCGAATGTTGACAAGGCCTTGTAACCATTAGCAACTAAACAATAATATCAGATGTATTCTTGATATCACTCTAGCTCTGGATTTGCACTGTTGGGCGTGGTGCCTAATGTTGATGATACCATCGTGGCACCCACCTTCGAAGTGGAACACAATGCTTTTTAAAAAAAAAAAAAAAAAAAAAAAAAAAAAAAAAAAAAAAAAAAAACTGTATAGGGGAACCCGGGGCACAACAACGTACAGGAGCAGAATAAAGTTCGACATTTTTCAGTGACAAGTAGGTTTTTTTTCAGCGAACGGGAATAAGTAAAACAATAGTAAACTATTACTGCTCAACTATAGCAGCAATGTTAATCTAGTTTTCTCGAGTGTTAGCGATTGAAGTTTTTGTTGTGTGATTTCTTCTCCTGTTTTGTAACTTCTAATGTTTTTGTAACCAATGTAAACTATACATAATTGTTTACATTACAAACATAATGACATGTTTCACATCCCAGAGGTACTTCCTCAGCAGGAATCCATGGAACAAGATTGATAAATAAATAATAAATAATCAGTACATGCTTGAACTACATTTAATTGTCTGTAGTTTCATGTACTTAAATGTTTGTTTGCGTATATTTCTCGAGTGTCCTTACCTCCCTAATCTATGACATGTCACTAAGGAGGAACGGTTACTTTTTTTTTTTTTTTTTTTTTTTTTTTTTTTTTTTTTTTTTTTTTTTTTTTTAATATGGCCTTCGGCCTTTCGACCATTTAGCCAGCTCCAATTTGTTTACGTTGCAACTGCTGTATCAGAATTTCACTATGATATTGTGGATAATACAGTGAGGACAACACAAGACGAACACAACACTTATTAAAACCACCCATGCCCGAGGCCGGACTCGAACCGGCGGCCCCTGCAATGCGAGGCCAGCTCGCTAGCCACTACACTGCCAGGACCGGCAAGAGCGGGTGGGTTGGAATGGGGAAGTGTTCCAGTCTGCCTCGCTCTTGGTATGCTATTAGATGACAACTGTCAGAAGTACTTCCCCATTATATGTTTCACCTGGAGTTCTAATGCCGATTCCAGAAGTTCAAGAAACCACGAAAAAAACCAATTGGAAGAGGGATAAGATCGCTGTCTTAATAAATTTCCCCATACAAAAACTAGTTAGAATCCACTATTAACGGAAAAGAGTATAAGTACTTAAACAAAGAATAAAAAGCAAGGATAAATATATTTAAAAAGATAATAAAATTAACAGAGAAAAAAATAAAGGAAAGTGCCTGAAGAAAAATGGAAAAAAGAAAGAGCTGAAGAGATAACGCAAAACTAACGAGAGTGATTCAGAGGATTGCTCTTACTGTGAATTTTTTTTTTTTGCTATGGTGAATTTTCCTCAGTCAGTTGAAGGTTGGCTCACTTGTTCCATGTGCAAAAAATTGATTTACAATTCCTGTGCAGCAATAAATAAAGAAGATGAAGCTGTCCTAATGTGTGAATTTCGTGAATAAGCTTCAGGAAAGGACACAATCAATGAAAACTGTAGTTCAATCTTTATAGCCTATTAATACTAAAACTATTTAGAAATGTGATTACAGTAAAATATTACAGCTACCGTCGTCATGGAGGACTTGAACGATTTATAATTAAAATATGGAGTGATAGTTGGTGATGGTGTTACAATTAGTTTAATGACAAGGAAAGGCAACCAAATATATGAGAAATTGCCTTTGTTAAAGGGAATAAATATTATATTTTATAAGGCTTGCCACGATAATTGTTACAAGGTAATATAGCGTTATAACAAAACAACCAAAACCAGCGTGATGCAGAAAAAACAGGCAGAAAATCTAGAAACGGTAGATATCTCCAAAGAATCGATCCCAGTAATTTGTACCAAAATTCACTGAAGAGCCAAAGAAATTGGTACAGCTGCCTAATATCGTGTAGGGCCCCCGGGAGCACGCAGAAGTGCCGCAACACGACGTGGCATAGACTCGACTAATGTCTGAAGTAGTGCTGGAGGGAATTGACACCACGCATCCTGCAGGGCTGTCCATAAATCCGTAAGAGAACGAGAGGCTGGAGATCTCTTCTGAACGGCACGTTGCAAGGCATCCCAGATATGATCAATAATGTTCATGTATGGGGAGTTTGGTGGCCAGCCGAAGTGTTTAAACTCAGAAGAGTGTTCCTGGAGCCACTATGTAGCAATTCTGGAAATTTGGGATGTCGCATTGTCCTGCTGGAATTGCCCTAGTCCGTCGGAATGCACAATTGACATGAATGCATGCAGGTGATCAGCCAGGATGCGTACGTACGTGTCACCTGTCAGAGTCGTATCTAGACGTATCAGGGTCCCACGTCACTCCAACTGCACACGCCCCACACCATTACAGAGCCTCCACCAACTTGAGCAGTCCCCTGCTGACATACAGGGTCCATGAATTCATGAGGTTGTCTTCATACCCGTACACATCCATTCGCTCGATACAATTGGAAACGAGTGTCGTCAGACCAGGCAACATGTTTCTAATCACCAACAGTCAAATGTCAGTGTTGACTGGCCCAAACGAGGCGTTAAGTTTTGTGTCGTGCCCTCAGCAAAGGTACACGAGTATCCTTAGGCTCCGAAAGCCCATATCGATGATATTTCGTTGAATGGTTCGCACGCTGACACTTGTTGATGGCCCAACATTGAAATACGCAGCAATTGTGGAAGGGTTGCACTTCTGTCACGTTAAACGATTCTCTTCAGTCATCGTTGGTCCCGTTCTTGCAGGATCTTTTTCCGGCCGCAGCGTTGTCGGAGATTTGATGTTTTACAGGATTTCCGATATTCACAGTGCAATAGTGAAATGGTCGTATGGGAAAATCCCCACCTCATCGCTACCTCGGAGATTCTGTGTTCCATCTTTCGTGCGCCTACTATAACACTCCCTTAAACAGTGATAACCTCCCATTGTAGCAGCAGTAACCGATATAACACCTGTGCCAGACACCTGTTGTTTTACATAGGCGTTGCCGACCGCTGCGCCGTACACTGAGTGTTTACTTATCTCTATGTTTTCATTCGCATGGCTGCACCAGTTTCTTTGGCTCTTCAGGATATGTTCTTTATATACATACAGTCCATACCCACCCCCTCCTCCCCCCAAAAGCGATAATCTAAGGACTACGTGCACACAGTTAGCAATGTGAATCATGAGAGGGGGAAATTCTCTGTTGCCATATGATTGAGAAACGTGCAACTATTTGAATGCTGTATTATAAGTATAGTTTTGTTTGTGAAATGTGTAGTTTATGAGGCTCAGATATGGGGACCGTCCCAGCATTCGTCTAGATGACTGCGGAAAACCGTCGAAAAACCGCAACTCCATTTTTAAGAGTATATTAAGTATATGAGTTCCTTGAAACCAAAGAGAAAATATTAGTAGCCTTCCTGGTACCTAAATCGTCTACGAGATGGCGTAGCTGTTTTCGAGATACCAAGAGAAAAAATTGTTCGTGTTTTGTAAAATTGGGTTTTTGCATGGAAGACAACTATTTATATAAACTTAAAATCAAAATATTATCTAAATATGAAATTTCATCCAAATCGTTAGAGCCGTTTCCGAGATCCAATATATATATATATATATATATATATACAAGAATTGCTCGTTAAAGATATAAGATATTTAGAGAAATATATGAATATTTTATGAAGTACTGTTGTAAACGAAGTAAGCAAAAGAGCTCTGTGGCTCTGGTTTTACGTCAAACTGTTGGTACAGCCACCACAGAAATGGAACCTCACACATTTTATTTACTTAGCAGTGAATTTTTATTTCCATTTGATATTGCGAGAATAAGTGGTGACGGGCAGTGATTATAACTGTTCTGTAAATGCTCACGGATTGCGCAATGTTGCTTACAACAGGAGCTGTCCACAACTTTGCTTATCGGTAGACGCAGCCGACAGGTGGGTTTGCGGCTGTGCCCACGTCGTGTTCCTGCCCAATCAAGCTTACGTTGTGTCACGTAGTAGATGCACGGTCAGATTGACTAGCTGTACGTCAGAGTGACTATCAGATCCGGCATAATCCGCCCCCCCCCCCCTACATCCCAGCTAACAAACTCTGAGTGCTGGGATTTTTCTCCATTTTGACGGTGACGGAACAGAAAGATCTCAATAACAGTGTCAGGTTTTTGTACTATTTCTTCTTCATCCGTCATTATGCCCAACTGATGGGCGCTGATGATCTTATTTAGCAGATATGTTTTTCTTCTTTCCCCAAAATCTCTTCATCCTCTAGCCAAGCTCTTTCCTACTTTCTTCCGTCCAAGTGTTCCTTTTACTAATATACTAGTTGTTGGCAAATTGGTAGTTATTTATCATGCTAATAAATCTTCATCTGTCCAGTATGATACCATTTGTGATTCGGATTTCCTGGAGATCCTTTCCGATTTCAATTAGCCGATTGTTTTTCATTTTCATTGAAATGGCCAGGGTGAGAATACTTTTGGTTAATCTGTTGTTATTCATTCTGATAATATGGTCGTAGAATTTAATTAGTCTTTTCCTGGATGTGTCTGAAATTTTTTCCGAATGTTGATATAGTTCATGTGATTTTCTTTTCATTGAAATCCTCCTGTACAACCTAGGCCAAAGGTTTGCATTAAAAATTTCCGTTCTTGCTTTTCAATACCTTTAATCATAATCTACCACCAATAAACGAAGTTGAATGCCTCCAGTTTGATTACAGTGTTATAATGTCTTAACTCGGCTTTTTGAGATATTGAATTTTTGTTGTATCTATAGGCTTTTTACTGAGTCTGGTGGTGTAACGGATAGCGTTCTGGCCTCGCATTCGGGAGGACGGCGGTTCGAATCCCCATCCGGGCATCCAGATTTGGGTTTTCCATTGTTTCCCAAATCACTCCAGGCAAATGCCGGGATGCTTCCTTAAAAAGGCCATGGCCGAATTCCTTCCCATTCCTTGCCCCCATCCTTTCCCGTCTCTAAAGACCTCGCTGTTGAGAGACGTAAAGCAGTTTTTTTTTGTGTTTTTTTTGTGTTTTTTTTTTTTTTTTTTTTTTTTTAAATAGGCTTTTTCTAATTTAAAAATTCTCTCCTTGTTTGCTTCAAAATTTAGTCCTACAGGTTGAATAATTACTGCTAGATATCTGAATTTAGTTACGCCAAATCACGTTTTCATGGGTTGTCCATCTTAGTACCGTGAAAATACTTCCACGTAGTAGGTTTTAGCATGTGAGATTTGGAGACCACATTTAGCTGAAATTTCATGGAGTGTTTTAAAGGTAGTGGATTGCCTCTTGCCTGATGGAAGGAATTGATAGATCATCTGCAAAGGTAAAACATCGCATGTGAAGCTTATTTGTTTTTGCAGTCTACTATTTATTGTATAACTACTCACAAAGAGTCCAGAGAGAAAATGACAATATTCTAGAAATAGTTCGACCCTCAGTTTCTTCAGTAACATAAAAAGTGTACCTTACTCCAATTGATTGGTATGAGTTTTATCTGAAAGAGTCTTCCGTTGTGCGGGGCAGCAAGTTAGCTCTTGTATTTATTTTCTTTCAGCACAGTAATACCTTATCCAATACCATAAAACGAATTGCAGTCTCGGGCACAACATTGTTGTGGAAATACGGGCAAGATGTTTCTTCGTAATTATGGTGTAATGACCACCGTGTGCCTAAAGGACGGTTTACTATTTTTTAAATACAGCTATTCCCTGAAATTTTGTAGTTTAAAACGGTTGCAGCTGTCAATATGGTTACGATTATACTGAAACGGAAATATTGTTCGGTACTGGATTCCACTACAACAGTGACTTTGGTTCTGTTTCATATGAGCGCACCATTATCAGTAAATAATAATACAGACTGAACCTGTTCACAATTCTATTTTACGCGTTAGCAATATTTGTCATAAAAAAAACTGTCCCAAATGCACCAATGTGGCGTATCGTATCAACGTAATAACTGAAGCTGTAGGCAACACTACTAACGACTCTTTCTTCTAGAGTCGTGTTCTGTAAGGGAAGCAGGGCATTATTGTCGCTACGCTGCTGCTGTGTAACTGTCCATCACAGGTCTCGGAATAAGGTGCAAACTTTTTTTAATGGCATTCGGCCACATAGGCCATCCGGCCAGCTCAATGTGGTTGTAATTATTCTTCCAGTGTATTGTTGCAACTAAGTATGTACACATGGACACCAAAGACGGACACGACATTCACACAGACACAACACTCAAACACCCATGCCCTCGGCCGGACTCGAACGGGTGACCTTCGGCACTCTGAGCTAGTACTCTAGCCCCTACGCCCCTAGGCCGGCAAGGTTCAGATTTCAAATTTTCACGTGTTATGCGCTGCATTAATCAAAGTCAAATATCATGTTCAAAATTTTGTAAGACTATATTCTAGGAAGTTCCCATATTAGTAAATAGAGTGTGAAACATTTTATTCTCTTCTCTTCGTTTGATGTATCGTTCTTCAGATCTAATCAATTAGGCGACTTAAATATTCAATTTCTATTAGATAGAAATTAAAGAAGTGAGTGGTCACCAAACTAATAAAATTGTCAAGGTTCTTCTAAAAAACGCTATTACTTACGAGTTTGATATTTCTCTTCGATATCCCTACCACCAACTCTTACCAACTGTAATCGTGACTTATTCGAACACTCGAACTTTTTTTTTTTTTTTTTTTAAAAAAAAAGACAGGCATAGAAGCCGATGCCGTTTCGTTAGAAGAAGATATCACTTCGGTTTTCTGCTACCATCAATGCCAAATTAGATTCGGCTTGAGCATGGAATTTGGGAAGATGCTACTCGATTCCCAGTAAAAACGAAGTCAGTCCCGGTGAACGCGGGTACGCATCCTTCAAAACGCCAAGGGACGATTTTCTTCCCATTCCTAGTCGCAAATCCACTCCCATCTCTAATGAGCTGAAAGGTGATTAGGCGTAAAGAATCCACTGTATAATTTCATAACCTAGCGCACTAACTCACTCGTCCCTATAGCTATTGGATGCAGAACGGTGACGTCACTAGCTGGCCGTCACTCGCAAATTAACAGCGACCAGTGATATTGGAAATTAGAGGTTATGTACACAGTTAAATTGCTAGGATAGTGCTATGGAATTAATTACCAGAACACATTCATTGCTTTCCGCAGCATTTAAATCTTAAAAAATATGGAATACAGCTGAAAACACGTTGAAGTACTTTTCAGTAACATGCCGCTAATGAAAGCAACACAAGAAAACTCATGGTCTCTGCTCTTACAACTAATACCAATTGTCATTCCGTACTAGACTAAAACTGAATTTAATTAAAACTTCCGGTGATGTTGCTATTTGACCAAAGTTTATACTTTATGGTTTATTTCCTTTTTGTCTATTTTGCTGGTCAATTTCGTTAATTGTCTTTGTACGTGATCACTAGTTATTAGATTATTTAAAGTTGACATCACACTTCAGATATGTTACCTACAGGAATATTTCAACAGTTAAATTCTTCAGAGTTTCATAGCTATCTAATTATCTGGAATCCGCAGTAAGTACCCAGGCCGCTACAGACACGATGGCGAAAGATTATATTAAGGAATATTTGGCCAGACTAAATCTAGAACAACGTGAGGCTTTTTAAGCAATTGTGAATTACTAACTTTGAAAGAACTACACTATATGACGATCTTCTCTGTCTGTGTTTAATACGTCTATTAATACTTTAAGTTCTTCAAGTTCAAGATTTTTTACTCAAATACTACACAGTGAACCCTTAGGGTGAAACACTGGTCAATTTCGTATTTGGCCAGATCAGGTCAACCTGCCATAACCTCTGACTCACAAAACTAGAACTATTCTAGACCCTTGGTCATAGCATAAAAAGGTCCTAGCTCACATTGGTTAAATAATAAAAGTAATACACATACGCTAGTATGTAGCAATAAGTTACATATACATCCTTATCATTCAGTGTCACTTTATTTGTATAGATGCATATATTATATTAAACTTTTATTCTATATTGTCAAATTTACGTCTAAAAACACTTAACAGTACTATCGAAATATAATTTTTTCCTAGTTTACCAAGTATCCAAAAAAGAGGAAACTATTGGATAACTTACGAGAGCAGAGTTGAGAAGGTCTAAAAATTTCTAAGAAGTGTAATCTCCCAAAAAAAAGAAAGAAAGAAAAATTAAATTAAGGACAGTCTGAGAGAAAACAGGGAAGGGTATGATGCAACTCTTTAAAAAGTTCAATATTCTTACAATGATTTCTCAGCACAACTATTCTCTCCTGTGCTTTGTTACAGAACATTTTAATCGTTTCCATCAATTTCACTCGTTCAGAATTTCAATACAAGAAACAAAAGTACTGTATCTAGCAAAAAACTCAAAAATCAAACAAAGAGGAGTTAATTATTTTGTGACACACCTGTTTAAAAAACTTCCTAAATGTACAGTTAGTAGGTAATGAATATGTATTTATAGAAAATGCTGATGTATTATTTTATTGGTAACTTTTTCTACTCCATTCAAGAATTTTTTCAAATAAACTAATGGTATCTGATACGTCTTTTGCAAAGTTAAGGTGTCAATTTTTTTTTTTTACATATGATAATTTTGAACGGCTGCCCAGGCCCATCCAGCCTGCTATCAAACGAGTACTGTGGGGAAATCTCCGTGGGAAGGTAAACAGAAAGGGCCGGACTATGTCACTGACCATGACGTGTTCACTCTAGTGCCTAAGGTCAGGAAATAGCAATGCGCTCCGCTAATCCTACGTTAATACGGCTTGTAATCTGTGAAAACCCACTGCCTTTGCCATTTACCTACGTTTCTTATTTATCTTGCAAGTATACAAACTACCCATAACATGTGCCAAAACCCAGATGTCTTTCCTCAGCAGGGATCTGTGGAGAATAAATAAATAATACGTTGATTTGCTTACTTTAGGATATGGTTTCTCAAAGTGGGGTGCGTGAACCTCTAGGGGTTCGCCAATTGATCGTAGGGGGTTCGCGACAAGATTTTCGCTATAGCAGCCGAGTATCTGTCTCAAGCGTGCAAAACGCACAATGGTGAATTGAGACTGAACATGAGTAAAATACTCTTCATATCGTCTCAACCTGCTGCAAGAAACAGGTCCATAAATCACATTAATTAATAGAAAATTATTCGTTGGGACTGTATTACCTTTTAAAATAAGAACCCAGTTTTGTTAAGGAGGTTCTCCATTGGCTGGGATATTTTATAGGTGTACGTGGAGCTATAAGTTTGATTTTTTTTTTTTTTTGTAACTGCTTTACGTCTCTTTTTAACATCGAGGTCTTTAGAGACGGGAAAGGATGGGGGGCAAGGATGGGGGCAAGGAATGGGAAGGAATTCGGCCATGGCCTTTTGAAGGAAGCATCCCGGCATTTGCCTGGAGTGATTTGGGGAATGCATGGAAAACCCAAATCTGGATGCCCGGACGGGGATTCGAACCGCCGTCCTCCCGAATGCGAGGCGAGTACGCTAACCGTTACACCGCCCCGCTCGATATATAAGTTTGAGAAGCACTGCTTGAGGTGAATGTACTGAACGAGTGTTTCAATACAGATGAGGGAGTTGTAGTTTTTATCGTGTTTGAGATGGAAAACTGGTGTTGTGATGGGACAGGAAATCAAAATTCCCAGCTGAGTAGAACTTTTGATGGAGAAAGGAAGTTGAAGCGGGCATCAATACCCAGTAGGGTGAAAGTATATCGAATAAACATACAGGACAGAATTTGTTAGCAGAAAGCGAGTTTCAGGCCAGGACATTGACGTGTGGTCTGCACGCTGTGGCAGGTGTTTGGTGTAGGGTGCCCGGTGCGGCAGGCTGCGCGTGCGCGCCGCGCCGCGTCCAGACGGCCTGTCTCCGGCCGCTACCTGCTGCCGCGCCGCGCCGCGCCGCGACGCCTCCAGCTCAGTGCGCGCCCGCCTTCCCCCGCCGCCGGCCGCGCTCCTACTCGAGCAGGCAGCAGCGTCGGTCGCGTTGTGTCCCCGGCTGGCATGGACGCGTGTGTCGTCAAGTGAGCTAGGTAACAGCCGCAGCACGTCACCTGTCGAGATGGCCACAGCCACCGCAGCCGTCTTCCTCGCCCTCTCCGCAGTCGTCGCAGGCTACCAACGTGAGTACAAAAACACTTGCTACCTATCAACATAGTCCACAAACCGTGGTACGCCCGAGCAGGTGATACCATGGGGTACTGACCATTTAGATATATTGTAAAATATCCATTTTCTCTCCTTTTTTCTCTTTTTTCCAATCCTCTAATTTTTTTTAAAAAAATTACTGTATTATGAATGTATTAAGTATTCTGCATTAAGTATTCTGCATCTATTCCACATGCCGTTCGATAGACAGAAGTCATTTCTGTAACATTTCATTATAAACCGAGAAGATGCAAATCACCAAAACTGAGCAGATTGATCTGAAAGAAACGACACTGACAGTAAATGGTATTTTCTGCAATGACGCACAACTTCGAACTAACCCCGCTCATCGTTACGATCATTCAACCGTTTTATTTTACTTTGTTCCTACACAACAAAACAATTACAGTGTCCATTTGATTCTTGAAACTTTTGCACCTATTTCAGTCTTTTGCTAGTGAAGTTTGGATGGGTATGGTGAAAGGAAAAAGCACAGCGTAATTCAAAAGGAAAATTTGAAGGAAAATTTATTTGTTTACATATTTATCGCGAATACTTTTTCCGGCAGCCATTAAGAAATACGAAACAATAGTGCAGCTTTGTGAAACTGAATTACCAAATTATGACGTGACTTGAATGTGTACTCCGTTAATCTGTCGTGTAAAAATTGACAGAAAATAGGATTCTAGAGGCAGTAATCCCTATCTGCTACTTATTCGATACTATTCTCTCATACTTAGCTGAGAATTGTGTCTCGTAATTTATATTAATGTTATACTACTACTACATTATTACAAATTCTGCGGTAGTTATTTATAGCCAAAAATCTTTTCCTTCATTTTTATTTGTAACACAGGATTTTAACGCTTGAGTAGCGATTTTTAAATTTTTTGGATGTAAGTGTGATGTTTGATTTGTATTACTTCCACTTTAGTGACTTTCAATTACTAATGTTAAATAATGTGGAAATAGTTTATACAATAGTAATGGCTCCCCCTTAGCATAATCTTGCTAAAAACAATACGAAGCTAACGTATATCAGACCATCGACTTACCATATCTACAATGCAGATTCCGTGCCCTGACACCTGTCGGCTTTCCATGGAGTGTTCTTTGTGTTTTTTTGTTTTTTAAAGCTTGTGAAATACTGCGTTAACTACATACGTCAGAAAAGAATGTTTCCTGAGTAGCAAACTCAATATACTTTTTTTTGTCTTCTACGTATTTAATGTTACTGAAGTAAAATATTATCAGCAATAGCAAAAATTAATTTTTGCCCTCAGTTGCAAATAATATTACTTTTTAATTTTATAAAGCTATACATTGCCATCAAAAAATACTTGTGATGGCACAAAAAACGGTTTTATGGGAATGGCTCATAGAGTTGCGTGATCCTCCTATGTTGATCTCTGAGATATGCAATCATTTAATTCTCATCGCTGCTAAAATTAACACACTTAAAATAAATAGCACTTACGCAAGAGATTTTAACATTAATAAAATCTTCAATTAATAAATTACAGATATTGCATGATTGTACTCATGATTAGGATAACAAAAATAAACATTGAAAACGAGAAAAAACATCTTGCATAGATGCTATTATAATGATTTCATTTTTTAATATTTGCAGATAGTTTTTATTTCTTGTTACCAGTCTCAATTGGTGTCATTCAACGGTCCACCTCTTTCATTTGTAGATTATTTGATTTATATACAATCTAATCCTCGTTTTTATTTATCTGTCCTGGTAATATTAATCTTAACACCAGGATTGGTTCTCAGCAATCTCCATTTTTCCCAATCCCAGGCTGAGCTACACGTAATATAATATCGTATCCGGTTTCCTTTCTATTCTACTGTATAACATCCTACTCAGTAATACCAAAACATGTTGGTTTACTTAATTTGACATAGTTTTCACATTTATCATCTAACACTTTCTTCTGGTTTATGGAGTTGATTCTTCTATTAAAATAGGCTTTACCGCTACTTTTTTTTATATATATGAATAATCTTTTAACTCCGTCTTCTAGCAGAGATTTATCAATTCTGTCGAAATGACGTCAACTGCTGGTGTCTTGTATGTTTTGCAGTACGATAAAATCAAAATGTGCGTGGTCGTGAATGACATATATGTTTGCAATATAACTAAATGAATTTACACCTGCATCTAAAAAAATATGTCCTTTGAATAAGTCAAAAGATTTACGAGATTATTATTGTCACGTAAACTGTGATTACTTTTAGTATATAGATGGCTGAAAATCCTCACTTTTCCAAGTATGGCGCTTCATAAGGTAATCGAAGCTGTTTGCAAACATCTGCTATTTCACGCTTGATTCGAATCCCAGTTATGACTTCAGCGGCCGAACGAGGACTTCTTTGAACTCGGCGGGACTATTCTTTCGTAAGGTAAACGTAATTTACTCGGATGGCTTGCCGTATCGACAGGCGTTGTTCGTTCGCTTGAGTTATGGTCGAGACACGGCGGCGAATGTGATAATGGATTCCGCAGTTTATGCGAAAATTATGCCGCTGGGTAATATTTTCAGGCAGCCTGTTCGTCGTGCTTTATTATGTATGCTAAGTATGGCTGCAACTTGTCAATTCGATTTTTGAAACCTCACTACAGTTTTTGCTTACAAAAGAAACAATATTTCATCTGAAGACTTGCGGTGTCAGTCGCATCGTTAGAGCTGTTCGAGAAGTTGTGAAGCTATCCATTTTCTTACATGCAGCTGTCAGGATCGAGGACAAACGTATCTATCATCTTTCAAAGTGCTATAGATTAAATTTCTCTAAAAATTATAGATACTGTATGAATTATTTTAATGAAGAGATTTAAATTTTGAATTAAAGTTTCAATAGACCGAATTGGAGCTTAAAAAATCCACTCAAGAATAAAAAATCGTCAAATCTTTGCTACATAACGCAATGTCGAAATAACACATAATAATAGGGTAAACTTTCTTGAGAACAAATAGAGAACCAAAATTATTTAAAATTTAATCTTTTCAAACCGTGTATGGTTTCGTTTCTACTTTTTTTTTAAAATATTTACGTGTCATTTATAAACTTACAAGATACGTTAGAATATAAAATGTATTTATAAATACACAAAACACAGTGAGTCATTAATGCATAATGTTATATTTTGAGTGACTACTCATATTATCTTTGAGTCAATGAACTAAAATTGGAGTTTATAAGAAAGGGAGCTCACACTGAGAAAACAAATTGTTTTGTGATTACATTCCAAAAACCTTAAACAATACAGGCTCAGGTATTTTATTGAGGTTAATGTCTGGTGATGAATATTATGTAAAATGATATATTTATTTTTATCATTGAGTTGTGACTTGAATGTTTCGAAGCTATCTCGAAGTAACTGGAAGATCTAAATTCAATTGTAATTTATCGTATTGCTGAAACAGTGGAAATCTAATTATCTATATACCGCTATACTGAATTCTGCTATAAGTTACTGTGCAGGTAGCACACCCGATTTTTTTTAAAAAATTCTGACATTACGCCTAAACGCCATCGAGGCCGATAGAGGCGGAAAAGAATCGGGAACAAAGAACGGAAAGGAATTAAGCCATGGTCTTGAAGGAACCATCAAGGCATTTGCTTGGAGTGATTTGTGGAAACCATGGAGAATCCAAATCTGGATGGCCGAGCGGGAATTCGAACACACGTCCTTCTGAATGCGAGGCCAAAGCAGCGTTACCGCTCGATGGCCATGCCCGAAAAGTTCCTTATTACAGTTACCAAAATTCAATGCTTTATGAGGATATGACATTATAAGCAATTTTGTAGACAGAGTTAATTTGACCCCGTGTTTAAAGCTCATTGAAATCCTTAATACTTTTTTAATACAAAGACAAAAGTCTTCGTTGCTTTTTTTTAGCATGCAAAGACTGAAGCAGTTAATATAGAAATAAATATAAGCAGAAAAAATATATTTTTTTTTCATCGTTTGGTATATGTTACTTGCGCTATTCTGTGTTCAACTTCGAGCATGTAAATTTTTAATTAAGTACTACATTTGCAATCTGATAATGTGTACATTTAGTGAATATACAAATATGATAACTGGAAACTTTATTTTCAGTATTGGATCTTAAAGAAAGTGACTAGTTACAGTATTCCGTGGAAGCCGAAAGCATTATTGTTTAATAGAAGAACTGTGAATTGAACTGTGTAACAAAGAATACATTTACGAGGTGTGAAAAAAATGAATAAAGTACTGTGATACAAAAATCGATATGCAATCATTAGGTTAGATCTTATCTAAGCGCTGCGAGAATTCTGTTTAGCTCAGAATTGCTCAGTGCACAGTAATACGCGACTCAGTATCTATTCCCGTCATTAATATCTCTGAGAAAATGTGGATTAAATGAAGCGTGAACTATCTTATTTCCGTAGTTTCGCGGAATATATTAATCATTATACTTGCTCGAAGATTTCGTTCTTGTATCTAGGAAATTGGCTTACGTGATTAGTGTCTTCTCTTATGTACTTTGGGATCGTGTCTTTTAGTGATTAAGGCTTCTATTTTAAAAGTTCAGGTTACAAGGGTTGTACCCCGTTGAGGCCAGTAATGTTAAGAGTGGGCCCTACTACTTGCACATATGATCTACATCAAGACATTTTGGATTAAACGTTAAACTGTAGGTCCAGTTGCGGCATAAGTGGATAGCGTGAAAAATCGAAAACTTTGTCACTAGGTCGAAGGACCATATTAATTTACATTTTGTTTCTGTATCCGCCAGACTACGTAACATTCTCACAACATTTTTTCTTAACTGGGCGGCCTCAATTTTCCACCTCAGACGTACCCTTCTTACACACAAACCCAACATATTTTAGCTAGTGACGATACAATACGAGTAAGTACTCGATACTTTGTTTCGATACCGAGTACTTTTCGTATTCGAATTAATTCATTCGATACCTACTCAGTATCGGAAGAAAAGTACTTGTATCGAATCGGAAGTATCGAAACGCACCTGGTGTTATATTCTAAATGCATCATCCCTGCTGCGCCACTCAGTCGCGCCTGCGAAATTAATTTCCCGCTTACGTCAACTTGGTAGCATTGAAAATCAAACAAAATCAGTCTTATAACAGGCAATCTATTCTCATAAGAGTTTGTTTTATGTAATAAAGCTGTACTTGGCGCGCATTTCGCTATACCTGGCCAATGGTCGTTATCGCGCAGCCCCACACAAAAACTAAAAGATATGGTTCATAAGCAACTAAGTAGCCCATGTGAATCGGAAGAAGAAGCTGCTTCAGCTGGAGTTTCACAAGAATATCACTTCTGCAAACATTACACAGAAAAAGAAAACGCATGGTAGTGAAAAAGTCTCTCTCTACTTGTCTAACACTGTAATGTCTCTAAAAAGCAATCCATTTACAGAATGGGAAGAAAAGAAACTTATATTTCCTTGTCTGTATAAAAAAGCACAACAGTATCTTATTGTTGTAGCAACGTCAGTATTGAGGGAACGTTTGTTTTCTAATGCCGGTGAAACAATGACAAACAAACGAAATGAACTGTCCCCGAGATATTTGGAACAATTGCTTTATTAGGAGACCTTCCAGAAGAGGGCTTTTACTGTTTAAAAATGTTAAAACTATAATAAATAAATATTTAAAGATTGGTCAAAACCTTAGTTTGCTTACAATGTGAGCTTTATTATAATTTTAATAAATAAATAAAAATGTTTACTGAGTGATATTTGATTTTATTACACTAGGCAAATAAAATAAATAATTTAGCAACATGTCACGTATATTTTCATATTTCGACATTAATTAAAAAAAACTATCGATATGAGTAAGTATCGATACTTTTGCAGTACTCATATGAGTAAGTATCGTAAGACAATTTAAATACTACTCATTTAAGTAGGTATCGATACTTTGATGGTATCGGAACATTACTAATATTAGCATGATTAGCAAGTAGGTGGAGAGATTTATTCTTCTTCTTTGAGGTGGCTAAAAAGAAATTCAACTCATAATAATATTGAAAAGACAGGCGATGTTGCTTTAGATTGCATGGTTTGAGTTCCAATTATGAGAGGAAATTTCACCTCTCGATTCTGGGCCCAGTGTTAGCAGAGGTGAAGGTGCAAAATTCCAGCGAGCATTCTGTGTAAAGAAGACATGAATTACGTTTAGATTGTTCACTTGTCGGATGGACAAATTGACCTGGTAGTTAATTGAACCGATCGTTCACGCCATATTCTGCTGAAGAATGATCTCAGCAATGACACTGTACTCTAGTCCCTTTCTGCTCTACCATTATAAGTCAATTCGATACTGTGAATTACTATAGTCGTGGGCTGAGCTGTATTTGTACAATCTTCTCAAAGTTAAAACGATCTTTGAAAATTCTTCGTCAGCTTCTCTAGCGACCCTCCGTGCAATCGGAATGGCAATATTCTTATTGGCACTGTCGATATCTTGGACTCCACTCCAACGCCAGTTTTACAATCTGTCAGTTACTATTTGGACAATATCGGTTCTCCATAATGTCAAATTGCTATTGGTCTTTCTAACTGATGCCTTTTGCCCGCTTGTTTCCTTCCTAGGGAGAAGAAGCTCCAACCTTCCTTTTGCTCTTCTGTCTATTACCGATTCTCAATTAATTCAGGATCCAAGCATAATAGTCTACTGCATAGAAAGATCTACAAACTACAGAACCAAATTTTAACTCTATCCGCTTTCGATAAAGTCATCTGTTAACTGACAATAACAGCAAACTCGAAAGGTAAGTACTGCACATCATGCCTCTACAGCTTAGGTTAGTAAGATTAATGAGTAAGTCTAAGATTTATTAAATTATTCATTTCACATTTATCTTACACACTGCTACAATACTTTCAGTGCGGGAGGAAGTTATTCTGCACTACTGCATTTTTAAGTCCACCGAGAGTAGTTAAGAGGAGTGTCAACCAGGCCGTGGTGACTAGAGCTGTTATCAAATGAGGTAATCCGCACTGCACCCATGGAACGTTACTAATTACGGTAACAGTTGCCGTATTGGTGGGTCAAGTACAAACGGCGTTTAGGGTGATCCTTCAAACTCCATGACTAGTTGCTACTTGCTGTAACATTCCAGCCCCACCCTCCACCTTTAATATTTCTTTGCATTCTTATTAATTATCGGACTTCTTTTTTCCAGAGATTGACTGCATTTATTTTTTCAGCAAAAGACTTATTAACAGAAAAGTATTAGAGGACAGGAAATATTACAAATAAAATAAGTGGATAGATGAACTACACAAATTAAATTATATTCTGTTCGATTTAAACAATTTGGCTAAAAGAGCCACACTCGAAATTTAACACGTAATCAAACCGACAAGTAGGGCTACATAAAATTGCCTAGCTACCATCAGCTCAACTGTCACGAATTTGTCTGCACCTAAATGCACAAGTAAGCAGTTAACAAATCATCTTGATGGAACTAGTTTTCTTCATATCAAAAACACTATCGAGAGTTCTTTGGCAGAGACTCATACAGAGAAAGATTGACGGACTTTTTTTTTTAAACTGCTTTACTTCTCTCAACAGCGAGGTCTTTAGAGACGGGAAAGGATGGGGGGTCAAGGAATGGGAAGGAAATCGGCCATGGCATTTTTAAGGAAGCATCCCGGCATTTACCTGGAGTGATTTGGGAAACCATGGAAAACCCAAATCTGGATGCCCGGACGGGGATTCGAACCACCGTCCTCCCGAATGCGAGGCCAGAACGCTATCCGTTACACCACCACTCTCGGTTTAACGGACTTATGTCATACTGGGTATGCTTGCGGAGCACGTAGACACAGCAATAGGTCACGTTGAGCAAAACTGAGCAACTGAGGGCCCTTAAATACTCTCCGGCTAACTGTATATGGGATTGTCTGACGTCTTTTTGAGAGAAGCACTACCAATGTTGACTTTCTAATTTCCCAGTTGCGTGTGCACAATCTCTGCCACATGGAAGAACACACAGACTCCCACAGATACTATCCCTCGCAAAAGAGACATCCTGATGTTAGTGGGGTGGTACTACAACGAGCTGCTCTGGGTGGGACCAGGGTGACTGAACTATGTGCCCTAATGGCTGCCTCAGGAAATTCCTAACTCAAATATACTACCTACCTCATTCTTGCTCAATGTTCTTAATTCTATTTCTTATTAACTATTTAATCCTACATATAATACCTTAGAGTTCCTAATAATAGTTATTAACACTTTTATCCCGTGCATATGTTTTGTGACACCACACTGTGCTCGAAGGATTGCTATGAACGGCATTGGTGCCCGGTCTATAGATACCGCGAATATTACCATAATCAGTAACGTCTACCTATACACCCAACGTCCCATTACCGATCGGGGGATGAAGGCTCTAACGGTGTTCATCTAGCGCACTGCACCTAGACTTAAGCGTCTGGAAGGCCCCTGAAATCAATCAGTTACTGCCATTGGGTAGCAGCCAAGGCGCATCGGGCAGGAGTCGTCAGAAGTGTCTTTTAGGTCTATGCGGAACCGCGAACGTAACAGACTAATGTTAAAGCGACGAAAGCTTTGAGTGTCCCAGCCAGTTGATGGATGCTACCGTTTTTCTTGACGTTTCTTTATAATAACAACAGGGAATCATAATGTCAATTTCCAGCATTTTCCACATACAGAATAGGTTTTCTATAATTAGAACCTAATAACTGCTCACTGGAGAGTTACAAAATAAGTTAAAATGTCAGTTTTTGTAGCACAAAATTGGTCTAGAAGTTTCCCATTAAGGATTTACGCGTATTTACAGCTGACAAATTTAGACGAGTTCACACTACATTGTTTCTTAATTATAAGATACAAGTGCAACAAAACATTGTCAAGGTAATAACTACCCAGTTGAACTTCATAGAGTTCCTAAGCATCCAATCACGCTAAATGAACTAACTGCAAAACTGCTAAACCAAGTTGTTGCAAATTGAGCGCGACTAAGAACTGCGAACTTTCGAATTCTGTTAATGGCTAATGGTGAGATCTAGTACCAAAGCCTCCATTTACAAATTAAACAGTTCAAAGGCACGCTGGCGATTGCTGAGAGTGGTGTCTTGCCAAGGTTTTTACACATATGATACCGAACTGCCACGTCTAGGACTGCCAATCCGGGCCTTATAACTAGTAGGTAAATGATTTATCTTAGTTCTTAGGTTTGTATGGCAATGTCATACACCTTACCTAGTGGCACCGTATCTCAGAAAAGGGGACATTGTCAATCGCCAGTCGACTTCTCACGAGTCTCTAGAAAAACGAGAAAAGTTTTCTCTTAAACATTCGCAACTATATAGAAATTTTGAAAGAATTTTCTGATCAGTAGTTGGGGATAGTATATTTTTAATGGTTTTTAGGCAAAAGCATTCACAATAGAAAAATAGAATGTCCAAGTTAGCAGCTTTCATTTAATATAGTATCTTAAGGGAATCTGTTATTGCCTCCACTAAACTCACTATAAATATTTACCTCCACATGATTTCTCAAAAGTTGATGGTATAATCGTTGGGAAGATACTAAGAACCAAAGTAAAGCACAATTAAAAATTTCTGAGTTACTTGATTCAGAAATTATGAGAGTGAAATGAGCGAATCCATGCGGGTTCCGTTTTTCACTTAGATGGCAGGAATTCCGTAAAACGAAATCGTAGATCTTGAGTGCTATCACTTACAATCAACTCGTCCTGGCTTTACAACATTACGTGAGGTGTGGTGTATGGGGTGTTTGGGCGCCCAGGTTGGGGCGGACGTCACATGGGAGGCCGCGTGCTCGTCAGCACAGTGCCAGGCAGACCGTGTTATTAGACTGGGCCACCGGGAGGCGCTCTTGCTTGTTGCGGGCCTTGTCTAATTTCCAGCAGGCACAAAGCAGACAGCCGCCCGCCTCGCATGAGAAACTGCAGCCAGCAATTTCGGGACACCCTGCGAATGAGCCACCTCGCTTCCAAATTCACTGTCCCGGCCTGAACCGCGGATAACGAGATACTTCACTTTCTGCATATTACACTACCTACTCGCGTTTTTAGTGCATAGGCACCAGTGAGATTTTTTTCCCGCATTTCGGCTGCAAAGAATAAAACAGTCGATTAGAATAGACGGAATGATATATGACCTTCGCAATTCGATTTACGAGCATATTCTCATCCAGAGCATGACTTGTGAACGTTGAGGCTTGGTGCCATATTTTAGAGGTTTAACGTTTGTATGTTTGTGTGTGTATTGTTTGTGAGTTTTTGTGTATTTGTTTGTTTTCTTGTTTGGATGATTTTGGTTTGTGTTTTTTTTTTTTTTTTCTAACGTCTAGTTTCGAAGAAATTTACAGCCACTTACACATATTACTCTATTAATTACAGTTCGTGTAAGTGTTCCGTAGCAAATAATATAGTGAAAGAGGACTTTGCACAGGACATAAAAATCCATTCTGGAGGAAATCAGTGGTTGAGCTATGCATGGAAATTATTGAAGATATTAACTCTTTATAAACGAAATAATTCGATGCAATAGTTTCAAATTTAGTTTTATATAATGATCTCATTCTTACTTGATGCATGGAGAGCGAAATTCGGAAGCGTCGGGATATTATGAAATAAAAATTAAAAAAGTGGGAACTTTTTAAGAAAGTAATCTTAAGAAAATATGTTACATTGCAGGAGTTGCAGCAGCGTGGAGAGCAAGCATGCCATTCAGTAAGCATCTGGCAGAACAATCCTTCAGGATATTTTCCACACTCATAATTATAACTTAATTATCGGTTTCCTTCAGAATGTGTATAGCTTCCCGTCTGGTGTAGGCTATTTGTTAATTTATTACTAGCAGCTAAATTTCCTGTTAATAAATATCAAAATTTGATCAAGTTCACGACTTTCATTAAGGTATGACCGTGGATGGTGACCTGTAATGTTCTAAAATCGTAATCGTGAGTACGCCTTTTTGAATCCTCGTCCGGCCATCCAGATTTCGGTTTTCCATGGTTTTCAGAAATCTGAAAGAAAACTATTACCGACATCCTAAAGCTTTCTTGTATCATGTCCTTTCCTGCCTCTAATGACGTCTCCGTTGATGAGGTGTACGTCCATAAACAGAAAAAAACAACCTTAAAGATAAAATAATTATTTATTTTATCTATAGAATGTTGAAAAAGCGTTACTCGACGTTTGAAATGGAAGCTATCAAAATCTTCCCTCCAGTAAAAGTGATTAAAACCACGATCTTATATTGCTTAAGTGGCAATATACTAGTTCCACTATCGGAAAAAATCATATTCAACATCACAGCAAATTTTCGAAATCACTGCCGCCAATTTATTCTTGATGTACGTCCAGATTCATCTCGTTCTTAACAATCACTTCTCCTCCATGTACGAATGACCTCGATGTCAGTCTCTTATTAAAACACGAAAATAATTTTTTTCCATTACTTGTTTGAAACAGAAGAAAAATTAAGAGTATATTTCTTCTCTCTCATCCTGGAACTATATAATAGAATCACACGTTACAACATCTGAAAACTAAGAGAATAAATATACACTAAAATATACAGGAAAATGTATCTAATTATTTGTGATTGAGTGGACACAACTTTGAGCTAGAAAAAGAATGAGCTAATGGTGACTGGGTATGCCACAGAAATTTTTCGTATAGTGTTGTACTTATTATTTTTTACGGGAAGTTATTTCAAAGTCGATCCGCTGATATAAAAAACTGCTATGTTTCCGAGTTTAGTCTTCTGCAGCTCCTACATGAGGTGTTATAACGGCGCATGTCTACAGGTGCAGCAACGTGACAGGAAACTTCCATAATCAAAAAAGTGTTTTTTCTATTATACGAATGCCTAAGGACAAAATCAGAGCAACACCTGCGTTCAGAACCAGGAAGAAAGGGTTCGTCCTTAAACTACGTAGCTCCATTTTGGCCTCCTGTTAATTCCGCCACCCCCTCCCCCGCGCGTAGCACGTAGCTTTTTCCATTATTGGTCCCAGAAGATATTTTGTACTCTTTTCTCTTGTCAGAATATCGTAAATTACATACAGAGATGATTAAATGAGGGGAAAAAATATTCACATACTGTTTTCTGTTCTGTACCTTATTTACAAATAATATGAATGAAAAGCTGTGTGGCCTTGGTTTGAACCCCCTTCCCCTTTTCCCACTTATCCCAGCGTAGTTTTCCAGCCAATCCTTCTTCCCCCGCCCCTAGACCGACTTTCGCAGTTTATGGACGCTCCGAAACAATGTTGTTCAACGTGGCTGTTGAATGAAGCCTCTGCGGCGTATTATTAAAGTATAACCTTCGCGGGTTCGCGTCAGGATGATGACCTGCAATGAAGAGCTTCATGGCGTACTCTACCGTCATCCTCAGGTCATGAACATACGCTGTGACAGCCAGAGATAGCACTTGCCGGTGACGATGACGATTCAAAGTTCACGCAAACCTGTTTGTGGGAGAGCACCTATGTGGGTGATGGATAGTGGAGTTCCTGCAGTTCCAGCAACAAAAAAACTATTAGATGTTGTAAAGCGTTTGAACGGTTTTCTATTGAGTTTAGGGTCTAAGTCAGGGGTGGCCAACCCTCAGCCCGCGGGCAGCATGCGGCCCGCAGGATTCATCACACTTTTACAAAATATATTTACTTTATAATGGCAAAACTAGTGAAAACCAATGTTTTTTAAAAAAAAATACATTATCTGTGCATCCATATATTCAAAAATTAACTGTCAAAATTATGAGAAGAAATTAACTTTGATTTTAAAATAATTTTCTTGCAAATACATGACAGATATTGTCCGTTTTATTTATGAGCTTACAGTTACGAGTTCGCAGAATAATTACATTATATTTACTCAAAAAAATGTTTGTAGTGCGTCTAAATCTAATATGGGGATATATAATTTTATATGTGGCGCGCGGAGTTATCATACATTTCGAAAGTGGCACGCAAGATCATTTAGGTTGGCCACCCCTGATCTAAGTGTTCACCTACTGAGTTAAATTGACAGTATTCCGATTTCTCAGAACTTAATTAAGCTTCCCTTTCATCTATGTTAAGGTGGTGTTAGGTGAAAGTGAAGACGCAAGGTTACTGTTGAGCTTCAGATTCCACACTAATTGGAGCGTCAGCTGTCTACAGTAGAATTATAGGGTTAGGGTAAGCCATGTCAAAAGCTGAAGGAGCAGTAACCAGAAACTCTGTGCGGAAAGTCTCACCACCGAAGAATGAAGACGTATTTGCTATTATGAGAACATTTCTGTGAATTTTAATCCCTTCAATCATAACAAAAA
Organism: Vandiemenella viatica; assembly: GCA_031002005.1. NCBI lineage: Eukaryota > Metazoa > Arthropoda > Insecta > Orthoptera > Morabidae > Vandiemenella > Vandiemenella viatica. The sequence goes on from CM061919.1 coordinate 138,948,455, forward strand.
TTCAGGTCATGCGGTAATGAAAAACTCATTTTTTATCTTCATAATTTTTTTGGATTGCTTTTAGATACTATGCAACGCATTGTATGATCAAATCGACATTAAGAGGTCCAACAGTAGTGAAAATCAAGAAATAGTTCAGATCAGAAGGTTGTGATCTTTAACAGTACTTAATTTTTGATCACGACTTAAAACCGTCCATCTCTGATGCAATTGCCGTGATCTAACCTCTACTATTAGTATCTATTTATCATAAATTTGTATTATTAGCTATTTAGTAATAATCTTAGATAAACATTTGTATCTTAAATATTTATACTTATATATTTAATTAACAAAACAATTTTTTCTTAAAAAAACACTTTGTGTCAAATTATGACTACTTTTTACGATAATAAATTACTGAACTGAATGTTATTCTATACCCGTGAAAATATAAAAATCACGGTCACTTTATAAAAGTGTATAAAATACAGATCATCTTTCTTGTCATACTGGTTGTTAAGGTGGTTTTAGAGAAAACGTACAGAGTGATCAGTTGAAGTTATACTTGGTTGGGTTGGTGGAGAGCATGATAGAGGACCTCGTGGGTTTGTTGAAGAATATTGATGTGAATCTGACTTAACATACTACGTACAAGATAAATGTGATGCAATGAAAAAATGAGGCCAGGGCAATAGTGAAGCACTTGATCTGTCCAAGGAATTTAAAGAGAAATAAAAATACAGTGGAGGCAAATAACGTGAAAATCATTGCTGCGAATAAAAAAAGTGACTTACTCTATAGATTAATTTTTAAGAACTAGGAAGCAAAGAGTTGGGGTACGAAATTTAGTATCAGAAAAGATGTTGTTAGCCAAAACAATATATCCACAAAGTAGTGTAATGAGACGACAGTTGTTCGATATTACAATATGACCGTGTTGGTAGTTGTTTTTAGATGATATAAAGTTTTATAATAGAATTTAAAAAAATAGAGAGCTACAAGGATATGTCGGCATTATATCTAGTTCTGTATATCAACATGTACCAAAAATAAATTCCTAAAATAGTCAGTTTATTAGCTACAAAGACAGAAAAATAGTGATATTGTCAGATTTATGTGGAGTGGCTTGGTAGCTCAGTGCTTAAGGCATGTAACTGGGGGTCGCAGGGTCCACGGTTCAAATCCCTGTCTGGGCGGGGATTTTCATAGGCCTTTAACCCGACCATAACCTCTGTAATAGCTTGCTGTGTAACTGGAAGATAGTCAGACAGCTTCCCTAGTTCAGATTCCACGTTAAACTATACGTTCCCCTTACCCGGTAAGATTACCTGCTTACTTTAAATAAGCAGGAAATGAATTGGCCGCCATACCTCCGATACCAGCCTAAGTATACCTTCTTTATGATAATAATCCTTCCGTATGATCGTAATTACCTGATGACAGGGTTTCTATTGGCTGCGCACTCCGCCCCCGACATAGTCGCTTTAACCTAACCCGGCAATCCTACTGGTCATAGGGGACTTACAGGTTTACGTGGAATCCGTTCCACGGAAACGTTCTGAAGAACTTCACATTACACAGCGAGCTGTGTCAGAGGTGAAGGTTGGGTTAGGGGTTATGAAAATACCCTCATTGACAGGGATTCGAAGGGGGGACCTTTCGATCCCCAGACAAACACCTTAACCACTGAGCCATCAGACCTTTCAACTTCTTTATGATTATAAGGTCGAGTAGGAATTTCTTATTGGAAGTATAAAGTGTAGATTCCTGGGCATATTATTTGATAATAACGTCAAAAGGAAAAATCGCGGTACAAGAGAAGCAATTCTGGCTTTAAGATTAATACTTGAAGGGCGGATCAAGAAAAACAAAGATACTTTTATGGCGTTTGTTGGTTTAGAAAAAGATTTTGATAATGTTGGGTGGGACAAGATGTTCAAAATTTTAAAGAAGTCAGGTCTAAAATATCTAGATAGAAGAATATAAACTATATAAGAATCGAGTGCTTATAATAAAAGTAGAGAACCATGAGAGACATACATCACTTAAAAAGGGTGTGAGACAATATTGTAGTCTATCCCCATTAATATTCAACTTGTATGTAGAAGAAGCAGTAAAGGAAGGAAAAGAAAAATTTTCATGTGGCATAAATGTTCAGGGAGAAAAAATCAGTATGCTACGATTTTCGGATGACATTGTCTTGTTCGCAGAACAAGCTGAAGATATTCAGAAGTTACTGAATACCACGAACAAAATACTGAAGGAAGACATTGGACTGAATATAAATCAAAGCAAGACGAAAGCAATGAAATGTAGCAGATATAATACCAATACTAGTAGATTAAATATAAAAATAGGATCGGATGCAATAGGAGAAGTAAGTGAATTCTGTTACTTGGTAAGAAAAATTACAACTGACGGCAGAAGCAGGAATGATGTTAAAAGCAGAATAGCACTAGCAAAAAACGCGTTCACGAAAAAGAGATTTTTTTTTTCAAACATTGATCTAGGAATTAGATAAAACTTTTTTAGAAACTCTATGTGTGGAGCGTAGCACTTTATGGTAGCGAAGCATGGACTTTAGGAATACCAGAAAGATAGAAAATTGAAGCATTTGAAATGTGGTGCTACAGAAGAATGCTGATAATTAAGTGGACAGGCAAAGTACGAAATGAACGAGATTTGGAAATGATGGGCGAGGAAAGAAGTTTGTGGAAGAAGTTTACAAAAAAAGAGGCTGGATGGTTGGACATAACTGATCACGACACATTGGTTAGGGGGTAAGTAAAGGTTTAAATTCCTGAATTTATTGGAAAGGGTAATGATAGTTTACCAGGGACGAAAAAGAACAGGGATACGATATCTTGTACAGACTATTGCTTAGATATGGCGAAGCAGTTTGGCAGCTACATTATAGGTATCAGCTATACGAGTTTGAACACTGAGAAGTAATACAGATCGCTTTGTATTCGAAAATTACCGCAGATCATGATCAGTAACATACACGATAAGAGCACTGGGTTGTGAGTGATTAGATAACCAGAGGCAGAAGAAGAGAATATTGAGACTATGTAAGGTTTGTATTTGTGGTGAGGCTTGGGTGGGTATTGTTAGAAGAATTGAATTTGAAGTTCTGCATTGCAGCGAAGAGATGACTATGATGATAAACTAGCTCATGATATTAGGTATAAGGGCGTGGGCAAATTAAATTGGAAAGCTGAAGCACTCAAAGTAATAATTATTAATTTCGTGTTATCTCAAAGATCTGGTGACAGTGTTTATTACCTATTGCGCAACCATAGCAGCCTGACATAATCTGGTAATCCTAACAGGTAAAGGAGACCAACGTGGAATTCAAACCACGGCGCGTCATAGAGTCTTCACACAAACAAAGCAAATCTGTGCTAGAGGTAAAGGTCAGAATTTGTGAATGCAGAAGCAAGTGTGTAAGAAATCGTGTTTCATCGCAATCCACTTAAATAAAATGCGTTGTGTCTGAAGACTGGGCTCGCCTCAATAGATCGGCAACCTTCGGCGTGTGTCTATAATACCCGGAAAGTTACTTACACTGAAAGCCACCATATCGCTGTTTGGCTAATCAAGAACTGTCAATTGAATAACTTCATTGACTTTATTTGCGCTTATGTTATGTACAGATACGAATTATATTGCGATGCAGAGATATAAAAAATTATAACTTGATGTTCGTTTAAATATTGCTTTTTGTTTATTTACGACGATTAGATTACGAAATTCATGTAAGGAGAAGTGTATCCGTTGTACTATCTGAAGCAGTTACTGGAATAAAGCGACAACATAACCTATTTTTTTTTTTTTCAGAAGATAGCAAACAGTGAAGTTTATTAAAACTCAGTGAAAGTTTAGGCAAAAATATATCAATGAAGTAAGTAATAGTGTTCGTGTTTGAAATTATACTTTACATAGAAAATTTTTCATAATATAAAAAAAGTTCGTCATAAATAAAAAAGATAATGATTAATAGTTATTTTTTTTATCTTAGAAACATTTCCAGAACAAATTCCTACTGCTATCTTAGGTGATACCCGTCATGTTTGACGGGCGTTTTAAACTTGTTAATCAATAATAATGCACATGGAATTATCAATTCATTCTTCCCGAAGACTGGTTCGGTCACCTAAATAACAGGAGCTTACAAAGTAACCGAACAATCCTCTTTTGGCATGCATTTGATTAATCTAACTGGAAAAAATGCAAACAGTTTAAAGTTGTATCTGAATCAATACATTTGCCAAAGAAAACTTCCAGAGTGGAATGATGGCTTATCAGTCTTTCAAAATTACAGCAAAGACAGGAACATTTCTATCTACTACCAGAAATCTTAGGTAGTTTCCAGATGAAATTTCGGCGTAAACTACTCCTTAGCTGCTCTTTCTGTTTAAAAAAAATGTGCGTTAAATGAAAATAATAGCACAACATACGTCTGTAGAAATTGAGACATATAACATTTTTCATCTTTCCTTAGAGTTATAACGCCTTCAGTTGTTATTTGGCTGTATGAATGGCATAAATGCTCCAAAGTACTGAGGAAGTGAGGAAAACACATTATAGAATTCACGTGTGCGAATACGAATAGCAGGTCACTAATTCTTGGAAGTTACTGATGGAAATACAAGGTCGGTGAGATGGAACTTCTCTTTTTAGGACGTTATAAAGATTAAATATTTTATCAATTGAGTAATGGAATATATTGTACTGTACTACCGCAATGGTGCCTCGTCAAACAACCTTTGAACCCGAATGCTTCTGTCATTTCAGAGGCTTATTTTCGCCTTGTTAATGCGTTGCATTTGACGACAAAGCTACAGAATCAAGTTAAATACATTTTTACGATACAGAATAAACAAGTCAACAGCCGTAACCTTTTCACTACACATTTGAATGTAGATCGGAAGGTCAAATAAGTCCTTTAAAACTAATGGATTACAGTGAGGGTTAGGTAACACGGGCAGTAGGCGGATTCCGTGTTGTATTGCTTGGAGCGCTGGCTTCCTGTTCCAGGAAAACTCGTTATGTTCTGCCCGGAGCGTGGGTGGTATTGGTTGACTGTAAAGTGCTTTTTTTATTTTGTTTATTTCCCTCTACTAAGAGTTGGTCGTTAAAAACATACAGCCTCTAGCCTCGAGATTTCAAGCTTCAGTAACAGTGCCGGACGCAAGGAAATGAATTTGTAGGGAATAAATTTTCACCATCCGCAAATTCGCCTCCAGTAAATGAGAGATACATGTGAGTTCCAGATTGTTTACTAGAGATCTGCATTAAATTAGACGTTCAACTACAGTGAAGGCATTCCAATCTGTTTATGTTACTTCTTCTGACGCCTGGAACCATTTAACATGGTGGCCCGAATGGTTGGAGCTTAACGCCATCCTCATTTTCTCATACCTACGTCCAACATTACAACACACTGTAGTTAACGAAAACACTCCGATTAGCAACGATGCTTACATTTATTAAAATTTGATAACTCGTACCATATGCAGAACCTCCACTGCTTTTAAGTTTCGTCTGCTATGTGTTATTCATACACCTTACGGTATGTGGCGGCCGGGAATGGCATGATTTCTAGAATCTGTTGTGTAAAAGTAAAAGCTCTGACATTTTCTACTTATGAACGCCTTGATACATGGGAGCGTCTGGGGGGATGAATTGAGGTACTTTACCCTTGCCTTCCCCGGTGAGACAATGTTTTTATGTATTAATGATCGTGATAGTATGTGTGTTTGGTGTATAGTATGTGTATGACAGATTAAAGAATGGGGAGAGTGAATCCCGCTGCCGGCGATTCATGCCTACTCTTCCTAAATATACCTGTTGGCAGCCGAGCTTAACGTCCCCATCCAACTGATAATCCCCAACAGCAGTGTCGTATCACCCCAACCTCTAGGCACTGCGGAGATGTAATGGATTTAACGACCGGTGAGCTCTGGCCTCGTGTTCGGGACGACGCGGGTTCAAATCTCCGTCCGGGCATCCAGATTTTTGTACTCCATGGCTTCCCCAAATCATTCCGGGTGAATGTTGGGATGCTACTATCAAAAATCAATTGCCGAATTCCTTCCCGTTCTTTTACTGACGTCGACAAGCAGTAAAGCGATAAGCAAAAAACTTGATTTAACCCAGGACTTTAGGGCACCACTATCTCTCCTACTCTGCCGGGCATGCCCAGATCGTGAAAATTTCCTCCACCACCAGAAATTTAACCAGCTAAACCCATGTCAGCGCCAGACACTATCACGGTGCTGAGACCGAGGGAGCCATATTAGCATAGGGAAATAATAATAAAAAAATATTTTGGCCTCAAAATTTCGTTGCTTCAAATTTGACGCCAAGGACATATCGTTTAACTTAAATGTTGTGTCCGACATAAGCTGCCAGAAATTAAAAGTGAAACACACAGACAGAATTTTGATAAACGAATTAAATTTGGCCCCAGATATCCCTATATGAAGAATATTAATTGATTAAAAACTGAAAGTTTTACATGTAATAGTATGAGAATTACGGGGCTATTTACTATGCAAAATTGCAATGTTTTTTTAGCGTATAAGTGCGGTGAAACATGACACTTTTTTTTGACCAAGTATGCCAAGGCGAAGAGTGAAGATCCTCTACAACTAATTGTCTAACTGTAAGAGAGGTCGGTGGAAAAGAGTTTTTGAAATGGGTGCATCATCTCGTGAATCTCCCGAAGGATTGGCAGTAGTGCAGTGTCAAACCGAGCGGGGCGGTGTAACGGTTAGCGTTCTCGCCTCGCATTCGGGAGGACGGTGGTTCCAATCCCCGTCCGATCATCCAGATTTGGGTTTTTCATGGTTTCCCCAAATCACTCCAGGCAAATGCCGGGATGCTTCCTTTAAAAAAGGCCATGGCCGAATTCCTTCCCATTCCTGGCCCCCCATCCTTTCCCGTCTCTAAAGACCTCGACGTTAAAAAGAGACGTAAAGCAGTTACAAAAAAAAAAAAAAATAATAATAATAATAAAAAAAATGCAGTGTCAAAATACAGACTTTTGTTACACAGTGGACGAAAGAAGACGCCATTACTCCTAGAGCAGGCGCAGGCAGAGGTCCATACAGAAGGACAATACCCCTTGAAGAGCGTCAAATTGTGTGGGTGGCTGTTGTTGGCAGATGGGTTACTGCAAGCCAAATCCAAGGAGTGGTTAAAGGGAGAGTCACACCCCGGGCGATTGTAAACCAATTGCTTGAAGCTGGGTTACACTCTCTGACCCCTATACATGTGATCCATTAACCTGATTTCACTGTCAGCATCGTCTAACCTGGAGTAATGCAAAACGATTTTTCGGCAAACTATTTGGTATCCGGCCTATTCGGCCACTTTTATCCCACTAGGCCGACGCCGAATATCTAGATACTAGTGGATGGTCGTAATGCAGAAGTACTAATTTTTTTGCATTGTCCGCAGTAGTTTACTCGTTTTCTTCTCGTTGACATACCGAGCTTCAGAGAAAAGCCACCCGAACAATTATTTTGCTGCAAGCATTATCAAACATGGAGATTTATCTCTTCTTGCTTGCCACCACGTGTATGGCTTATCATGATATATTCTTAATATTTAAATAGACCTTATTTTGAGTTCTAACTGCATTTTTTCTTTTGTTGTCCCTGTATTGGTCATACTTTCCTCTGCAATAATCTATTTGAAGGAATCCATAAAAGATGAGTTAGTGCTCTGACTTCAACCCGTCTCATCCTCATGGACTGAATAGGGGACGAATTCGCCGTCTCTGCTTGTTTAGTGTACATCTTTAGGCCATCGATCAAAATAAATGTTTCAAAGTTGTTAAAGTGTTAAGCTTTCAATAAAGAAAAGGAATTTAAAATTAAAATTTGTAACGCAAAAGTAGATTGGTGAGTAATTGAATAATCAAATTGTATAATATAATGAAAAATAATATAAAAAGAGGTAATTACATGAGGGGACATTCATAAATTACGTGAGGTGTTTTTCAGGATTTCGGGACCCCCCCCCCCTTTCTGGTGAGATCTGGTCCGTGACAACTCCCCCCCCCCCACACTAGAAATCGCCCTCGACTTTTTTTTTTAGGTCACAACCCCACTTTTAGACGAAATACCCCCCTAAAATCGCCTTTCGTGCAATTTGTAGACCTTTCTTTTCTTTTCTTTTTTTAGTTCTACAGTCCATATTTTTTTCCCATAACCTCACGTGAGATTTCCGTAGATCCCCCCCCCCCCTTGGTGAGATTTTGGGAGACCCCCCTCCTATTTCACTTCACGTAATTTATGGATGCCACCTGACAGGGAATTGCCACCGGAGCGTGTGCAATTTAATTAGTAATAAAGTATTTGATAACGTTGACATAAACGAGTAGTATTGAAGATATTTTTGAAACAATTGGTGATATGCAGTATGTGAGTAGTGGGGTAAGGGGCGAGTGAGCCAGAACCCCGGACCAAAACACCCCCGTGGTTAATTGATTTTAATTGATTTTAATTGATTTTAATTGAATTGCGGTAGGGGGGGAGCCTTAATTGATTTTAATTAATGCTAATTGATTTTAATTAAGTCTAATTGATTTTAATTGATTTTAATTGATTTTAATTGAGGCTAATTGATTTTAATTGATTTTAATTGAGGCTAATTGATTTTAATTGAATTGCGGGGAGGGGGTCTGACATCTGTAACCTCAGATTGATCTTATTATTTCCTTATGTACAGCGGTCAGCGGACAGTTTTTTCCCCATGTATTCTTATGGAGGATGGAGTGAGCCCACTTTTTCCCCCATGGCGGGGAGCCTTAATTGATTTTAATTAATGCTAATTGAATTGCGGGGAGGGGGTCTGACATCTGTAACCTCAGATTGATCTTATTATTTCCTTATGTACAGCGGTCAGCGGACAGTTTTTTCCCCATGTATTCTTATGGAGGATGGAGTGAGCCCACTTTTTCCCCCATGGCGGGGAGCCTTAATTAATTTTAATTGAATTGCGGGGAGGGGGTCTCACATCTGTAACCTCAGATTGATCTTATTATTTCCTTATGTACAGCGGTCAGCGGACAGTTTTTTCCCCATGTATTCTTATGGAGGATGGAGTGAGCCCACTTTTTCCCCCATGGCGGGGAGCCTTAATTGATTTTAATTGAATTGCGGGGAGGGGGTCTCACATCTGTAATCTCAGATTGATCTTATTATTTCCTTATGTACAGCGGTCAGCGGACAGTTTTTTCCCCATGTATTCTTATGGAGGATGGAGTGAGCCCACTTTTTTCCCCCATGGCGGGGAGCCTTAATTGATTTTAATTGAATTGCGGGGAGGGGTCCTCACATCTGTAATCTCAGATTGATCTTATTATTTCCTTATGTACAGCGGTCAGCGGACAGTTTTTTCCCCATGTATTCTTATGGACCTGTCTTTGCAGACAGTTTGGAGCGGAGGGGAGCCGAGGAACTAGGGGAGTTTAATTGAATGCGGGTCCGTAATTGAATGCGCCACACCCTAATTATCGCTCCCCACGCAGCTGCAGGATGCGGGTTCGTAATTGAATGTGCACAGCTGCGCTCCCCTCCGGAAGCCATCAATTATTGCTCCCCTCCGGAAGCCATCAATTATCGCTCCCCACGCAGCTGCAGGATGCGGGTCCGTAATTGAATGAGCACAGCTGCACCACACTCGAATTATCGCTCCCCTCGCAGCTGCTGGATGCGGGTTCGTAATTGAATACACACAGCTGCGCCACACCCGGAAGCCATTAATTATCGCTCCCCTCGCAGCTGCTGGATGCGGGTTCGTAATTGAATGAGCACAGCTGCACCACACTCGAATTATCGCGGCGTAAAGCAATAAAAAAAAAGCAATGTTTCAGGTACAAAGTGAAAAGTTTTTATACGTAAGGGAGTCGAGGAAAGGGAAAAAGCGACCAGTCTTAATTTTAGAACTAACAGTTTAAAAAGGAGTAAAAAAAATTCGGAGGACGTGAACATGCTATGAATTTAAGACGTCACGTAAGAAATAATGAACAATCTCGTGTTTTTATCATGAGTTAAAATATAAGGGCAAGCTGTCAACGAGAAACGGTCAAGACCGAAGTTATGTTACTATTTTGAGGAAGAGTTGCATCTGGGACATGCGCATACGAACTGTGTATCGAAACCATTTCGGAGGCGAGCGATTACCCTTAAAATTACACTCCTAACGTGGAACTTGGTGCTCTACGATATGAGATTCGCATCAGTTGAGTGGATGACAGAATTGCTAAGCGGATTTCATAGAGCATTCGTGTGCCCTTCTGTTAAGTATCTGCCGAACGTATCTCTTCTCTTGCCTAGTAACTTTCACGTTATATTAGGAAAAAGGTTGACGGGGGAGGGGAGATGTGGCGGATAGGCAAGTTGGTCAATCTGTAACTGTTCATGAAAACTAGGCTTTCGCGGCATCTTTGGTTTTGTCTAGACGGTGTTAGATTTGTTTCCCTTGGTTCTAGCCGAATGTCAGGCCACGGTTTCCTTTTAATTCCTTATTAGAAATCCTAAGCCCTTGTTGATAAACCTTAAATTACACGGCCCCATTAAAAATTGCGCTATATCCAACTTTTCATTACACTTACTTGCGTTTCTTACAGATTGTGTTTCGGTCCTGATTCTTTCACAAGGAATTATAGACAACGGTGCATGATCACTTGGTATCTGAGTGTAGGAAGTCGCTAATGAGAAAGATGTACGTAGATAGCAACATTCCATTACATTCCCGTTGTCGTCCTTATTATGAAAATGTTCCTAAATGTTTCAGTATGTGTGAATATGGTGTGATTATTATCGTGCACATTACATATAAGAATCATTCAAGTCGGCAGTTGTGAATTTTCTTTGGCGCCCAGACCTTGCGAAACTTGGGTTGAGTGGCCCCGGATGAATTTTTTTCGGAAGGTCAATGCGCTTTGGAAGGTTGCTGCTAATGTGTTGCCTCGCCTTATAGACAGGACGAATAAGGGAAGGATGGACGCAAAAGGCCGGACAAACAAACAAATCTCCCCATTTTCCCAATTGTTGGCGACTGAGGACACAAGGAAGGGAAGAGAAGTTTGTAGTGAATCTATTGCGACTCTCACGTGTCTTGGCAGTTGGTTCACGGGCAACTGGGTAAACATCCACTATTAGAACCCAGTCCAGGATCAGATGTTTGTACAAGTGTGGCAATTAAACTTTTAGTTCAGTGATATGTGCTGGGCAATGTTCGAGCGGACTTTGGTTGGTATTTTTGCAACACAACGAAGGCCCCAGCTCTCATCAAACAACTGTAATTAAATATCATCTTCCGGTTGTTGGATAATAAGTCTGAATATAAATAGTGAGTGATGAAAGAATCTGTTAAATGATCTGATAATCATAATGAACAGGATGGTGAGTCAAGTTTCAAAAACTTTCATTATTTGTTGATTGGCTTGATTTTTCTTTCGGCTTAACGACTCGTCGACTGCCGACATCAAGATAGTTAGAGGGGGGGAATGACAGGGTGGTAAGGAACGGGAATGAATTCTTACTGTGGGTCTAGATGCTGACAGCAGGCGAAACGGATCGCACAACGCATGGCTGCCCCGCATGAGAAACTACGCCTTGAATGAGCAGTCACCTGTAACATGTGTCTGTGGTCAGAAAAGCAAAACAAAGTGAAAACCACAGAAGAACTGTGAATGAGTTCAAGGGAGGTGGACCAGTGATCCAAAATCTTGTGTTGAACAGTTGTGCCTGAAATGTTACTTTGTTTTTTGTTTTGTTTGTTTTCTGTGGCTATACATCGCATCGACGTCATTAATGGTGGGGAAAAAAAAAATTAGTGGTAAGGAAGGAATTCAGTCATAGCCTTTTCAAGAAGCCATTCCAGTTTCACCTGGAGTAATTTCGGGAAACCATGAAATGTGGATGGCCCGAGGGGGTTGGAACCAGCGTCAACCGAAAGAAAGGCCAAGGCTTTACCACTCACCCACCACGCTAAGTTACTACTGTGGAAATACTTAATGCCTATTCGAGACTCGTTTGCTTGGCTTGATGATGACAAGAAAAGGGGAATTCAACCACTTCATGATTATGATATATTACGAGCGAGAAAAATCACTCGTAGACACCTAAATGCGAAGTTCGTTAAGGACAATTAATCTAATAGGGGGGAAATGAATTATCACAACTTTCAGCAAACAGATTAAGGTTTGCGTAATTCAGAAGTGTTCCTCTATGCAGCGAGTTCTATTTGCAGCATAAATGCAGGGGAAGCCGCGTTTAACTGAAGTCAGAACATCAGCTACCATGATACCAAGACTTGTATCACGATCGGCGTTACACGTGGGGGCTCGTGCTAGGCACCGTGGCGACCGATAAGTATCGTACACTGGTTGCAGACCACGTACAGCACAAACCTTCATGACGACCATGTTTCCCAACGGCTGTAACATTTTTCAACAAGATAATGCGCCATGTCACAAGGCCAGAAGTGTAACTTAATGGTTCGAGGAACACAGTGGCGAGTTGTAATTGATGTACTGGCTCGCCCAGCTCGCCAGATCTGAACCCGATCGAACACATCTGGCATGTGATTGAATATGGCGTCAACCAAACGAGGTGAAACAGCGTATATGCATGCAGAAACTGACATTAACGCAGTTACATGGAAGGCAGTCTGCATTCATATAACTTTCGTGGATTAGGATCATGAAAACAGGTAAAACATCACCACAATTATGTAATTCCACTATACGAAAGATGTCATCGGTTTAAATGGTTATAAGGTATCCATCATTCCATACGATGTGCATTGAGTGCATCCACCAAAATAAAAAAAAAAAAAAAAACACGGCATGATGCGGTGTATCGTAATAAATGAAACTCATTCTGTTCACGACCCTATATGACAACTCGAGTAGTACATCGGATATATCTGTCGAAAGTCACACTAAAGTATTTGAAGCTGAACTAAACAGAGCATGTAGAAGATGACAACATCACAAGTTTATTACGACCCTCCGCAAGGCCGAAACATAATGCGCTCAACTCCAGATGAAACATAAAATATGGTACATATCAGTTAGTATGTGCCACTTTCGATGAATTTCATTTAAAAAGTGTAAAAAAATATTTAATAGCAGTCCATACCATTCCCGCAAGGGCGAAACATAATGCGCTCAACTCCAGATGAAACATAAAATATGGTACATATCAGTTAGTATGTGCCACTTTCGATTAATTTTCATTTAAAAAGTGTAAAATATTTAATAGCAGTCCATACCATTTATGGTTCTACGCCTCGTCGACATCGAAGCCTTTAGAGGCGGGAAAGGACAGTGGACGAGGAATTCGGCCATGGCAAATGAAGATATCACCCCCGGCGTTATTTGGGGGGAAACCATGGAAAGCCCAAATCCGGATGCCCGGACGGGGGATTCGAACCCGCACCCTCCCAAATTCTAGACCAGATCTTTAACGATCACGAGGCGTGATAGGACTGGTGTGACTGAATTACATCTGGTATGCATGCGAGATATAGACTGAATGTAACTGTGATTCGGTGTGATATGCTAGCTCCACATATCAACATCGGTTCTGCTGGTTTGAGCAGTTTCATAATGTTTGCCTGCACCTACAGAAATTCGGTCTAGAGATACTTATATAAAATTCTTGAACTCTATGAAACCCCCACAGTTTCAAAGACTATGGTAGGTTTAAAATGCGCTTTAAATAGTTGTATAAAGCGGAGAAGAGAAGTATCTCGTTGACCTTTCTACACTGAGGCTGTACTGATTTCATTACGAATTCACCATTCCTCAGTTTAGGTACCCTAAATTACAAGATTTATAACCCTGGATACTACATGGATGTGAAAAGTGTGAATAATACACACATAGAAAATTATCAACTCAACCTAGGTGTACTGTGGGATAGTAATACTGAGTTAGGTCACGACAACAAGTTGTCATATGCCATTCTCATGACACCACTGATACATGGAAATCCCAAAGTTGTCTATGGAGGCGGTTTGGGGCCCCCACCGCGTACTAAGGAGCCCGGCATTTTGCGCGACCTAAGAAGAACGAAATTTTGCGCGCCGGTTTTCCGGATGCAACGCGTTTGTTTTTATTCTACGCAGCAGCCGCTTACTGTGGGGCCGCCCCCCGCCGCCTCCATAGACACTTTGGGATTTCCATGTATCAGTGGTGTCATGAGAATGGCATATGACAACTTGTTGTCGTGACCTAACTCAGTATTACTATCCCACAGTACACCTAGGGTGAGTTGATAATTTTCTATGTGTGTATTATTCACACTTTTCACATCCATGTAGTATCCAGGGTTATAAATCTTGTAATTTAGGGTACCTAAACTGAGGAATGGTGAATTCGTAATGAAATCAGTACAGCCTCAGTGTAGAAAGGTCAACGAGATACTTCTCTTCTCCGCTTTATACAACTATTTAAAGCGCATTTTAAACCTACCATAGTCTTTGAAACTGTGGGGGTTTCATAGAGTTCAAGAATTTTATATAAGTATCTCTAGACCGAATTTCTGTAGGTGCAGGCAAACATTATGAAACTGCTCAAACCAGCAGAACCGATGTTGATATGTGGAGCTAGCATATCACACCGAATCACAGTTACATTCAGTCTATATCTCGCATGCATACCAGATGTAATTCAGTCACACCAGTCCTATCACGCCTCGTGATCGTTAAAGATCTGGTCTAGAATTTGGGAGGGTGCGGGTTCGAATCCCCCGTCCGGGCATCCGGATTTGGGCTTTCCATGGTTTCCCCCCAAATAACGCCGGGGGTGATATCTTCATTTGCCATGGCCGAATTCCTCGTCCACTGTCCTTTCCCGCCTCTAAAGGCTTCGATGTCGACGAGGCGTAGAACCATAAATGGTATGGACTGCTATTAAATATTTTTACACTTTTTAAATGAAATTAATCGAAAGTGGCACATACTAACTGATATGTACCATATTTTATGTTTCATCTGGAGTTGAGCGCATTATGTTTCGCCCTTGCGGGAATGGTATGGACTGCTATTAAATATTTTTACACTTTTTAAATGAAATTCATCGAAAGTGGCACATACTAACTGATATGTACCATATTTTATGTTTCATCTGGAGTTGAGCGCATTATGTTTCGGCCTTGCGGAGGGTCGTAATAAACTTGTGATGTTGTCATCTTCTACATGCTCTGTTTAGTTCAGCTTCAAATACTTTAGTGTGACTTTCGACAGATATATCCGATGTACTACTCGAGTTGTCATATAGGGTCGTGAACAGAATGAGTTTCATTTATTACGATACACCGCATCATGCCGTGGTTTTTTTTTTTTTTTTTTATTTGGTGGATGCACTCAATGCACATCGTATGGAATGATGGATACCTTATAACCATTTAAACCGATGACATCTTTCGTATAGTGGAATTACATAATTGTGGTGATGTTTTACCTGTTTTCATGATCCTAATCCACGAAAGTTATATGAATGCAGACTGCCTTCCATGTAACTGCGTTAATGTCAGTTTCTGCATGCATATACGCTGTTTCACCTCGTTTGGTTGACGCCATATTCAATCACATGCCAGATGTGTTCGATCGGGTTCAGATCTGGCGAGCTGGGCGAGCCAGTACATCAATTACAACTCGCCACTGTGTTCCTCGAACCATTAAGTTACACTTCTGGCCTTGTGACATGGCGCATTATCTTGTTGAAAAATGTTACAGCCGTTGGGAAACATGGTCGTCATGAAGGTTTGTGCTGTACGTGGTCTGCAACCAGTGTACGATACTTATCGGTCGCCACGGTGCCTAGCACGAGCCCCCACGTGTAACGCCGATCGTGATACAAGTCTTGGTATCATGGTAGCTGATGTTCTGACTTCAGTTAAACGCGGCTTCCCCTGCATTTATGCTGCAAATAGAACTCGCTGCATAGAGGAACACTTCTGAATTACGCAAACCTTAATCTGTTTGCTGAAAGTTGTGATAATTCATTACCCCCTATTAGATTAATTGTCCTTAACGAACTTCGCATTTAGGTGTCTACGAGTGATTTTTCTCGCTCGTAATATATCATAATCATGAAGTGGTTGAATTCCCCTTTTCTTGTCATCATCAAGCCAAGCAAACGAGTCTCGAATAGGCATTAAGTATTTCCACAGTAGTAACTTAGCGTGGTGGGTGAGTGGTAAAGCCTTGGCCTTTCTTTCGGTTGACGCTGGTTCCAACCCCCTCGGGCCATCCACATTTCATGGTTTCCCGAAATTACTCCAGGTGAAACTGGAATGGCTTCTTGAAAAGGCTATGACTGAATTCCTTCCTTACCACTAATTTTTTTTTTCCCCCACCATTAATGACGTCGATGCGATGTATAGCCACAGAAAACAAACAAAACAAAAAACAAAGTAACATTTCAGGCACAACTGTTCAACACAAGATTTTGGATCACTGGTCCACCTCCCTTGAACTCATTCACAGTTCTTCTGTGGTTTTCACTTTGTTTTGCTTTTTCTGACCACAGACACATGTTACAGGTGACTGCTCATTCAAGGCGTAGTTTCTCATGCGGGGCAGCCATGCGTTGTGCGATCCGTTTCGCCTGCTGTCAGCATCTAGACCCACAGTAAGAATTCATTCCCGTTCCTTACCACCCTGTCATTCCCCCCCTCTAACTATCTTGATGTCGGCAGTCGACGAGTCGTTAAGCCGAAAGAAAAATCAAGCCAATCAACAAATAATGAAAGTTTTTGAAACTTGACTCACCATCCTGTTCATTATGATTATCAGATCATTTAACAGATTCTTTCATCACTCACTATTTATATTCAGACTTATTATCCAACAACCGGAAGATGATATTTAATTACAGTTGTTTGATGAGAGCTGGGGCCTTCGTTGTGTTGCAAAAATACCAACCAAAGTCCGCTCGAACATTGCCCAGCACATATCACTGAACTAAAAGTTTAATTGCCACACTTGTACAAACATCTGATCCTGGACTGGGTTCTAATAGTGGATGTTTACCCAGTTGCCCGTGAACCAACTGCCAAGACACGTGAGAGTCGCAATAGATTCACTACAAACTTCTCTTCCCTTCCTTGTGTCCTCAGTCGCCAACAATTGGGAAAATGGGGAGATTTGTTTGTTTGTCCGGCCTTTTGCGTCCATCCTTCCCTTATTCGTCCTGTCTATAAGGCGAGGCAACACATTAGCAGCAACCTTCCAAAGCGCATTGACCTTCCGAAAAAAATTCATCCGGGGCCACTCAACCCAAGTTTCGCAAGGTCTGGGCGCCAAAGAAAATTAGAAAATTCACAACTGCCGACTTGAATGATTCTTATATGTAATGTGCACGATAATAATCACACCATATTCACACATACTGAAACATTTAGGAACATTTTCATAATAAGGACGACAACGGGAATGTAATGGAATGTTGCTATCTACGTACAGGTACATCTTTCTCATTAGCGACTTCCTACACTCAGATACCAAGTGATCATGCACCGTTGTCTATAATTCCTTGTGAAAGAATCAGGACCGAAACACAATCTGTAAGAAACGCAAGTAAGTGTAATGAAAAGTTGGATATAGCGCAATTTTTAATGGGGCCGTGTAATTTAAGGTTTATCAACAAGGGCTTAGGATTTCTAATAAGGAATTAAAAGGAACCGTGGCCTGACATTCGGCTAGAACCAAGGGAAACAAATCTAACACCGTCTAGACAAAACCAAAGATGCCGCGAAAGCCTAGTTTTCATGAACAGTTACAGATTGACCAACTTGCCTATCCGCCACATCTCCCCTCCCCCGTCAACCTTTTTCCTAATATAACGTGAAAGTTACTAGGCAAGAGAAGAGATACGTTCGGCAGATACTTAACAGAAGGGCACACGAATGCTCTATGAAATCCGCTTAGCAATTCTGTCATCCACTCAACTGATGCGAATCTCATATCGTAGAGCACCAAGTTCCACGTTAGGAGTGTAATTTTAAGGGTAATCGCTCGCCTCCGAAATGGTTTCGATACACAGTTCGTATGCGCATGTCCCAGATGCAACTCTTCCTCAAAATAGTAACATAACTTCGGTCTTGACCGTTTCTCGTTGACAGCTTGCCCTTATATTTTAACTCATGATAAAAACACGAGATTGTTCATTATTTCTTACGTGACGTCTTAAATTCATAGCATGTTCACGTCCTCCGAATTTTTTTTACTCCTTTTTAAACTGTTAGTTCTAAAATTAAGACTGGTCGCATGACCTATAAGACTAAATGCTAAATAATATTTCGATTGATTTAGAAACTTTGTATTGTGCGCAGAATTTGACATAACGTGGAGTTTTAAGACTTTCAATACAAAGAACGACACACACACACTTTAAACGATATTGTACCACAGAAAAGTTTTAAAAACCAAACCCATTATAATGCTTTCTTTATAAATCTGAAGACACCACGACTTCTTAGCGTTGATTGTGCTTTACGTTGAATTGTCAAGAAATACCAATGCCAGGAACAGTGCCGTTAAAAACCTATGTCATTTTCGCCCTCAAACACTGCTCGGGAAGAGACAGAATTGTCCCCAAGTGAAACCGTTTTAAAAGCTCACTGTTAAATAATCCGGAAACTATTCACTGCCTGGAGCAGCACTTTCCATTCTTCATGCATAAGCACGATTATATTGTGTAACTTTTTCGAGTAGACCACTTGAAATTTCTGTTTCGTTACAAGTCCGATAGTGAGCGGCTTGGTATAACTAACATTTATGACAGAAAACAGAAGCACTTCAGAGTCATTACAGCAGGTTGAACTAGGCAGCTGGCGAATATGACTGTTGCCTATATACAACAGGTGGATGTGGTGGCACAGGGATACCATTTTGAAGTATTCAGTACCACCACGACTATTGACTTACTCACCACAGTATGATACATCACCGAAAGTCGCGCAATTTTTGTATGGCTACATATTTCCCATGCAGCAGCGCCTATCCCCTGACCACCGTTTTGTGACGTCCCATTTGACGGTTGGCAGCTTCCTAATAATAAAAGATTAAGAGTTCGTGGCCGCGTGACATCTAACAGTTTGCAAAATTTAAACAAACTGGCTTACATATTTCTTGTCGCATCTCGTAAAGTTGGAGTGAGATGGTGCCCTGTAAACTATACATTTATGAACACGTTCTAGACTTCAGAATTACGTTTGGTGCAATGCTTTGGAAGGCACTTTTGCTGCAAATGGTACAAGCATTCTTAGCCGTAATGAAATATTTGTGTTGAATGTAGTCAGAAGCCGAGGGTAATGTCAAATTAAGCCGGCTGGAAACTTCCCAAATTGAAACTGCATAGAAAGCGAGAGCGCGTAGAGACGATGCAAATTTAACGAAACAGCCCGCCACGCATACGACGAAGCCCCGACACATTGCCTCCGCGCGTTTTGTACTAAAATAATTTTCAATGGAGCTCACGTTACAAGCGTTCGTCCTCATTAGAATTTTTACTAGAAATTCTTTCACCGTTTGAAATAAATTGTTCACATCGCACGACAAGTTTTTCCCTTTCCTCGACTCCCTTACGTATAAAAACTTTTCACTTTGACCTGAAACATTGCTTTTTTTTATTGCTTTACGCCGCGATAATTCGAGTGTGGTGCAGCTGTGCTCATTCAATTACCGAACCCGCATCCAGCAGCTGCGAGGGGAGCGATAATTCGAGTGTGGCGCAGCTGTGTGTATTCAATTACGAACCCGCATCCAGCAGCTGCGAGGGGAGCGATAATTCGAGTGTGGTGCAGCTGTGCTCATTCAATTACGGACCCGCATCCTGCAGCTGCGTGGGGAGCGATAATTGATGGCTTCCGGAGGGGAGCAATAATTGATGGCTTCCGGAGGGGAGCGCAGCTGTGCACATTCAATTACGAACCCGCATCCTGCAGCTGCGTGGGGAGCGATAATTAGGGTGTGGCGCATTCAATTACGGACCCGCATTCAATTAAACTCCCCTAGTTCCTCGGCTCCCCTCCGCTCCAAACTGTCTGCAAAGACAGGTCCATAAGAATACATGGGGAAAAAACTGTCCGCTGACCGCTGTACATAAGGAAATAATAAGATCAATCTGAGATTACAGATGTGAGACCCCCTCCCCGCAATTCAATTAAAATCAATTAAGGCTCCCCGCCATGGGGGAAAAAGTGGGCTCACTCCATCCTCCATAAGAATACATGGGGAAAAAACTGTCCGCTGACCGCTGTACATAAGGAAATAATAAGATCAATCTGAGGTTACAGATGTGAGACCCCCCTCCCCGCAATTCAATTAAAATTAATTAAGGCTCCCCGCCATGGGGGAAAAAGTGGGCTCACTCCATCCTCCATAAGAATACATGGGGAAAAAACTGTCCGCTGACCGCTGTACATAAGGAAATAATAAGATCAATCTGAGGTTACAGATGTCAGACCCCCTCCCCGCAATTCAATTAGCATTAATTAAAATCAATTAAGGCTCCCCGCCATGGGGGAAAAAGTGGGCTCACTCCATCCTCCATAAGAATACATGGGGAAAAAACTGTCCGCTGACCGCTGTACATAAGGAAATAATAAGATCAATCTGAGGTTACAGATGTCAGACCCCCTCCCCGCAATTCAATTAAAATCAATTAGCCTCAATTAACAATCAATTAAAATCAATTAGACTTAATTAAAATCAATTAGCATTAATTAAAATCAATTAAGGCCCCCCACGCAATTCAATTAAAATCAATTAAAATCAATTAAAATCAATTAAAATCAATTAACCACGGGGGTGTTTTGGTCCGGGGTTCTGGCTCACTCGCCCCTTACCCCACTACTTATGTGACCCCTGAAACAAAACAAAAGTATTTTGTATTGTTTTCCGCTTGAAAGTATTACTTTTTATGCAGTGATTTCTTAACGTTTTCTACGTATGCTAAAGTACTAAAATGAAGAATTAAATAACCAAATATACGTACTCAAAGACAACAGTAACATAATAGGTGTGCAGCGTTTATTGTGAAGTAACGTGATCTTTGGCAGGTATCTCGCTAAGGTGTGTTCATCTTAGATACAGTGTGATCTGTGGTACCTATCTGTTCTCGGTACGAACAAATTATCATTTCTTGTTCAGAAACTCGGTAAGATAGAGATATACAGCAGATTTTAAGCTAGATGTATAAGCTTACAAAGTATGAAAAACACATCCAGACTGGTTCGGTATTTTTTTCTTATTCCTGGACAAAGGTACAGTCGGGCGGAACTTGCTTACAGGTTTATAATGGCAAGAGATTGCATTACTTCTCTTCTGAGTGGATAGATTGACTAAAATTTAGCTCTCGTGAATGGCCTGAGTTTATTAAGTATGAGATCAGTATGAAATGTATAACCTAGTAAAAACATATATTAGTTACTTTTTATGTAATCTTTTTGTTAGATTCATTTGTTAACTAATATACGTAATACACTTGGATGAAGTAATGACAAAAATCTGGAATATTAATATGAAAATATGTAATGAGATGGATGAGAAATATATAAAGCAAATAAAGTTTTATTTTTATCTTATAAAATTCGGCTGCATCCTAATTACGTAACCAGAGCTGTGAATGTAAAACAGGGCGGACTGAGTGGTTGGGAAGGCAAAGAGGTACTCAGAAATGCAAAGTGGCGACAAAAACCACCGTGCCGTGCTCGGAGCAGAGGAGCCGGCCGAGATGCGGGACCTGCAGGCGTGTTTACACTGTTCACCACTCGAATTACTGGCGGTCCCAACTGGTGCGTGGGGGCAGTAGGCGGAATGTGGTTCAATACCAGGCACTCCACGTGAATTAATATACGCTCTGGTAATCTAAGTGTTGAGCTCAGAGGTGAATTAGAACGTCGTTTTACAACAAAAATCTCGTCACAGTGCCATAGTGTTTCAGGTGCAGTAACAGGTAGGAGATGTTGCCATATTTTCGCATTAAATGAATGGGTGCCTGGTGAATGTTACCAGACTGCATATAACTGATTAACGATTGTTATATGGCTTATGGCTTTACGCCTCATCGATCTCAAAGTCATTAGAGGTGGAAAAGAAATAGAGACAAGCAGGGGCGGATCCAGGGGGGGGCTAGGGGGCTCAAGCCCCCTCCCTCCAAAAGCATCTAGGTCCACCTCCGACATTTTTTTTTTAGCTCTACGGATTTGAGGCCCGAGGTGACTATAAAGACTGCTGTTTGACCGTCTGAAGCCCCCCCCAAGCCAAAATCCACTCAAGCCAAGCCCCCCCCCCAAAAAAAACAAAACTGGAGGCAAGGAATTTGAAGGAATTCGGTCACGGACTTCTGAAGTATATATTTAATAGATTTAAACTATTCCTTTAAGTATCAAAAACTTATGTGCTTTGGAGTGAATGAGAGAATCATGGAAAACCTATATGGCCGAAAGGGGATTCGAACCCACGTCATTCCGAATGCGAGGCCAGAACGTTATCGCTCGCCAATCATATTAGGTGATAAACTAAAATAAATGTTTCCAAGATTATCTCACGTATGTTTACGCAGGTTGAGGAACTACTTGTTGGGTAGAACATAATCTTACTCTTTTAACGTATAGGGGATACAAGCAGCACGTATTTGGCATGTATCTACAATCTTCATACCATTTAGGTTTACCCAGTGGTACAGATACAACAAAGGTATCTTGTGTTTATGGTCAGACTGAGACAACAGTTAATATTAATAAGTGTATATTGTCACGTAGTAAACCAAATTCAGAATCCTAGGGCGTAGCGGGGTCGTAGACGAAACACTCAGTTTAAGGCAACGAAGCTTTATTAACAGTTGGCACAGTACAGAAGCACGGAGCGAACTGACTCCGGCTAGAAAGGAGTATCGCTTATATAGTGATGAAGAATAGTCTAGAACATTAACACTAGTAACAACAAGAATATTCCAGAATAGTTTACACAAAGTTAAGAAATTAAAATTTTATAGTACTTGATGGATTCGAACCCACGACCTTTAGTCCCACAGTCTCTTAGCGTAACCACTACGCTACGACAGTCTTTCATTCTTCGTCGCCTGATCCACTTGATGTGTGACAATATTAAAATTATTAACACACTTCTCATCTGGCTCTAAAACGTTTAATATCCAGAACACTTCGCTTACTGTCACAGTAATATCAGATAGTATGAATATAGTCAGAAAATGGCCCACTTGATCTTAAAATTTAGTTGAGGCATCACAAAATCCACACGGTGTTGAACTTGGTAGTAAAGTCTAGTAAAACCTTAATAGAATTTTTACTGTTCATTGATTGTGAGCGGATAATTTGCATTAACGGCACCGAGTGTGGTGGGTGAGCAGTTAACGCTCTGGCCTCGCATTCAGGAGGACGCGGGTTCGAATCTCCATTGGGGCATCCAGATTTTTGTTTCCATGGTTTCCCCATATCACTTCAGTTGAATGCCGGGATGCTTCCTTCAAAAGGCCATGGCCGAATTCATTCCTGTCCCTTGTCCCCAGTCCCATTCTGTCTCTAAGGACCTTGACGTCAACGAGGAATAAAAAAAATTGTATTAACGGGCAACACTATCAATATCCTGATTCGTTATACAGGAGTTGGCCTCAACCGTACCAGTACAATCCTTAATACTTCTTCAATGCAACACCGGCAAGCCATAATTTATTAGCTGCATCAGATGTGAAACTTTAACTCTTTCAGTTAGATACTAATAGTTTAATATATATTTCCCTGTATTTTTTTTTTTTTATTCTTCGTAATCCATTTTATGTTTACCATACGATAAGTAAATAATAATTTTTGATGGAGAACTCTAATCGGCGGCCATGTGGGAAATAGTGTGCAAGTCCTTCTGTGAATCTAGGCTGTAGGTCCAATATGACTAAAATTTCGTGATAAAACGGATAGGTTTTTGGAATGCAAACGCGTTACGATCTTCATCAAGAGATAGTGTTTGTAAAGTATGAAATGCTCCTGCAAGAAATTTTAAGATATTGAATTCGAAAAGTTTTATGAATATTGTGTAGCTACGATCTACAAGACTGAGTGGATAAGATTATAATCACGTTATGGTTTCATTTTTTCACATTATGCGAACCCTTTGGTGGTGTCTCTAATACATATCGCCGGAAAATATCGAAATTTTGAATCTTTGATTTTTGTTGAAAACTTTGTTTTTTACTAAGCCTATAGTCATGAGGAAAAAAAAATTTATTAGTAAATAATGTGAAAAGAGGATAGGCAATGAGATAGCAATGAGATATTAATTTACTTTTAAATATGAAGAGGGTAAGAAGAATATAACATTATTACAAAATAGTGTTTATTTTTTATTTACATATCAAGTAATATAATAATTTACACTCGTACTTTGGCGGTTATGTAACTCAGTGTTAATTGTCCTACTCCAGTTCGGATGGATGCGGCTGGATTACCAATGAAGCTGACCATCTTTATTCGAAGCTGACCACTTATCATGTATGAAACACCATAGACTAGGTTAAAAATAATAATAATAATAATAATAATATAGGATCATGGCACTGATAATATCACCTCCTCCCTAGTGCTGCAGACCAAGAATGGGAACAAGGAGCTCCACCTCTGCGAATTCCATGCACATATTACACTAGGCCCGGGTCGTAAACGTAACCTTTTTACACCCCTGTTTTATCGATAGTGCTCAAATCAGCTTGATGTTCATCACAAAAATTTAAAAATTCACAGTGTTTGTTGCAAATAGCGGGAATGCTCAAAAAGATAGCTAATAGAGATGCACATTATAAGTTGAAAATTTTATTGCAAAAGATACAGCGAGCAATGCAAACAGTGTATATATGACAAATTGTAAGAAAAGAAATACCGAGCATGGTGGGTGAGCGGCAAGGTTCTGGTCTCGCATTCGGGAGGACACATGTTCGAATCCTCGGCCATCCAAATACTTGTTTTCCATGGTTTCCCCTAATCACTCCAAGCGAATGCCGGGATGATTCCTTTAGAAAGCCACAGTCGAATTGCTTACAGTTCTCTTTCCCTCAGCCCTTACCCGCCTCCAGTGACCTCAACTTCGACGAGGCGTAAAGCCATAAGAAAAAATGTAAAAAAAGTACCTATATCAAAAAGCACAAAAGACAGAAATGTCTGCCAGTTGCAAGACTGATTTATGCTTGTTGTTGACTATCAGTTGTTCATTCAGTGAAAATCTTCTATCTTTAAAATGATTTTTAAAATGTCATGTACTAGGGATGTTCAAAAGCACTTGTATTTTTATTTCATTCGTTAAATCCATTGTGAACTACGTAGACACAAGCTACCTGTTTATACTTGTAGGTGTAAATCAACAAGGGGCGTGGCGGGGGATGTGTTCTGTAAAAAGGCTTCCATTTGTTTGTGAAATATGCTATTACTGAGGCGGAGATTGTTTTTTTTTTCTTATAGCTTTACGCCTCGTCGATGGCTAAAGTCATTAGAGGCGGGATGGGATTGGGGACAAGGAACGGGAAGGAATTCGGCAATGGCATTATTGAAGGAAGCATCCCGGCATTCACGTGGAGTGATTTGGGGAAACCATGGAAAACCCAAATCTGCGAGGCCAGAATGGCGGAGAGTGGGAACCGTCAAGCATTCGCCTAGTGACTGAAGCAAATTGCGTATTAACAGCAATCAGAACGGGTGGGCGGGGCCAGGAATCAAACGTAGTCCTCGTTTTTTTTTTTTTTTATTTTATTTTTTTTACTTATGCCTTTTTGTCTCGTCGACGTCGAGATCATTAGAGAGGCGGTATGGGACTGGGGACAAGGAATTTGGCCATGGTCTTTTGAAGGATGAAACTAAAATGTATGCACAAGGAGGAGCTAATTACTTTATTAGAAAATGAGTATTCTAACACTCCAATATACGGGCGTAATAAGTTAGTCTATATGCAGTTTGTTTTCAGAGAAATGTTATACAATCATTTTTAAAACTGCCCGTAAGTACCAGAAGTAATAATAAAA
This sequence comes from Vandiemenella viatica, assembly GCA_031002005.1. Taxonomy (NCBI): domain Eukaryota; kingdom Metazoa; phylum Arthropoda; class Insecta; order Orthoptera; family Morabidae; genus Vandiemenella; species Vandiemenella viatica. The sequence goes on from CM061919.1 coordinate 138,974,499, forward strand.
AAATCGTCGGTATGACAATAAGTGTGACCTTACTCTTAGCTTAATAGTTATTCTTTAATTTTTAATACTAATAATAAACAATACAAAAAATAATCACATATTACTCTTAGCTGTTCTATATGTTGTTTGTGCTTCCATTAGTGTTTATGTGCGGATATCCTTATGGCGAAATGGTATCCAGACCGCTCGTTCATGTCGATTGGGCTCTGTGAGGCTAAAGCGTTGCCGGTGATGTAAATAGTTACACAGTATAATGTTTACATATTTCTTACCGGGAAACGTACTGAAATTCCGAACATTATTCATTTAATTTATGGAGCACACACAATACGCGTAAAGGAACTGTTTTCACTGCTAAGAGCAATATCTTTGGAAGGACAGAAGTCAGAGCTGATATAATAACCAAACATATGAGCGTGTTTACAAAGTCATTGTGTTACAGTAAATATGAGTTAAGTGGGTCAGCAAATCTACAATTTTAATGCAGCTGTTGCTTTCAAAATTAAGGGATTTTCGTTAATTTGGAAAACTTGATGGCCATCGCTGTAATGGGGAGAGTGGAGATTAAATGCAGCTTTGTCGTCATGTAAACAAACGGGACGTAAAACGAACAGCGATTCTCAGATGGAGCAAAGCAGTGGAGCCACGATAAACAATGATCTGAGATAAATTGTCTACCTTGTTTCTTGCAGTGCTTCTTAACTTGGAGCTAGTTAACCAGACCACATTATCTCTATAACAATTTCGTTATAAATATTTACTTATAGCTTCATCTCGTAGATCAATGTTTGATTTATAACTAACCGCAGGTGGCGGCAAAGTATTACCCAGTGTGCTTTCTTCACGTCCAACGATTGCTGGTTCTCATCCAGCCACAGGAGAGGGAGGTTTTAAGCGTAACTAGTTTCGTATAAAGCTAATTCTAACCCCGCCAGGTGAGCGGTAACATTAGAACCTGTTATTCGGGACGTGGTATCAAATCCGCCCAGCCATCCCAATTTCGGTTTTCCAGGTTTCCTGAAATGACTCCAGGTGGATGTTGGAATGATTCCAACAAAAAGCCATTGCCAAATTTCTAATCCTTTCTTTTCTCCAATCTTCTTCCGCCTCTAAAGACCTTGATGGTGATAAGACGTAAATACTGAAAAGAAGAAATCTACAGCGAACGTTTGTAAACAAAATCTCAGTATAGGTTATTCAATTATTTAATTCTCAAAATATCAGATATATATGGTATGTCCTTGAGACTCTGCCTCGAAATCTTGCAATTCAGCTGTTCGGTGAAGGGCTGAAGGCTGGAATCACTACATTGCCTGGTACCAGCTAATCCCTCAAAGTTTGAGAAAGTCCTATCGGATCCAGAGACATGGAATTAATACATCTGAGTATAGTTTAAAGGATATACGTGTCTGAACTACAGAGAATATGTAAGTGAAGATGAATCCATTATTATAGTATTTTTAACCCGTAACCACCCAAGATGAGTGAGGTGAAGGGAACCAAATCATGATATGGAGTAGTTTTCTAAGCCCGAACGTTAGCACGTGGCACGGACTATATAGTATGTTCACATAAAGAAATCTAACAGGAGACGATAGGGGTTGACTATTTTTTTTTTTTTTTTTTTTTTTTTTTTTTTTTTTTTTTTAATGGCATTCGGCAACGGTGGCCATACAGCCAGCTCAATGTGTATTTTTTTCCAATGTATGGACGCCACAGGACGGACAGGACATTCACACAGACACACAACACTTAACATCCATGCCCGCGGCCGGATTCGAACCGGCGGCCTTCGGCACGTGGAGCTAGCACTCTAGCCCCCACGCTACCGAGGCCGCAGGGTTGACTATGAAAAGGTACTCAATCATCAAAATGGGATGGGAAAGAAACACTACGTCCCTCTCCCCCTTTCCACAAATAATCGTTATAGATTCGATCTTATGTCAATGTAATGCTCACTTTTTCTGTTTTTCGATTTGAATGGTGTTGTAGACTTCAAATTTTTGCCTGTATGTCAAATAGTCAATCTTCAGTAGCCTACTATGAAGGTATTTTGCTCCACCGTCGGAAAAATTTCCAAGAAGAAGACAAAGTTCTGTCCATGCTTCATGGTTTATTTGTCTCAACAATAATCTATTTTACTCTGCGATGCTTTGCGCTCGTTGCTATATCAACATAAACAGTATCTCTGACGAAGGTTGTAGGATACCAGCCGAAAGCTCAGTTTATGAAATAAACAACGCGGCGTTTATCGAAAATCTATTAATCATGAACAATAATCTTGTTCTCTGAGCCTTATCAATTCGCGTATTATGTGTGCAATATCAGATCAGTTTCCTCTCTCGGGCTTCTTTCTCCACTAAGTCGGAACAGAAAGGATACCATTTTGAAACAGACCGGATTTGCGAAGTGGAGACACTGCAGGGTTATTTTATAACCACTGAAATGGAGTTCTTTGACGTTTAGAAGGACCAGTTACCTATAATTTTGGTTTTTGGAGAACTTTATTATCTTGTGGTTATGCAGAATACTGTAAACTGTCAAATCCAGTAGTAGACGGATGGAAAAATTTTGGAAGCCTATGGTAAGCTGCTTCTTGCCTGGAAGTATTGCATTTCCGCGTCTTCTCAAGTGCCCTGCTAAATGCTGAATTAAGTTATGAGTTGCTTCACATACTGTGTACATCACTGAGATGTATTTTTTCTCCTACCTTAATTATTCTAGTGGATGCTGGCTAGCAACGGCAGGCAGACTTACAAATTGCCTGCACTAAACTTTTATTACGTTCTTAAGCACATAATACCATTAACACAAACAGTCTAAAACGATCTACACTCCTGGAAATTGAAATAAGAACACCGTGAATTCATTGTCCCAGGAATGGGAAACCTTATATACACATTCCTGGGGTCAGATACAACACATGATCACACAGACAGAACCATAGGCACATAGACACAGGCAACAGAGCATGCACAATGTCGGCACTAGTACCGTGTATATCCTCCTTTCGCAGCAATGCAGGCTGCAATTCTCCCATGGAGACGTTCGTAGAGGTGCTGGATGTAGTCCTGTGGAACGGCATGCCAAGCCATTTCCACCTGGCGCCTCAGCTGGACCAGCGTTCGTGCTGGACGTGCAGACCACGTGAGACGACGTTTCATCCAGTCCCAAACATGCTCAATGGGGGACAGATCCGGAGATCTCGCTGGCCAGGGTAGTTGACTTACACCTTCTAGATCACGTTGGGTGGCACGGGATACATGTGGACGTGCATTGTCCTGTTGGAACAGCATGTTCCCTTGCCGGTCTAGGAATGGTAGAACGATGGGTTCGATGACGGTTTGAAGATACCGTGCACTGTTCAGTGTCCCCTCGACGATCACCAGAGGTGTACGGCCAGTGTAGGAGATCGCTCCCCACACCATAATGCCGGGTGTTGGCCCTGTGTGCCTCGGTCGTATGCAGTCCTGATTGTGGCGCTCACCTGCACGGCGCCAAACACGCATACGACCATCATTGGCACCAAGGCAGAAGCGACTCTCATCACTGAAGACGACACGTCTCCATTCGTCCCTCCATACACGCCTGTCGCGACACCACTGGAGGCGGGCTGCACGATGTTGGGGCGTGAGCGGAAGACGACCTAACGGTGCGCGGGACCGTAGCCCAGCTTCATGGAGACGGTTGCGAATGGTCCTCTCTGATACCCCAGGAGCAACAGTGTCCCTAATTTGCCGGGAAGTGGCGGTGCGATCCCCTACGGCACTGCGTAGGATGCGACGGTCTTGGCGTGCGTCCGTGCGTCGCTCCTGTCCGGACCTAGGTCGACGGGCACATGCACCTTCCGCCTACCACTGGCGACAACATTGATGTTCTGTGGAGACCTCGCGCCCCACATGTTGAGCAATTCGGCGGTACGTCCACCCGGCCTCCCGCATGCCCACTATACGCCCTCGCTCAAAGTCCGTCAACTGCACATACGGTTCACGTACACGCTGTCGCGGCATGCTACCAGTGTTAAAGACTGAGATGGAGCTTCGTATGCCACGGCAAACTGGCTGACACTGACTGTGGCGGTGTCCAACCGCTGCGCAGCTAGCGCCCTTCGACGGCCAACACTGCTGTTCCTGGTGTGTCCGCTGTGCCGTGCGTTTGATCATTGCTTGTGCAGCCCTCTCGTAGTGTCCGGAGCAAGTATGGTGGGTCTTACACACCGGCGTCAGTGTGTTCTTATTTTAATTTCCAGGAGTGTATGTATGGTGTTAGACTTCATTCCTCCGCTGCATAACACTTGTAAGAAATATTCTCTTCTTTACCTGTTTACTGGACTAAGGTTGGTAGCCTTTGACTGAGGAAATTTCGTACTGTATAAAGGAGAAATTTTTCTAATTTGTCAAGAATCAACATAAACGTTTTTGAACAACTGTCACGTTGAAGTTGTAATGATTGGCTAGTTTCGTACAAGGAAGGGAAAAAATGCGTTGGCGTAATTTAGTCCTTAGAAGCATGTAATATGTGCGGTGAAAAACGATTTGATGTATTCAAGTTTCGTATAAACAATGTCTGTGTTAAGTTCACAATATTTAATAGCTTATTTACCAAATTCAAGTTAATAAAGTCACTATCATACCAGAAAGACACAAGATGACATTACGTACGAAATAATATATCTGTGTACTCAAAGTAATGAGATATTATGAAAAGAATCATTCTATAAAAATTAAGTTAGACAGTTAATGCTTGAAATTTTGATGATCTTCTTTATCTGAGAAATCAGGCATTCATTCTTTTGGCAAGCAGGCATCAGTTGGTGAAGGTATTCGGCAACCCTTCCTTAGGTGAAGACTGTTAGGGCTCATCGAGGAGACATTGGCATTACATTTGATAACAAGCTTAACTGGGCAGGACACATTGGACAGGTGGTAGAAAAAGGTTTCAAAATTCTGCACTTGTTGGAGAGAGTGATGAGGGGATGTACGAGAGATGTGAGGGAGCTGGGTTACAAAACTTTGGTCAAACCACTGCTCGAATATGGTTGTGTAGTATGGGACCCTCAATTTACGTATCAAATACAGGATTTGGAGAAGGTGCAAAAAAGGGCTGCTAGATTTGTTTCTCGAAATTATCGCAGAATGCAATCAGTGACGGATATGATAAAGGAGTTTAAATGGGATACATTGCAAGACAGGAGGAGGATGAGGAGGGTCATGGGAGTGTACAGGGCGTATACTGGCGATGAGGCATGGAAAGATATTGGAGTAGGTATGAAAAGTAGTTCATGGAAGGGAAAAGATGACCATGACCACAAGCTGGCACTCGATTTCAGGCACAAGGGTGTGGGAAGATTCTCTTTTATATGTAAGGGTGTCAGGGATTGGAATGAGTTACCGAGAGAAATGATGAATAATTTACCGAAAACTTTGAAAGAATTTAAAGATAAAATTTGTAGAGGGCAAATGTAGGTGGGTGCAGGATAGGGGGAAGATGGGTGTGTAGGGAAATTTCCACCGGAGTCTGTGCTCCATTGCAATTAAATTAAATTAAAATTGACGAAACATTAATCAATTATTGATTAATTATATCATCCAGTGGGTTTAATAAGTTACTAATTGGAATTAGACGAGTGGTCTTCCTTACACACGGGTAAGTGGGGGGAAAGGACAGTGATGTTGCAGAAACGATCTTGTTGTATCGGAGATATGTTAGTGATAGGATCAGATGTAAGATATTCCAATGAACATGTCTGGAAGTTGTAATGCTCACTGTTGCTGTAGCCATGTAATGTTTATTGGGTTTAGCCCACATTAAAAAACTCAACAGATTTCGAACTGTTCTTATTTCGCCGTCGTTTACAAATGATATTCACACATTTATAAAACTGTATGCAAAAGTTACCAGTGCCGAATCCTGTGGTGAGCAGAATGAGGGGCCTGAGTAACATGGCAAGGGAGTGGGTTCTTTGAATTCTTCTGGTACGTACAGGGGTCATGCTATACTTGCAGCTCATTTATCAAGGGACTAAACTCTGACATAGATGATACGAGTAACTGTCTCAGTATAAATATCAGATGCCTTAATTTACAAAGAAAAAGAGATCAAAGAGTTCTACTGGTAGTTGAATTTTGAATAGACGAACTAGTATCGTTTATAGCATTATCTTCCTCTTCTGTAAAAATGGAAAGTCATTTTAGAGGGATACGTTGCGTATTCATTTCTGAAGTTTCTAACCAGAAGTTCCACCCGGCAGCTTTATCTTCATTAAGCCAATGTTGGATAAAAATTATGTTGACGGCTTTTAATATTTTCGAGGGCAAGCAAGATCGCCTCTAATCTCTCGGGAGGTGACTCAAATTGATGGATGTTGGAGCAAGCATTTCAATTTGCGTTCCTAAATTAAATTTAAAAGCATTCTATCATTACTCTTCTGGCGCCATACGAGGTATAAGAGGGAATTAAAAGCAACAACACGAAACGCTGTCATCTGGAAGGAAATTATCGGCGACCTAACTATATTTTCAAAGGAAACGATGCTTTGCGTTATTATATATAATATCTTGAACTCTTATTTCTTCTTGGTGTTTATTTTTACTGTTTGAATAACACTTTTCTATTTCGTCATAATTATTATTTTTTTGGTCAACGATGTCATCCTTTGAGGAAAAATCATTAGTAATCTGGTTTAAGATGCACGAAGGGTGTTGTAATACACAAGAATTTTGTTCTACTAGTTAATCGATACCTGTGCTTCATTAGGCACTATCTGCATATTGTAGTCATTGCAATTACACGTGTAATTATGCAACACTGGTACAATAATGTTATTGATTGCGGTATGCAAATAGTGTCAGCAGTGAAGTCGCACTAAGTGGAAGAGTTGCGCTGTTGGCGACCAACGACAAGAAAGGGTACTAATGATTGTGCAGCAACAATCGCTGTTTATGATCAACGTTTAACTAATTCCAAGACGCCTCTGATGATATCCCACAAAATAAGTTCGAAACGCACATGAAATAAAACAGTTCGTTATAAAAACAATAGTTCACTGATGGTCTTAATTTTATGTATGCTTTATTTGTTTTAACTGTAACTATTAAATAAAACTAAAAGTAGTTTGCGAATGGAGTTTTAATAAATAGATTTTTTGGTAGTAAAAAAATGGAAACTTCAAAGAAAGAAAATTAAATCTCCAATAAAAGCAGTCTTTTTTTGTAGCGAATCAACATCAGGAATATTGATTTACTATACGTTTCTGCTTAAAAAAAATAATAAAAAATAAGAAACTGAAAACAGGGATCAAAAGTTATACTAGTTTCAAGGGGTAGTTATTTAAATTCTGATCTTGTTGGTCAAATTGTCACAAGGTAATTTAGGATCTGATACGGCTATTTACTTCTTGTTTTATATTCACTGTCGTCAATGACAAATACAGTGTGATGAAGGATCCTCTAGAAATAAAATGGGTTAAGTGAAACAGAAACGAAGAATTTTCACCAACACACACTAATATTTATCCCTCGAACACCTTCAGCTTCTGTAGTTAGTTCTATAAAAAACAGGAAATAAACGTGTGTTAATTCAATACAGTCTTCTCAGTTTAGAGGTTTCTAAAGCAATTAATGCAGCCAGCATGAAACGGCACAGACACCGAACAATAAAATTCCTCCATTTATTTACTATCCTGTTAGTGGCTGCATTAAATCTGAACAACGATTGAAATAGAAAAACAACACAAACTAGCTCTATATAGCTACACAATTTTCACTAACAAACCAAACCGTAAGTTAATATTATTATACATTTTTCTTCCTCTCACACAGGATATTTTTTAACAAACATATACCCATTTCTTTATTTAAAATTATCAACTTCTCGCTAACAACACACAGTAGAAAAATATTTCTGAAAAATAATTCAGCCACAGCAACGCTCACGAGTAAGATGCTTCCGATCATTATGAAAGTCAAATAAAATAATATTTCATGAAGCGTAACGTGACTGTAGAAGGCATAAATGATTAACTGACTCCAATCAATCTAGTCATGTACAACATTGGCAGTGGCTTGCTGGATGAAGGCACAGGTGAACAACAACCTAAACTCACTACAGAAATGTAGTTGTAATAACATTCAAATAATCCGTTTTTAGAAAATTTAGAAACCTCAAACATACTACAGAAAACGTTGGATCGCTGACAAGGCTTCAGTGAGAGACGAATCGTCTCGGAAACAAATAAAAATTTCATCAACAGTTGCATTGGAATTTTTCATTAAATAAAAATTAACACGAGTTTTCTATGGTGAACAATAAAAGGTAGTAAATGTGCTTAAATTGTGTTGCCTTCCACAGGATGTATTGTATTTCTGTATTTCACTAATTAATAGCGTACGCACTAGTCATCAAAACGAACGACTATCATATAGCAGGGTGATTTTATTGTAACGTCAGTGATGTATCTACTGATATTTTTCGTAGACTAACAATCATTGCTCAACCCAGTAACAATATTTCTAACGACCTTTGTTGCCAGAAACAAATAATGAAATATTAAAACTCGATTTTTCAAGAATTTTAGTCAAATTTCTAAAAGCAAAATACGCTAATACACGATTTGCTTTTATTATTATCGAGAAATGTAATTACAAATCTGCTTTATTAGCAAATACTTTTTGTGTGGAATACTTGCAGATTTTGTCTAAATGATGCGATCAAATACGTGGATGCAATTGTTTTTGACGTTCATAAATTAGTTTTTAATACATCTACTATACTGACCTCTATATGCTAATCTGGCAGAAAGGACATATTTAAAACTTTAATATGGGGCTTAAAATTGCTACAAGTTAATTTTAAACCATTAATTGGTGTCTCTGCAAATGCTTCAAGAATTAAGTTTCAAACTTCACTCTCTTCACATTGCATTCATCATTAGGAATGTTTTTTGAGTGATTACAGAAATTCTTCTCGATGTTTACTAACTATAGTGAAAGGGGATGTATGATACAAGTATTTTAATTTAAGATTTATTTTTTGTTTCGACATCTATAAGTTCTTCGGTTTTATTACTTTAAAATGGGTGACGTAATAACATAACTACTAGGAATAGTTTTGTCTATTCACATCATTATCTATTAGATTTTTCAAAATTCCTATTATATTCAGTGAGTACTATTTTATGAAAGATACAAACAAAAGAGGATTCGTTTATCATGTATGTTTAATGGTTCTTAAAATTCTTCTTAAAAAGTAATTTGCAATTATAGACGGTAAGACAGTTTAATGCTGATAAGTGATTGCTGACAGAAGGTATGGCACAAATTCTATTTGACATAACAGTTTGCAGATATCTTTATTATACCGCATTACCAGCAAAGAGAAAATCATTAGTCCATCAGTCGTCTTGTATACTAATTTCTATTAGGCATTTATCAAATGTATTGTAAAATTTACACTTCTAGATATTTAGAATAATGTAATATCGGCAATAGAGTTAATTGAAATGAAATATTGAGGGGCATACACACCTTCAGTTTAACTGTGCAGTTTATCTCGTATGACGTCACGTATGAGCGATAAATGTGCAGTTCAAGCAGGTTTTTACGCAGGCCCCTCGCCTGCCCGAGGAGCTCGTCTATTGCACCGATAAACTGTGCAATTTCCTCCGGCAATCATACAGTTCGCACAGTTCGCGCAGTTTTGACGTACTAATCACCTTAACCTCAACCTCCCATAAAAAAAGATGCGCTTTCGGCTTTTACTAAAGACTATACGAATTTTCCTTTTTTATGGCGTTACGCCTCGTCGACGTCGAGGTCATTAGAGGCGGATAAATTTTCCTGAACTTTGGGATGTAGAATGAGCTTCGGATTCTAATCTTGTACAAAAACCACCCACGCATGATGATTTAATAGAAAAGGTGAAACTTCTGGAGTCTGACGCGACTCAGCTTCGTGAAGAAAATAAACAACATTCTATCTGCTTTTCGGAAAGAGTTGATTAACGATTCAAAGATAGTTTATGGTCAGAGACTCTGGTATTTCAACTATATTTTTGCTCGACCAGGAAACTCTGGACCCAACTATTACAGTGGATAATGCAAGCAATGATAATTTGGCAAGTGGACTTAAAACAATAGAACTATAACATGCGTTACATTTATATATTACTATTCATTTTATATATCGTGAAATGACGGTCAACCGTTTCTTGTCAAGTCACTTATTTCTTGATACTTTAAACCTAACACTAAGATAATAAACAGGATTTCACAGAAATGAATTAGAGCGTAATTACCGAACGTGCGTGAGGTGATATTTCCATATGAAATTTAAATTCTTATACGTGTCCCAATCGCCAGGAATCGAAGAGTAGCTACACGAGGAATGTGTATCTTTTCAGTGAGGTAACTTTGCTCAAGAACATTTGAAGTGCTGCTACGTCCATTATTATGTAATTCCTGAAATCATTTATTTTCCCTTCTTCTTGTAATTCATTCAGTAAATGGAAATCACTGAGCCTATCTATACAGAACGTTCACAGTGGTTTATCCTTTGTTCTTCTAACAACACAGCTGCAGACACCCTGCAACCACCCTACAACCACGTAACAAAAAGCAGATCTCTTTTTTCTGTCACCAATTGTCAACTCGTCACAAATGCACTGAATGCCGATACTGAGAGAACTGCAGAACGGAGAACTGAATGTAGCCTTCAGTTCAGATAACTACACAGATTATGACGCAGTTAAACTAAAGGTGTGTAGGCCCTTTACCTTCTGTTGTTTACTTCACTACTCACATGATCGTTTCTTGTTTGCGTTGTAGGATTTATACTGTTTGTAAATGATTTGGTGTCTATTAGTACGTTTTTAAATTATTTAAGCGTTCAGTAGAGCAAGTACTTATTCAATGCCATATAATTAAAAAGAATAATCTATATATATAAAGATGAATGTATGTATGTATGTTTGTTCTTCATACAAATCCACAGTTTTCATCCAATCTTGATGGAACTTTACACACTTATCCTTCGAAACAAGGAGAAAAATACTGTCTACATTTGGTTGAAAAATTATCTGTATAAATAATACATGTTGTTTCATAATTTCGAATTACTACTGAATGGCGATAGACAGACGCGTTGGATATCGACGTCTCTATACTGCTTTTTTCGTGTATCGATCAGACAGCTCAGTGGTTAAAGCGCTTGCTTCAAATTGTTTGGGTTGTGGTCTCCGGTTCAAATCTCCGTGGAGGCTAAGATTTTAAAAAAATTGTTTTTGATCGTAAGAGTCACGCCTGGGCTGTAGGCTATTCGGATTGAGTGTTAAACTGTAGATATCACAAAGTAAGGGGTGCAATGCGAGGCAAATCGTAGGTAGTCTTGCAATCCTGTAGGTGTACACTTTTTAAGTTATAATGATTCCTCAGGGGTTGTTCGCAGTCAGTGAGAGAGAGAGAGAGAGAGTGTGTGTGTGTGTGTGTGTGTGTGTGTGTGTGTGTGTGTGTGTGTGTGTGTGTGGGCGTGTGTGTGTGTGCACCGCAGTAATAGTACTATAAATACCGAAGTAAGTCTCTGTCTTTTTGTTACGTTTTGACGACCAAATGGCTATATCGATACACAAGGAATTTGTATGAAGGGCTCAGGACATTTTCTCCAGTATGTTTAATAGTTGTAGTCACGAAATTTTGAGACCTTATCGAATGGTGATAGAAATATGTTGGAAATTGATTCTCTTCAAGAGACTGGTTCGACGGTAGAATGATATAGTGATAGCTTTCCCGTCATATTATGCCGACTCGGTGTTGTTTGGGACCAATCCTTCGTTACCAAAAACTTTTTATATTCAATTCTGGCAAAAAAATTCTTAATCGACGCGTACGAAGTCGCGGGTACGAGCTAGTAATAATTAAAAGAAAAAGTTTTCCACCAAAAAAGCATATTCTTTAATACAGTAAATTGTTCCAGCAATAATACAACCTCATTTTACAGAAAAGGATACGATATCATAATACCAACATAGTTCGGTTTAAACATGTTTGAATCCGTTAATGTGAAAAGTATTGCCACTAATTATAGGTAAATTTTTTGCGTATCACAAACATACTTACTTTGTCCATACACAAGTAGTTAACTGTACAGATTTTGGTTTTCTATGGTTTCCCAAATCATTCCAGGCAAATGACGGGATGCTTCCTTCAAAAGGCCATGGCCGAATTCCTTCCCATTCCTTGTCCCCCATCCTTTCCCGTCTCTAAAGACCTCGCTGTTAGAGAGACGTTAAGCAGATAAAAAAAAAGAAGTTAACTGTAATTTTGTAGAATCAGCTTTGATTCCTATTTCTGGGATTACTTTATGAAAAACATGGCTTTTGGTTTTGATGTAAATAATACTGCATTGCCCCTTATACATTCGTGACTGTGAGCCATAAATCCCCTCTTGCTATCACACAGAACAACAAGATGATATACTGTGAAGTAACAGGTGGCAGAAAGTCTGTTAACCTGGAGCACATAAGGCGAGGGTAGTAGATTTCTTGATATAAATCTGGATGTATTCAGCAGTAACATTTGCTAAGCAAATTGAATTACTATCACTGCAGGTTTCTAGCACGTAAAAGCTATTTCGCAGTCTGAAATCGTTTCTGTGAATAGGCTTCATTGATCTATCGCTATACACACACACACACACATACTCAAAAGAAATCTTTCTCAACTATCTCACTTTCACTCACTCATTAGTACGACACCAGCAATCAAATAGCCATACCATCACCAGATTTCCATTGTGCGTCTACCCTCTCAACTCCGTCAGTCTTATTCCATATATTCCAACAATCTCCGCTAAACATTTTTGACCACATAAAGTGTACATTTTTCCCCTCTCTCTGATCAAGTGATCCAGCCACGCTAACTACATATTCATGACAAATTAGCAAACATAAATTATTTACAAAACGTTTATATAGTCCATGATAATATAAGCAGACACAGAAGACAGTAAACAGGGTGGAGTAACTCTGTCATGTGACATGTTATCTCTACAGATAAGACCGAGCGTGATGGATGGGCGGTTAACGTTCTTGCCTCGCATTCGGGACGACGCGGGTTCGAATCCTGTTCCGGGAATCCAAATTTGGGTGTTCCATGGATTCCCCAAATCAATCCAGGCGAATGCCAGAATGCTTCCTTCAAAAGGTCATGGCCGAATTCCTTCACATGCCTTGTCCACATTCCTTTCCCACCTCTAATGACACCGACGTCAACGAGCCATAAGTAAAAAAAGTCGACAGGTAAGGGAGCGTGCACAAACCACGTAGCTCCATTTTGGCCTACTGTGAACCCCCCCTATCCCCCCACGTGGCCCTACGTGGCTTTTGTCTCAACCCCCCCCCCCCCCCCCCCCACGTAGCACGTAGCTTTGTTCCCTTTTGATTCTAGAAGACATTTTGTATTGTTATCTCTTGTCAGACTATTGTAAATTACATACGGAGATAGTTAAATGACGGAAATAAATATTCACATGCTGTTGTGAGTTCTGTTCCTCATTTTAACCGTGAAAAATGTTATGAAAGGAAAGCTACGTGGCCTGGCTCGGAACCCCCCCCTCCCCCCACGTAGCCCAGCGTAGCCTTCCAGCCAACCCCTCCCCCCCTGGACCGAGCCACGTAGTTTGTGCACAATCCCTAAGACACTTCGTTTTAACGCTCTCCTCGCCACTTTCCTGTCCCCCAATCGTCACTCCGGCATCTTACCACATGGAATATTTCTCCCTATGGCTTTGTTAAATACAGCATGGTAATGCAAAAAACTGCAGGTGTAACCAATGTATACTTGATCCATTTACATGAGTAAAAATAAGCTTCAAGTTCGCCGGCGAATATTCGTGGTTTAGTTTTTAAATAAAATTTATTTTTAATAAGAAGTGAAATACTGAAAATATAATTGAAATTTATTTACTACATTAGTCTGCATATTTTATCTACTTCTCTACATAATTTCCATTTGTGCAGAACGTTTTCATACCTTTAAACTAGTTTTTGAATTCCGACGTCAAAGAAATCTGTTGGAGAAAAAACCCAATCCATGACTTCAGTTGTCACTCTTAGTAGAACCGTTGATCACCAAGGAACTTCTTTAAATATCACAAGTGAAAATCACTGGTTGGATCTGGACTGTAAGATAAATGAAATAGTTTTTCCCATCCAAAAACTCTAATTAGGCTTTGTATTTGTGTAGAAACGTGTTGCTTGGTCGACCTGGACGTGGCTCATTCATGCACGTTAGCCTGTCCGCCCAACCTTGAACGTTGTCACTTACTTTCAAACTTTAGTGTCACTCACAGCATTATCACTGTACATTTCACGAATCTGACGGTGAATTTCCGCTGCTGCCAAGTTTCTTGAACTCAAAAATCGAATTACAGATCGAGTTTCACAGATGGTGGGTGAATCATTTTTCTTAAACATTATAAACTTCTAAATCTCAGCAGACAAACTAAAAATACGACTGCAAATGGTGTTTAAATTGGCGCAATGCATGCTGGGAGTAGACGCGCAATCATTCTGCGTCAATCGCGCGTCTTTCTCACGTTCTTTCACAAAAGTACGTTACTTAAAAAATATGGTAGTTAATAGTTTAGACGTAGGGTATTTTAATTTTTCTACGAAAGAAATGTGTGTCCCTATATTTCAACTACAGCAAGAACGACCAAGAGCAGACGACGGGTGTTTGAATGTGGTTGTAACCTGGAGTTTTTCACTGTGCACTATGTTGATTGCATGTCGGTAGCTGTGGGGATGTGGATATGGTGGTTGAAAGTGGTTGACCTGCTATAAAAATAGACATGCGTCCCTAAATTTCACTCCACAGCCAAAACTACCTTGCTCAGTCCACTGGTGATTTTGTGTGACATTAAGTTGACATCTTCCAATGTACACCATGGTGGTGTCATGTTGGTAGCTATGGGGTGTGGGAGATATGATGGTTGAAATTGGTCAACGAACAGCGTTTTCATATTTCGACCAAAGATATGTGTGTTCCTATATTTCATTTTGCAGCCATAAATACCCTGCGCAGATCACTGATGTATGTGTGTGGTATTAGCCTCGAGTCTCCCATCGTGAACTATGGTGGTTACATGTCGATAGCTGTCAATCAAAATTCTTTACAAATACGAACATAGTCGTGGGCACCAGCTAGTATAGAATGTATAAAAAAAATGAAGAAAATAAATATCCATATGCTGTTGTGTATTCTGTACCATATTTTAACTGAGACAAATACAGGTAAAACGAATGAAAAACTACGTAGTTTGGCTCGGATTTCCCGCACCTTTCCTCCCATGTATCGTAGCGTAGCTTTCTTCCTAACACCTCCCCTTCCTCACCCGTTAACCGAGCCATGTAGGTTATAATCGCTCCCTAAGGGGCCTTCCACAAATTACGTCAACGAATTTCATGATTGCTGGAGTCCCCCCTTTCACCTTGTCAGATTTATGTGACCCCCACCCCTGGCGTGACGTAACATATTTTGCAATTTTAAATTTAGAAAATAGTAAATCAAAACAGTGCTTCCAAAATTATATATTTATACTTAAATATATTTTTCATAAAATCAACAATAAATTAAAGATTTTAAAAAATTGTCGAAACATAATGACTGAAATGAATGATTCAAAATTTAATCATCATTTAATCACTCATTATTTTATGACTGGCATAGCAGTCACTTAGTTCTCGATTTGGATAATGTTATGAACATTCATCCATCTTCATCCTACCAACCATACAGCATCGTGACTGTTTATCAAACAAAGAACTTCCCTGTCACTTCAAGCTGCAAATTCTTTGAAGACGAAACTTCGTGACGGGCAAAACCTCGTGTTTCCTCTTATGTGATTGCTTGAAATTTTTAGTAGCTTTGTATGATGAAGGATATAGACCACAGATGCCACACGATCGTTTAAATAATTACGCGGAAGTCATATTTATTCAAACCCTCCAAGGCGGTGTTGGTCTTTCGGCGCATGTCAAAGGCGGCTGACGCGCGATTCCATAGGCACAACGAGCGTGAACTCGCCTTCGTAAAAAAAAAGTATAGCCGTGACGTCACGAAGCTTATGAATCGTACCACCCCTCCCTTTTGTCACACGATGTCACACTTTGCAGGCCTCCTCCCTCCCTCTTAATGTGTGACGCCATTTATGGATGGCTCCTAATTCGCATTCCAGACGTCCTGACCATCGATTTACTACGGATCTACACTTAAAAATGATATAATATGTGTGTGGACAATTGGCTGTGTGGGAAAGAGACGGACAGACAGAGAGAAAGCGACTTAGAGCTCGGTTCAGCTGCATCGATTTCCTTTTCAGCGGTGGCGAAGAAGTGCTCGCAGACGGCGTAATTTCACATTGCGCTACGTTGCGAAATTTCCCCGCCGAGATTCTCTGAAGCAGCGGGTAATCTCGGAATAACATCTGCGGTCGGGGAGGCGGGGAGTACAGGAAACTTCGGCAGTTACAGCGACTGTGCGACGGCCGAAGAACTGCGAACTGAACGTGGGAGCGCGCGGCGGCGTATCTCCCGGGCCACATCGCCGACATAATCTCGCCAGAGGGTCATTCAGGACTTGTTAACGCCGAGACAGTTATCTGCAGTCGGCTCCGTTCGTTCGGTAGGGGACAGATTTCATTATCCTACTTGCTGGCTGTCGTGTTGCTCTTATTAGGAAGGAGAGCACGTCAAGTGGCACGTGGATGCTGATACATATCACTGGCCTGAAATGTGAAGCATCCGCACCTGTGCAATTCACCCCGCTGTAGAGAGCAGAGGTACTTGGCCAAATACAAATCTCATCACCATACACTCCCTTCACTAACGGTCCTGGGCGAAGACAGATATATTAACATTGAGTTATAATTTTGTTCTCCAATGTCTTTTCGATTGATATATGTTAGTGAGTAACTGGATTAATGATTAATTATTTGAAAAACTTATTTGAAAAAATAACTATTATTATTATTATGTTCTTCACTTCAATTTTAAGCCTTAAATTCAGATCGAAAACTTGACAGAAGTGTGGAAAAATGATTAGTTCTGTATGTCTAACAGTGCTGAATAACAATCATAAGTTTTCCTATTATGTGAGGATAGAAGTTTTTCAGGAGTCTGGTACTATAGATAACAGTCAATGGAAACATTACATGGTCGATATAATTTGACTGAAAGGTACGCACCTCACCTGGCATAAAATGTTACGTTTACAAGCTATTACTGAAGCAGATTATTTATTGTTTATAGCATTACAATGCCTTTGATCAGTCGCTAAATAGCAATTTCCCTACACTCCCATTTTTTTTTCTTTTCCTGTATCTACCTACTTTTTCCCTCTACTAATTTCAACATTAAAGTGTTTCATCGTTGTTGGTAAAAAATTCATCATTTCTTTTGGATAGCTTATTACGATCCTTGATCCCCTTATCAACGAAAGAAACTCTTCCCACATGCTCGTGCCTGAAATAGAGTGTCAACTTATGACTTGATCATCTTTTCCCTTCACGAATTACTTTTAATTCTTACACCAATATCTATCCATGCCTCATCACCAATATACGCCTTCTACACTCCCATGACCCTCTTCACTCTCCTCCTGTCATCCAATGAATCCCATTCCAGCTCTTTTATCATGTCGGTTGCTGATTGTGTTCTGAGATAATTTCCAGAGAAAAATCTAGCAGACTTTCTTTACGCCCCATCCAACTCCTGTATTTGGTACGTAAAATGTGGGTTCCATACTAGAGATGGGTCGTTCGCGAGTGAATAAGTTCTTTAGAGCAATTCTTTTAAAATAGCGAGTGAGCAGTCGCTCAGTAAAAGTGAACGGCAGTTCTTCCAGGCTAGTCGGTCATAAGTCAGCTGATTCCGAAGATCAAGATATATATATATATAAAAAAAATGGTCTACTAATCGCATCAAAGTCGATTTAAGGGGGGTATTTCATCGAAAAGTGGGGGTGTAACCGGATTCTTAGGGGTGCTAAAGAAAACAGGTCTCAAATAAAACTGAGCTAGTAAACCGTTCAAAAGAACTAGTTCTTTTCGTGGAGTAATAAAATGATCATCGCTCTTTTTAGTGAGTCACTTTGCCCACCTCTATTCCATACCACACCACCATATTCAAACAATGGTCTGACCAAAGTTCTGTAAACCAGTTCTTTTACTTCTCTCGTACATCCTATCATCATTCTCTCCACAAGTGAAGGATCCTGAAACCATGTCCTACCACCTGTCCAATGTGTCCTGCCCAGTTAAGCTTGTTATCAAATGTAATGCCAAGATATTTACGCAAGTCTTCAACAAACAATTCTTTCCCCAACTTATAATCGTAATCAACCTTTAGTCTTTTAACTGTGTATCTAATAAGCTGACTCTTCTTTGCAATTATCTTCATACCATATTTATCAACCCACTAGATATCCTGTCCATATCACCCTCTAACTGTTCACAGTCCTCTATCGTTTTGATCCTTTATATAGCATTAAGACATCTGAAAACAACCTAACTTCTGATAGTAAACGATCAACACACTAATTCATCTGAATAATCATTAGTAATGGACCCAATACGCTACGCTGTGGCACTCCCACTTCTTTTGATACTGCATTTCCTACCATAGCTTTTGTTTTCTACCTTTTAAGAATTTTTTTTCCCCCAGAAAATCAATTTCTAATTCATTACAATAAATTTTATCTTATCTACCACCTCTTTATGGTTTTGAAAGATCTAGTGCTGCTCTATCAATTTGGCCTCCCATGTCCACTTCATCCGAAATATCTTGCATATATCTTACTTATTGACGTTGGAATGAATATCCTTGCCTAATGCTATGTTGCCGACTTGAAAACCATTTACACTCCTCATATATATTTCTGATGTGGTTACGTATCAAACTCTTCATTAATTTACCTACCACTGATATCAAACTGATTGGCCTATAATGATTAACTATTTTTCCCGCCCATCCTTTATGCAACGCACTTTTCCAGTCCTGTGGTAAGCAGCAAGTATCCAGACTTAATTTAAATAATATTTCAAGATAAGGTACAATGTTACATCCTGCTATATTTAAGTCATATGTTTTAATATTATCTACACCAGCCCTTTTATGTTTTTTCATCCTTCTTAGTTCATTCAAGATATCGTCAGGATGAATCACAAATTTTTTGGCCTGCTCATTTGTAATGATCCGCCGATTAATATCCTCCCATTTCTGATTTATTGTCCGTAATGGTTTAACTAAACCACTTGCTTAAAATCTCTACCTTTTTCAAATGCTTCATTCTTGTCTATAATTGTCTCAACACTCTCTTTTATATTACGAAATTTAAGGGCGTTGTGTGAATATTAAAACAAAACGAAATAAAGATGGTGAAACGGGCTATGCAATCTAATAGGTGCAATATACATTTAAAAATAATTATCTGAAAATGTGATTATTCTCTAGTTCATATATATATATATATATTAGAGATTGCATAGCCGGTTTCACCATCGTTATTTCGTTTTGTTTTAATATTCACACTAAGCCCTTAATTTTCGTAACATAAAAGAGAGAACGTTGAGGCAATTATAGATAAGAATGAAGTTACTGAGCATTTGAAAAAGGCAGAGATTTTAAGTAAGTGGTTTAGTTAAACCATTACGGACAATATATATATGTGCCGTGATTGTCTCTGCTGCAGGTCAAGCATGGCCTGACATAATATAATCTCATTTTTTTTCTTCTAGGAACTCATTATCTGTTACTTTTAGACTCTGTGCAATGTATTTTTGGCTTAAATCTACCTCAGGAGTTGTGTAGTCTTTTACTAGTTTGTGTGATACTATATTCGTGACGTGAGAACTGTTCTAACTTGTGATCAGTCTACACCTAGTATATGTATAAACGCATCTCTCAATTCATAAACCGAGACTAGTAAAAATCTGCGTCACTTGATTAAGGTAAGAAGGAATCACGTGCCGAGGGAAAGAGCGCTTAACGTTTTGGGCCGGGCATTAAGGAGGATGCACGTAGGGATCCCGGTACAGCCATTCAGATATCAGTCGTCCATGGTCTAGCAAAATTTGTGCAGACGAATGCCAGTATCGTTCCTTCTAAAGGCTATGGTCGAATTCTTTCACGTTCCTTGCCCCAGTCCTTTACCGCTTCTAATAACCTCAACGAGCCGTAAAGCCAGAAGCAAAAGAAATAGAAAGAAAAACCATAAACTGATTATTTATTTTAGCCGTAGCAGCATTGGAATGTTTTCACTTGTAATCAGGAAAGTAAGTGATCGAAAGAGATTGTCAGAGAAGTGAAGAGCAATATACAATAAACTATGAAATTATTCACAGTAAACATACACACAAATCGAAAGTTCCGAGGAAACTGACACCAAAACGTTACCTCGATCTCAATTAAAATCTTTAATCAATTATTGAATTCAATCGATGAGCCTTTAAATCTGTTTTATCACAAGACAATAGCATACAGAGCAGTAGCTGAAGGTTTTGTGCCATGAAATAATATCTTCGTGTTCTAGTTTTACTGCTTCCAGGTGTGTTTTATTTTATCACTGTTGAACTGATATTAATAAAATATTTTATCTATTACTCTTTATGATTTTATATTATTTGTTTCTATATCAGCAATATCTCAGGAAACCTTCACATTTATAATAACCTACAAATTTTTTGTTTGTATCGTAGTGCACATTTTTAAAGGTTGAACAAATATGATAATTATTACGTTGATACTGGTTGTTATTCTATATCCATTCTCTATATTTTTAACTCCCTGAATTGCATTGATTCCAGGTTTTATGTTTGACTTTAGTGGTGACGTAACATATTTGCCATGTTTAGGCCAGCAGTCTTCTTTTTCGTTTAAACGTAGCACCGAAGCAACTTTCCATTTCGTACTGATTAAAATCTTAATTTAATTTTCTTTTAAATCACTAGATTTAATGTGCTTTGTTTGTTATCTGGAATACGCGTCTGCAGCAACTTACTACTGGAAAAAAAATCGAATTTCTGACCCGAGTTTTGGAAAAAATCGTCACACAATCAGTGCCACAATTATTAACAACCAGCTTTTTCCGGCATGCGTTGCTATTCCTATTTTATTTCTTATAAGTGGGTACGCATGAAGAAAACAGGTACATTAACATGTATCAAAGCATTTTTTACTTATTTTAAGGAATACGTGCGAAAAGTTCCTGCGATATCGAATAAAAACTGTTATATGTGGGTAATCACAAAAATTGTTAAATAATTTTTTAAATTCAAGTTCGAATTTTTTGGTCGGAAACTGTCTGATCGGAATCAGTCCAACGCTGCTTGACAGGAAATGTTATGTACACTAAGAATACCGCTATCTACTTTGACTAGTTTCCCCTTCGTTTTCTAGATATTTGCAAAAAAATAAAAATAAAATAAAAATAAAAAATAAAAAAAACCTGAATGGTTTCAAGGGTAAATTTTGCTTAAGTAGCATGATGGGGCAAAATGGGTGAGTTTCAGTAACACAAATGTAGACAGTATTTTTCTCTCCATTTTTTGGATGTCCAAAGTTCTTTGCAAATCGAATAAAAACTGTGAGCTTATGTAAAGTACATTTGAAATTAAGAGGATAGGGGGTAAAGGGGTGAGGGGTTTGGATTTGGCAAATCAATTGTGGAAGTATTTTTCTGTTTGCTTTAAAGTATACATGTTCCTTCTAAATCCGATAGAAACTGTAGCATTATACAGGGTGTCCAGGAATGAAAGGATGGATAATCCAGCAACCGAAAATGGGTCACATCATGTCAACTATATGACAAAATTTTATTTTAGTAATAGTTTCACCATTTTCAAAATATTGATTTTCTTTAATGTGTTTCGAATCATGTGACTTTGTTCAGTTTATTCCATGCCATTTCTATAAATTAATACCTTTTAAACGCTGATTTTTTTTTTTTTTTTTTAAATTTACTCAAGGATATTTGAGTCGTATAAAACAATGGTCTATTTTTCTTTAAAAAATCTTTTTTTTAAATTATTATCATCATTTTTTACTACATGTTTAACTTGCCCAATAGTCGATTTAGCATATTGAACTACCATAAAACAATCATTTTAAAAGCAGTATAAAATAATTATACCATTTAAGATTTTATTAATAAGATTTGTTTTAAAGGAAGAAAGAACATTGATTTAGATGTCTCACATATATTTCAGTAAATAGAAAAAAAGGTTACAAAAAGTCTCAATGGAATAAACTGAACAAAGTCACAATTTCGAAAAAAAATATTAAAAAAAAATTCAATATCTTGAAAATGGTGAGACTTTTACTAAAATAAAATTTTGTTAAATAGTAGGAAATGATGTAATCTATCTGCGGTTACAGCATCATCCTTTCATTCCTGGACACCCTTTATAAAGAACACTGACAAAAATTAATGGGTGGAAAGAGTCAAAATCAAATTTAGACATAATTTTTCTGTTTGTTTTAATGTATACTTGTGCACAAGACCATCGAAATCGGATATCTGTGGGTATGTGTAAAGAACGTTTACAAAAATAAGGAGGTGGAAAGGGGGAGAGTGGTAGGGTTTCTGAAAACCAAATGTTGACACTATTATTTTTCAGTTAATTTTAAAGGATTCGTGTGCAAAGTTCCGTCGATATTGGATAAATACAGTGATTATATGTAAGGAACAATGACAAAAATTAAGGGGGTGGAAAGGGGTAGAAGGGTAGGGTTTTCGCAAAGCAAATGAAG
The DNA here is from genome assembly GCA_031002005.1 of Vandiemenella viatica. Taxonomy (NCBI): domain Eukaryota; kingdom Metazoa; phylum Arthropoda; class Insecta; order Orthoptera; family Morabidae; genus Vandiemenella; species Vandiemenella viatica. The sequence continues at coordinate 138,997,299 of CM061919.1, forward strand.
ACATTATTTTACTGTTTGTTTTAAAGGGCATGTGTTGACAGTACCATTGAAATCAGATAAAATCTGTGGGTTTGAGGCCGAGAGGGATAGCGTTTCCGAAAACCAAATGTATTTTTCTGTTGGTTTTAGTGTGTACATATGTAAAGGCGTCGTAAGTTGATAAAAACTGTGGGTATGTGTAAAGAATATTGACGAAAATTATGGTGGTAGAAAGGGGGAGAGGGGTTGGGATTCTGAAAACCAAATGTTGAGTGTGTTTCTGTTTATCTTGAAGTATACGTCTGCAAATTCCATCGTTTTTGTCAGAATCCTTCACAGACGAGCACTCAACTACACACCAAATGTTCATCGTAATTAGATGAATGGGATAGGAGTGCATAGAATACGAACATAGAAACAAGCAAACATTCATTTTCATATATACGACTAACTTTTCCCGACATGCGTCGCAATTCCTCTTTTTTTCTTTCTTAAGTGGGTTCGCGCATAAGAAAGTAACTTTTACGTGTACAAAATAAATGAAAGACATTGACTTTTATGCATTAAATTAATATTGAAAAATATTATTCTAGGGCTTTGGGGTATAGAATATTTATGATCTTTCGTTACCTGAAAAAGCATTATTTATATCCGGTTTTGATAGTACTTTGCACACCAATATTTTATTAAAAGTAGGTTGTCTGGTAGCTTGGTGGTTAAGGCTATTATGTTCAATTGTTTCTTCGTCCGGGCCGAGGTTCAGATTCCGGCGGAAGCTGGAATAAGGATTGTATACGATCAATTACTAAGGACGTCTCCCCCTTCGGTTGGATCTAACCAACCTTCGGATAATGCACGAAGTTAGAGGCTTTTTTTTTTTGAAAACAACTGGCTTGATATGAAAGTTTTAACGTTTTATTCGTTTTTATCGTGTTGTAGTAAAAATCCTCCATCAGTATCCACTTTGGCAGATTTTCCTACCAATTCAAAAAAATGGAAATGTTGCTTGAGTAAATTAGTCTTAAGAAGGGTTGAAGGAGAAGAGCGAGCGCAGTTTTGTAAACTAAAACATCACTTTTCATTTATTTTAAAACTTCTGTGCGCAGAGTTTCTTTAGGATTGGATAAAAATTGTAGATTTTTAAATTTCAAGTTCGAATTTCTTGGTCTTAGCCACCGAGCTACCAGACCGCTTTGTTTAAAAGCTTACGTGCTCTTAGTACTATTGAAATTGGATAGAAACCATTTTTTTTTTTTTTTTTGCCTGAAACGTTCGCAGGCACGCACACAATAATTTAGCTATGTTTCACTGTAATTCGACGAATGTTGTAGAAACCATAGAAGACGAACAAACAAACAAACATTCATTTTTATATGTTAGATTAATTCAAGTACAGACAATAAGTATTGAAAATGGGAATTAACTTATGTTAGGCTGTAATTGTTTCGTCCACCAACATTAAATATTTGGGTCAATATTTTCACTGAACTATTTAACTTAAGTATTTTTCTCATCACCTTGAATCTGCATTTGCTGTAACGACGTTAAGAGGCGATGGCAAGGATTTGTTATTTGCGTTTTCCATCGTCCACGTTAGACTTTATTTCTATTATTGAAGTGGTACAAGTTTTCATAAAAGTAGAAACCACTATCGAATAAGATACTGGATTTTGACATCATTTAGTTTGGGGATAACCTGACATTTCTCGTATTAGCCACATATGTGTTAAAATTTTATTTTGATCGACACTTGATGTATTATGTGAAGTTGTATCAATCCCTACAGTCTTTCTTATAAACATTGTTCTCTGTTAAGTTTCACTGAAATTTGTACGGAATATATGTTTGCCTCACATGAATTTCGATACATTGTATCAAGTATTAAACTATGTTGCTACACTAGGTTTTAAATGTATCAAGTTTCCATTTCTAATCGAGTCTGGATCTCAAAGAAAGATATAGAAAATACGAAGAAAATCCGTTACATTTCTTTTAGTTTCAAGCGGAATCCATTAGTATGTATTCACCTTTAGAGTTTTTATACATCTATTTTATCATTATTTCACTTCTTCCCTTGTTCGTATACAAATTCAATTATATTCCTAATTTCTTTATTGTTTTAATTTGGGTAAAATTTCTTTGTAAGTCGTTTTCATAAAAAAAACTCTGCTGAACATTACATCAAGTCCAAAGATGCTGTTTCCTTTAGGTGAAACTGCTTCACTTGTACTAACGACTTGAAAAAAAAAAATCGTTATTAGAATAGGTTACGTTTCTTATGCCGCGGAATTGCTGGTATCAGCCTATGATCAAATATATTAAACAATAAAAGGAATTTCTCATGGGAATTTTACACATCACACGTCACATCTTCAAAGATATTTACGAAACGAAAGTGTGTGGTTAATTACCGGTAATTACAAATTTCATTGGGCTTGTTCTTATGTCAGACGTTCTTCTTTTTTTAATAATCAGACGCATCATAATGTATTACATATATTTTCAATAAATGTTTTGGCAATTAACTTCACACCTGTTTTTAGAAATTTCGTTTTTTTGGTTGCTTCCTTACATTGTTACAAATGCAGTACAAGTAGCTATCATAAAAGTTAAATGTGTTCAGAATATACTTTCATATACACAAATTTCTGATACAAGCTTACTGTAGCAAGCTAAATGGAAATATTGCAGTATTTAAATTAAAACTGTTCACGTTTAACCTGCTTTATTTTGAAAATATATTGTACTGAAATTAAATTTAATTTTGACTCATAAAAGTTTTTTCAGAGAAGTGTTTATTTGGCCAACAGACAACAATATCAACCCGAATTTGTTGTTATTTCAATTAAAAGCTGACATGGCCCTTTATTTTAAAGTTTATAAACGAGATGTTGACCATAATTTTGTTAACTTGACTATTTTATTATTTTACAAATGATTATGAAATGAATCCATGTATTTCTTGTTTGTATTCAGCGCATAGTCAAGAATTTCGCCAATCTAATGGAATGACGAGTCTCAGATTGACTTTAACGATTAATAATAATTTGCAGCCAGAATAAAGAAGATCACCATATATATGCGTCATGAGAAAGCACTGGTAAATCACCTTATTTAAGCCTACGCTAGTGGCAGCTGAGAGCCATGGAGCGTTCCAGATTTCCCAAAGATTTTATTTTAATTCCGAATAATACAATGATAATGATACGAAACTTTGTAGATATTTTGTGTGCTAAAAATAACTTGCCTTTAAAAGGACCTAGAGTGGTGGTGTAACGGTTAGCGTTCTGGCCTCGCATTCGGGAGGACGGCGGTTCGAATCCCCATCCGGGCATCCAGATTTGGGTTTTCCATGGTTTCCCAAATAACTCCAGGCAAGTGCCGGGATGCTTCCTTCAAAAGGTCATGGCCGAATTCCTTCCCATTCCTTTCCCCCCATCCTTTTCCGTCTCTAAGGACCTCGCTGTTGCGAGACGTTAAGCAGTTAAAAAATAATAATTAAAAGGCTACTAATTCGCTGGTCCTTCTATCTTAATTTATCAGGTCCTAGATGTGACATCAATACAAACATATATTTTACTGTTGCGACAGTAGGATATACTAGGGGGTACCCAAAAATAACCGGAATAGAATTGCCGTGGGCGGAGCTTGTGCAGTATGCACTTCTGCCACAAGGCGTTTATAGCGCAACCCATTGTCAGTTCATTGCCGCATGTGTTGTCGACCTGGATCTTTCTGTTAATCTGCAGTGATTGTTTTTGCTAGCACTACTTTGTTATTGTTTCGTTTTTGATGATGGAAAGTTTAATTGAACAACGTGGAGTTGTGAAATTTTGCTTTCTACTCAGTAAAAATGCTGCTGAAACAGTTTTCATGTTGAAAATAGCTTACAAAGAAGGTGCCATAGGAAAACCTTAAGGTGTACGAGTGGTTCACTCGGTTAAAAAATGGCGACATGTCGATTGATGACAAACCTCGTTCTGGACGTCCATCAACTGTCAGAATCGACGAAAATGTTGAAAAAATTCGGGAGCTTGTGCTTTCATACCGCCGACAGACTGTCAGAGATTAGTGGGTTATCTTGGAGCTCGGTTCAGAGAATTTTAACCGAAGATTTGAGAATGAAAAGGGTTGCTGGCAAGTTTGTTCCCCGGGCTCTGACTGAGTTGAAACATGTCGTGAATGGAAACAACATCTTGACATTGATTGAGATTTTCTGTCCTTACTGGTCATGACTCATGGTGCTATGGTTACGACAGTAAAACCAACGGAAAACGTCATTGTCACCCCGTCCAAAAAAAAGTAAAATCAAACATCAAAACAATGCTCATTTGCTTTTTTGATGCCAAGGGCGTAGGTCATTCAGAGTTTATTCCCCCATATCAAACCCTCAATTATACCTTTTATTTGTAAGTGGAAGTTTTAAGAAGATTACGCAACAGTGGTAGTAAAAAAAGACCCGATTTGTGGCGGACAGGAGACTGTTTCTTCCACTTCGACAATGCACTTGCACATACAGCTGTCTCTGTTAGGCAGTTTTTTGGCTAAAAGTGGCAAAGTTTACTAGCCTGACCTGGCTCCGTGCGACTTTTTCTGATGCCCACGTATAAAAGGGGTATGAAAGGACACTAATTTGACAACATTGAAGATGCCAAGAAAACCGAGGTAGGAGCTGTCAGCCATTTCTAAAGATGAATGCAGAAAATTATTCGAACAGTGGAACCACCGAAGGGACAAGTGTATTAGTTGCAATGGAGAGTAATTTGAAGGGGATAAGCTTGAAAAATATAGCTTTTAAGATATATATACATATATTGGGAATCTCCTCGAACATTACGGAAACACAATTCGATCAATAATAGTTGTCAGGTTCATCCTAGGACCTAATTTGCGAAAAAAAAATCTTTAATTTCTCAGCTTTACACGAAGTCAAACGTACCCCATTTTACAACTGATACCATGAGCTGTATACTACCAAAACCTCATGAAAATCCAACCAGTAGTTTTTTCCTTAATCGCGTTCAACGAAACAGATAGACATGCAGACGCTTTTTTCTCTATTTCTTAGCTTTCCGACGTCAAATGGTGATGAAATGTAACTCAGTTTAGTCTGGAGGCTCTGCGCTGCACAGCATTAAATAATTTATGGAAATCCATAGTAGTTTTTGTGTGATAGAAAGTTGTTTCTCGTAGTCCAAATGTTTATAATTTAGTATGTAAAACCAGGTTGCACCCAAGTGTGCTGTACTATGTGTATATTATATTTCTACAAATGATATTAGAAAACACGTTTGATATAATGATTTTGCATAAGCAGTTTCCTTGAAACTAAATTTATATACTTCACTCTGTTTTATACTTTTTGCGTGAGCGGTTGTTTTAATAAGACTGACTTCTTTTACGAAAGCAATAAGACCGAATGGCGGACTATTTTTTGAAAATGGTTTCAAGTTGTTTATTGATATATGTTATTCACGGGAAACTATTTATTTTTTGACGAAAGCACTTATATTACTTAAAATTTAAAGTATTTAAAAGCCCTCCAAATCGCTCGTTTACAGCGTGGTGCGGGCGAATAACACTCTTGACATCACGTGCCAGCACGCGCTATTCTCAATATGTAAATTCTGGTTAGTTTCTTTGAATTTGTGTAATAAATGATTGCAAATAAGGTTTATAAATAGAGTGAAGTACAATAATCTACAACCAAAATAATAAAAAACTCCCAAAAAGAGCCATACGTGTTCACATAAAAGATGAAATACGAAAAAAGTCTCTGGAACATGCTCGTGGAAACACAGATATTGCAACAAATATTTCATCAAGATAAATGTAGTACGTTGTTTAAGGTGAATGTGAGTATGGTTAGGGTCCTTAGGTTCGATCCTCACTTCGGAATGTTTTTATTGTTTTCTGTGGGCGTTTTCTATGGATATTAACATTATTATTTTTTCCAAGGCTTCACAAAATTTCGATAATTAGCTTAATACAAACATTTGAAACATAATCGAAGAAGACAAAAATGAAATTGCACGTTACTCGAACACCGAAATTCCACATTAAAAGTTAATACCGCCAAACCGAAAGGTAACAGATACATGTTGGTAATGTCAGGTGAAGGGGGAAGGGAGTAGGGGATGGCATAATACGTCTTTGTTGTTGACTATTGGCATGCAATTTTTGTTGATATTAATCGATGCTTCATGATGACAATTTGATTGAATAATTTCAATTACACTTTTATAGATATGTTTCAAACAGAATTTATAGTTCAATATTTTTTTTTTTTTCAATGGAATTTGTAATTGGAAGACGCGGATTCAATCTCCCGGACCCCGCCGTCCAGATTTTTCGTTTCCCGTAATCAGTCCAGACGATGAATAATTTATCTTTTGCAAACGAGGGACCCTGCTTTAATGACTGTAACGTTTATAACTAACATTTGTTCTAAGCTTCACACACGCGAACGTAAAGGGTTTGCCTGAAGTGTTTACAATTTACAAAAAATATATATATAAAAAAAATATTTTCATATAGCAGAGAATCCCAGAGATGAGAAAAACCTTGATTTCATGTAAGAAGTTTCGTTTCTTTCACATTTCCTGTGTTTTTTCAGCTATCTAGTAGTTATGTTTTGAGCTTTCTGTAAGTTTTATCATAATCTAATTCAAAAGAAATAAGAAACTAAATAATCAAATGTTCAAAAAGCTATGTGAAAATGAAGTATTTTAATACGAAGAGGAAATATATTCACATAAATGCTAACAATAGTATCGATCGCAAGCAGAAACATTGAGTTTTGGAATGTTGTGTTTTTATAACATTTAAAAATAATAATTTATTGGACTGTTAATTTTTGGTACGGTAGTTTGATTCATATTCTATCGTATTAAATTTCAGAAAACAGGAGAAATTTAAAAAAAAAAACCTTAGTCAAAAACAATATCAACTGTGGATTGTGTATCAGTTTTTAGTGTGATCTTTGGTCGGTATCTTTTGAGGTTAAGATAGTAGTGTTTATCTTAGAGCGTGATCTGCGGCGTGTAAGTTACCTGCTTATATTTTTGCTGGTATGAGCACGTTACTATAGCTCTTCTTGATGTATAATATGTCCGTCGCAAGCTGAAATACTAGCTATAGAAGTCGGAACATTATATTATTTCACAACTGAGAACAAAATAATACATATATCACGGCAGAATCATTTGAAAAAACACTCGAAACCAATTTTATTATTAAACTCTTGGTGTAGAATACACTTCTTTACATAACACTACAGAATAACAAACTTCTACGTTCCATTTTATACCTTCACATGCTTTCTGTCGCTTACATTCTAGCATGCCCTCTCGCCATAATAATAATAATCTTCTTTTGTTTTTTATTTTGTATAAAGATATTTATTGTTTTAGACGGCCACAGTCCATAGATATTCCGGCACTCGAATATTCACGTAGCTTTTATTTTACACACAACTTTAACACATTTGTATCAACAAAGGAAGAATAATATTTAATTTTAACAAACATATTCATCAAAAATTGTAAGGGACCTTGTCACCTTACAGGCGCATATCTGTTACAGCCACAAACAGATTACATTTATCAAAGTGAGTGAGTCGTAATGCTCTGGACGCGCATTCGGGAGGACGTTGGTTCTAATTCCCTTCCGGCCATCCGGATTTCGATTTATCATTGTTTACCGAAACCACGGGATGATTCCTTCATAATTCCACGATCGAATTCCTTCCCGCTCCCTGCCTCTAGTCCTTTCTTGCCTCTAATAACCTTAAAAAAAAGAGTAGATTTTAATATCGTGCTCCGTCACCCGGACACCCACAGTGATACAATGTACCAAGATTTTAAGATGGATCATAAGCTTTTAAAATGTGAAAACCCCATTCGTACAGGTTAGGCAGTTTTTGACAGATACGTTATTTTTAAAACGGGGGCAGATAGACGAAGCCCCCTTATACATTCTTGTCACATCGATCAACGTGAAGGTTTGCGACTACAATAAACTGTGACCAGTGACCGTTATGCGAGATTTGGATTCCTCCGATAAGTTACAAAAACTCTAATAGTTTATGGATGAAAACAAGATAACAGGAACGTGAGAACAACCACTGAAAAAAATCACATTAGCTTAATCTTTCATGAACTGTAACAAATGTAGATAAGTTTTATTTTTCCAGCTAAACTGCTTCCCCGAAGCAGCCGCGGAGTTCAAGTGCCACTGTAGCACTGTAATGCACATAATGAGACAGCCCAGCTGTGGTGAAGCTTCCCCCACTCCGAGAGCCAGAAGCACTTAGAGAGCACTAAAACCGCGCCGGTGGTACAATAACATTGAGGCCAATAAGCGGCGGGAATTTATGAAATTGCGTCTGGCGTTAAGTGCGCAACCGACGTACAAAACTGCGTGTTGGCAGGAGCTCTCCATCACTGGGAGGACGTAGCTCGAGTAGGCACAGTGTTTGCACTCGACTGCAGGTAATCGGTGACTGGTAACACAAGCACTGCGAGCAGTGTTTGCAGGCGGCCGTGTGGATCTGCGGAGGGGCGTTAAACTGTACGGCAAACTAGCAATGTACTCAGCAGCATGGACCAAGTACAGCACTGAATGTACAAATGTCGAAAGGTTAAACAATTTCAATGGCGTCGAAAGTTTTCTTGTAAGAAATTGGGGCATTCGGAAACGTACTACTATTAAACAAAAAATATTATGTTCACATAATTTTTAATTATGTTTACAGTTTTAATCTTCGAATTGTAATAAACAATACATTCACTGCACACTTCCATAAACACTTGAAAAGCATATCACATTTATTGCCTACATACCACTTAATTTACTCGTCTTTATACCCTAAAATGAAAATGTACCACCAGAACTCTCAGGCTCCTTCCTCTAGGAATCAGCTGGCAATAAACAAAACAAATGCAAAGAACAAAGATACTGTGTTCTGAAAAGGATATATATCACACTTGGTTTACTATTTGAAATATACGTCACTCAATAAATTTTCCTGAATTTACTGACAGAAAAAACTAATGTGTTTACGTAATTTTTTACTCCATTTTCTGTTCCCAGAGAAATCCATAGTCATTAAAGTCAAATGTTTAGCGAACGAAATTGCGTTAAATTTGATAATTTCTGTAATCTACAGAAAATTGGTTTGTAATTTTTTTTGTGGAACTACATTTACAGTGGGTACTGGTGATATCATGGTTGCCTGGGAGTATCGTCAAGTAATAGGACAACAAATCCAACGATGGATGCCTCCCTCGACAAACACGTCATGCGACTTAATGTACGCGAGACCGAGTACATGGAGTGTGGTGTGATGGGTCTGTTAATATCGAAGGTGTTGAACTCCTTAAGTCACTTGATATCAGTTCAAATACCTGGTCACAGTAATCTGTACTGGTCAGACACTCCCAGACATACGAAATAGGTTCAACGCAGCCTGGATGAAGTCGCGTCAGATCATAGATGTACTTTTCAATCGGAAGGTGTCACTGTGCTTTGATTCAAGGATTTACAGAACCATAGTTCTACCATTCGCACTAGATGGAAGCGAATGTTGGCGAATTGTCATAAACAACATATGCATGTGCTATGTCCGCACGGAGGCCAAAATGTCACCCGGAGACGATCACGAGCGAACCGAAGCAAGGTCCAAGATGAGATGCACAGAGTCCAAAGGAGAAACCGATCGTAAACCAAGACGCGCACTGATCAGATCAGTCCAATATGCGATGCACAGAGTCCAAGAGAGGTAACAGGACGTAAACCGACGAGACCCGCGATGATCAAAGTCCGAGATGAGATGCACGGAGAGACGGTAGCGATACTGGATAACAGTAAACACAGCACTGTCCTAAGTGGGACCGCGCAACTGTATTTATAATAGGCAAGTCGCTTATGATTGGCCACGGCGGAAACCCTGCTATGTGGTGGCGCTAGTTGGCCTGTTGCTAGCGCCGTCTATCGGGTGTCCACCTCCATCTCTTCTTCCGGGCATGTGACGGTGTCGGGCCGGGATACCAGAGCATGTCATGAAGATGATTCGCTGGCCGCAGGGACTCACTAGTTTGGACTGCATCAGTAATGAGTAAGTTTGGGTGGCATTTGGTGTGGCTCGAATAGCTGAGAAAATGGGATAGCGTCGTCTGCGACGGTACGGCCGTGTACTACGCAGCAACGACAATTCAGTTATCAAGATCAGCACTCGAAGTATGTCTGGAGGACTGAAGACAATGAGGGAGACCCAGGAAGTGCTGGCTAGATACCTAGCGGGAGGACATGCAAATAGTCAACGTCTCACCTGAAGATGCACAAGATCGGCATAAATGGAAGAAGAAGTCCTGTAAATAAGATCCTGCAATGCGGGATTAAAGAAGAAGAGTTTTAGAGTAAATGCTGCTGTACGTAATAACATTTTCTTTATTTCTTTATTTTTATTTCTTTAAATAGGTACTCGCATATGAAAACACCAATCTACTTAAATATTTAGGAGCTTAATACGTGTAAGGACAAACAACATTGAGTTATTCGTTGTTTTCACTAAAATTATGTACTGTAGCAAAATTGTAGGAGCATTTGCAAATGACCATCGAAGCTCGGAAATAACATAACACAATGACCACTGTTGTATTTCTGTTAACTGATTTGTCTGACGCATTTAACAAGATAAACTATTTGGCTATTCGTGTCAGTGTTTCAACACACACGCTTTTGGAAGGAGATCTATAATGACGAAATTTTATTCATTGTGAAAATTGGTTTTAATGGATTTTAAAAAAGTACTTGGAAATAATACGAATCCTGTAATAATCCTTTCATATCTTGTGTACCCTACGCAAAGCTGAATTTTCAGTATTTTCATCTATTTCATTGTTTCGTTAGTATCTTTTCCAAAACATTAGAACACTACAAATTTAATACTTCTAATAATACTACTATCTATACTTAAGTAAAATATATTTTTCAAGGATATGGTTTGGCAAAACCACGGGCGTGAGTCGCCTAAGATCTTAAAATGTTAAATCAATATTTTGTTACCGATCTGTGGAGGTTTTTATAGCTCTTTGATGGTTGCATCATCATAGTTTGGACCTGAACGAGAATTACAAATAAGGTTAACAGCTAAATATCCTGAACTAAGTGTGATTAGAGGAAAATGTACATCGAAATGATATAACAGGATCTTGACTGCAACCCTTTTAGAATTCATTTCCTCGTTGTTTCCTTGGAAGATTAAAGTTTACTTAAAGTACATACGTAAATAATAACAAAAGTGATAGCATCCTGGTTGTATGACTATTTTTTATGTTAATTTTCAACTTTCGTCGATTATCATTATTTCGATTTCCTCCAGGCGAATCTACAATATTTTTCAACCATGTTTCTCCAATTATTTCTGTCTTCCCAATTTTTTCTCTCTTCATATATGCCATCTTTCTTCGTCATTCTGTATCACCACAAACGTGGTGCAAACATCTCGTTCTAGAACTCCAAACTGCCCTTTTGCATACGCATTATTATGCAGTAACTGCGCTGGTATTAGAGATAAAAATTCTATCAAGTGCTATAGTTATTTTCTCTGCAAGAATCTTTTTATGCGAAAACGTACAATGCTTCATGGAACTTCTAGCTCAGTTCTTTTAAAGCCTTACTGTTCTCTACCTCTCTTTATTCAAATATATTTTGCTGGCAGAACACAGATCCATTGTTCAGGAGTTAAATTTCTGAACTTCTGTTATAAAATGTCTTTCTGCAACCTTTCAACTGGCTTTACGTGTTCACCAAAACTTTTTCAATCAAAATTCTCAATTAATGGTTATCTTAACAGTTTCTGTGATCTCTGGTATTCACTATGCTTAACCATGCACTATACGAATCGCCCAAATAGTTCTTTATAGTTGTGGATGATATATATTAAACATTAAAGAAAGTCTTTTTTCAACAGGTAGAAACAAATAAATAATGCCTTCGCACGATAAGATCGTCAAGAATCCACCTTACACCCACTTTTGTCGACCTCTGCACTCAGAACGTACGTCGGAAAGCGTCAAATATTTTTTCTTTTCCTCCTTTTGAGGGCAGCACGTCCCTAAATGCAAGAGGCAGCGGCACGGAAATTCGTTCAGAGCTCTCGTGTGTGGTAAAGCCGTCCGCAGCAAAAACCAAAAGCAAAGTCATAAATTAATACCCAGCACTGGCTTTTTTTTTGCATATAACATTGGAGAGAGTGAGATGACTTATCTCAGAGCAATGAAACTCACCTTCAGAAGGCAATCCGTTAACGTTTTACATGAAAGAAGAAAGTTTAGTATTCAACATTTATTGATCTTCATGATATTTCTTATTAAACTAAAATTTAATAAATTCCTTCTCCCATGATATTCATTATGATTTAAAATATTCTTTAGTTGAAATGGAACTTACCGGAGGAGTATACATATTCGATATAAATGAAGAAACTTTTGTATCATTGCGTTTTATTCCTCACTGTAGATACAGACATGGCTCTGAATAAAAGTTTAGAAGTACCATGTAATTTTTCTATATGACATCAGCGTTTTAGGCTTTGAAATAACTTTTTTTGGCTGTAAAGCTGTATTCCGCACGTGAAAGATGTGTATAGTATTAGTAAGGATGGATTTAGATTTTAAAATTCTTACCTCTAATTGTTTACTCAGTTTTACACTAAAACTTTTTGAAATTTTAGCTGATAAAATTAGATTCACTTGATATAACTACGGTCTGTGCCATAGACGGCGTGGGAGATAACGGAAACCCTTTTAACGAACAAAATTCCGTTTTGTCTCAAGCATTTTTAGAAATTCCACACCTTACAAGGAGGTTTAATTTTTACTCAGTGCGAGAAATCTCCAACTTAGATTGTGATCTGAATTGCGGCCATAGCCCCAGCACTATCACGCAACCGTCTGAGACACCAAGAAATAAAAGAGACCGGTAGCTTAGCCACAAAGAAATTAACCCATAAAGAAAGCGCCACAGCTCTGCCCTTTTACACAACATTATTGTGTTGTTGCTAAAGAGGTCTTGGACCTATGAAATGCAAATTATAGACAAATAATTTTATAATAACCTGACAGATAATAGTTAAATTTCAACCGTGACTCCCTTCCTGTCACATTTTTTACTACTTATTTACGCTTTATTCCTAATGCACCGTACTGTTTTTGACTGATAAAAATAGAAAACTACGGTTCTTTTCGGATGGCTGGACGAATATATTAATCTCAATAGTCTTAAATCCACCTTTTGACTTAATAAAAAACGCTTGTAAATTTTTCTGAGTATCACGAAGTCCAGCCCATCCATGAAACCTTTTTTGTTTGTTTAATTTTTAATTTTATGTATCTCACAGTTGCATACGTCTATTGTTGTTGGTTAATTTAATATAGAGCATTATTTTATTTTATACTTACTGACACCCTTTACCATCTTCTGGTCAGTGAGTACGTATACGACGTCGGATGTAATCAGCACAAAAAAAGAGCTAAACCATGACTGAGAATATATAGGACAGAGAAGGACCTAAGGTGTTATCTGCCTCAAAGGTAATTAAGGACTCGTCAGAACTTATGTGATATCTCTTTCTTATGGCAAGGGTATAAAGATTCATTGTTCAATGTCTTTAATTCGATGATCCACAAACAAATTTATCCAAAGGTTCTTTTCTCTCTTTTGTATCTGCAATGAATCAAACACTTCCAGTTTGGTGTAAGGTGTAAATAATTGCTTTAAGTGCGTGTTATATAGCATGAAATGTCTAACAGCAAATGCCTTTCGTAGGATTCTGAGTTGTTATTATATCACAAACGTAAGTTCCAACGGCAGCCTTTTAATTGAGAACCAGTTGTCAACCCAATTTGACTTAAAATCTCTACTGATGGGTATAGCATCAATTTGTGGCATTTTAACTCGTCGAATTTGCACACATGTCGTCTAAATAAGTCTAAAATACTATAGAACAGACACAATTCGGGAATAGTTAGAGATCCCTTCCGAATCTTTTTGTGACGTACTGCTAAACACTGACTGACAAAATACTGAAGACTGATCAAACACCATTGTGAAAAACCATGTTTCTGTGTTTAGAAAGAAATGAGAGAATTTTTGTATCACAAGGTGACTTAAGAAGTAGGTACGAGAATACCTTTTGCTAAGCAATGGCTCGCATTCCATAATAAACATTCTGAATAACTAACCTGATAACTTTTTAGAGCAGTAATCAAATACTATTAAGATTATTAATTTTGTTGATGTGAAATTATATACAAGTTTTAATGTGGATTGATGGAACAGAAATTGTCTTTGTCCGTGTGGATACTAGATATGATTTTTAACTGCTTAGTGTATTGTTCACTGATATTAAACACAAAGAACACATACAAGGATGTTAAGATTGAATATAAATGGAACAGATGCTGCTTTGGAGGTGATAATAAATGCACGTAAATCATGACCCCTGTAGGAAAGGGTGATAAGAATATGAGAATTATTTGTGAAGAGTTATGTTTGAGCGCTGTAGGATAGAAGAGGAGTACGAAGTTCCTACTTGCACTACAATTATGCATCGTTAATTATTGTTAATTAATTTGTAAAAATCATCTATTTAGGACTTCCGGAAAAATTACTGTTCTAATGTTGCTTCAAATAATCTCGGCGCAGTAGAAAATGGTAGCCCGCTGATAAATGACTTATGACCCTAGTTCGTCATTAGTCGCGTTTATTTTGCCTCCTGGGTTGATGTTTTAAGAGTTAATTTTCTGGAACTAACTTAGGAATAATTATCGTCAAACACAATCAATACAACAGCTGTACGTTAACCGACTGTATTTTTATTATTTGCAAGAATTACAGCATCTCTTCCGAGCCACCATTACACTCATTTTTATACTCTATAAGACCAAACAGTAACAATATGTTACTGGCACACTTAAGGCCTTGCCAGAGCTTCTGATTTGTACACAAAATTAACGAACAAGTTCTCGAGTCATTACAATACAGCACATCCCTTCTCGCCAGCGGCATAACTCATATCTCTGGTTCCACACCACCACAAACCTCTTAGAAGATAAATACTACAGACTGCTTAAAATTACCCCTTTGCACTGTACAAACTACTTATGCTCTGAAGCCTTATCTTAAATACACTTATATACATTACATTAAATTGTATACGTTTATCCATAATGTCATATACTAATGGCTTATGAAGTGGGAACCTCACAGAAGCACCTTAAGAAATACAGTGGAGGACATTAAATTAGTTTGTTGTAATTAAAGAAGAAGAAACTTAAAATCTCATATGGTAAGAAATATTGATAGATTAACATACAAAGATATAAGGACGAGTTAAGTGCAGGGCTTGAAAACGAAGACGTAACCATCAGGACAGCAAACACTGATTTCAAGTAAATGCACGATCTGCTTAGTGAAGGTCTCATACGATTAGTGCTTGGTTCTTTTTGAGTTGGATAAGGGAACTGAGTTGTGTTTAATCATATGAGCTATGCCAGGACGCTCCGTGGTTCGGATTCCACGTTAAACTGTAGGTCCCAGAGGAAAGGAACTGGCCGTCCTACCTCTGACACAATGGCTTAGTATGCCTCCTTCTGGAGGATCCAACCAACCTTCGGGTTGTGGACTAAGTTAAGTTTTTTTTAAGGGAACTGAAGATGAAGGGGTAAGACATAGAATACTGGTACGTAAATTACAATAGAAGGCAAGGCGAATAACTCGATTTAATGTATTTTGAGAAAAGTTTCTGGTGTCAATGTTGCTCATTACACGAATCCGCTTTTCACAGCTAGAATTTTATATTTCTCTATATAAAAGAGAAAATGTAAACTGATGCTCCATCCTGGTTCCGTTGTAAATTGAGTACTTTGTTGCTCACTAAAAGCGTGCGTCCTTCAAAATAATAATTAATTAAATTCCTTTCTCTACCGCCTATGCTCTAATTAGTAATCCCTAACATTGTGTTGGGCAGACCGGAAACCGCGAAGGAACATTGGCGGCAACAGATTAGCGAAGCCCCAAGAACTGATTCGTAATTTCGGAATGAAATTGCCTTCTTTTGTATGCATAGGCGATTGCTAATTAACGAGTTAATTGAGTTGAAAAGCATTTCGGCCGCTACAAAACCACAACAAGCCGCAGAACCAAGGCGCCATTATTCGCTTTTCTTCAATTTCTGCGTGCCCTTCGAAGTTATAAAGTAACTTTGCGCAATTAATCTCACGGAACAAGAATTGATTGGTAGCGGAAGGTCCACGGGGCGCAACAAAAGTCGTGATTTACAACTCGGTCCCCTGTTTATTTCCCAAATGCACGCTGGCGTGACGACGAAATATTATCCTCGACTGCACAACGACAGGAAAATTGTGCACGAACTGTGCAAACCACTGCTATATCGGTCTCGTTTACGACTTAAGACTAGAACAGAAAGCGCACCCAGACAAATGTCGTGTCACCGAGCATGTCTTGGCCTAGAAAATTGTCGTAAAGTCACCTCAAACTACTTTTTCTTTTTGCTTCTGTCTTTAAGCGTCGTTGACGTGGATGTTATTAGAGGCGGGAATGAACTGAGGGTTAGAAATGGGAACGATTTCGGCCATCGTTTTTTTTTAAGTAACCATCCCGGCATTTACCAGGAGTGATTTAGCGAAACCATAGAAAACCCATATCAGGATGGATGGATGGAGGAAGATTCGAACCCACGACCTCAAGAATGAGAAGCCACATCGTTACCGCTCAGGCACAGCACTAGGTCCCAACTACACTGAATTTAAACACGTCTCCAACAACAACGCGTAATAAAAATGATAAACGGGTGACTCGAACATGCTTAGCTTCAATTTTTTATATATATTTTTCCATGTCTCCATTTCTTCTATTATGTCTAATCGGAAATCGAAATCTAGAAGAATAAAACACTTTGTTAAAGAAAAGGAAAAAAAGGAAAAGTGACACCTTATATATCCGAACTATCTGTTGTATGGTTAATGCCAATATGGAACGACAACATAATCGGTAACTCAATGGTACAATAGCGTTACGTTTTTCTTCTTAATCGGAATTTTCGTTGGAGCAACTGATATGTACGAACAATGTGTCAATCTCAAGTCACAAAGATTAATGTTAAATACATTACGAAACGTGTCGATTAATTAAATGAAATGAAATCAATTTCTCGCAACCTCTGCTCCTTGTGGCACTGTCATTGTGTCTGGCTTCTGCCACCGGTTAAATTGATTGCAGTGAAGAAATATTTTTACTTGACCATGGGTGTAGGAAAAATGGCGGTACACAATATTCAGTGACATGATTCCTGAACATGATACTGAATTATGTCACACACTGTACAAAATGTAATTTGCCCTGGATGCATTTCAGAGAATGATATATTACAGTTTTTCCTAAAGATGAAAAACTCGCATGAGCTTTTTTAATACTGCCAAAATTATTTTGGCTTAACTGTGGAGTTTGAGCTATGCTGGTAGTGAACAGCTGGTATAAAACGTACTGTGAATGCGCGCTTTCTTCTAAGTATACTTTAACGACGGTTTGGTAAGGATTTTTTTAACAGGTAAAGGATAGTCGATAAGAAAAAGTCTTTATATTGATGAATTATTCCGGAGAAATGTAAATGATGGGTCTCGGGTCATTTTCAATGATCATCTTGTGGGGTCTTTGATCATCCAGTAGTGTCTAACTCGGTCTGTGGGTGGACGGCAGCCGTGGCCGTGGTCAGTGTGATGCGGCTCAGTGGTGTACGTGCCGAGTGGCGGCTGGCAGCTAATGAAGCGGCCGTGGTGAGTGGCCCGCGGGCCCTCCTGCTAACTGCGAGGTGCGGCAGTCCCCCCGCGCACAGTGTTTACACCGACACCACAAGTGGCGGCGCCTCGGAGAGCCGGCGCCCCTGACAGTAGGATGCCAGCGATACGCAGCCCTATCATCAACTACACAACCACGCTAGGAGATGCGCGTCATAAAACTTTTTGGGTGATACTTGGGAAATACTCACACATTTCTTTTTTGGTTCATTCCAGTTCTCTTCTTCCTCCACGAAGCTGTCGTGTCTACCGTTGGTCTCATTACTCATTTTTATTGGAGGCACAATGAAGTCTCATAGATTATTTCTCACTTCAGATCTGGAAACATCTACACTTGATTATAAAATGAATCAGAAAAATTCCTTCAATGGTGAAGTTGGAAAGTTAAGAGCATTGCAACTTGAAGTAAGACGTCGTGGACACAAAACACTTATAAACAAAACGAGAAATGTACGAGTATGCATCGTTGGAAACAAATCAGTCACGTACTAATGTGAGAACAAGTCACCGACTACTTTCTTATCTGTTCTCAAATGTTACTGCTGCCGGAAAATTCTAATCCCCTGAATAAAACTCTCTTTAAGCTTGGAAAGTGACATAATATTTCAAGGAAAAGAAAAAATCTCTAATCCTTAAAATGCAGATTTTCGTATTTTGATAATGTGGTGGGCTAGAGAAAATTAAAGAATTGGGAGAGTTTTTCGAAACATTAATTTACAGTATGAATAAGCTGTAAATGCTAATGCTATCGGAAAAATGAAACACATAACTGATATCACTTGTAGCAACGAAAAATAACTTTGCGTCGGTTTCATAAATATATATTACTATACAAAATTAAGTATAGAGTAATGTACTACAAAACTTGAGAACCTTGCAGCCCACAATTTCAATAACATGATCGTATGTTTGTCGCTAATGTAGTAACGAAAAGACATTTAGCGTTTCATAAACATATGATTGTCTTCAGGTGTTGAAATATTAATAGTAGACCTGTATCACTGGAAATTTGGTTTTCATTATGGCTTGCACCCAATCAACGTCGAGATCATGGGAGGCGGTCGAGAATTGGAGGCAAGAATCGGGAAGAAATTTGGCCTTGTTGTGTCGAAAGAACCAGGTCCGGCATGAAGTGGTTTCTGAAAAGCTTTGAAAACCGAACTCAGGATCGCCGGTTGGGGATTCTAGCCTTCGTCCACTCGAATACCAGACCCGATCGTTACCGTTCACCCATTGTGCTCTAAACACAAAAAAAAAATTTGCCAATATATGAACAATAAATTGGAAGAGTAGGAACAAATTTTTTTTAAAAAAATTTCGATTTAGTAAAATTTATATTTCCAATCTCATATCCGCATTTCAAATCACTTGAGTTGCGGTGAAATATTTAAAAAAATAACGATCACTAATTGTATTTTTTCTGGTCTTCTGCTTACAGAAATTACATTTGTTTTGATGACAACTTTTTGAATGTGTCTAACCATAACAATAATTGCGTTGCTAACAACATTTATGTTCCTTTTCACTTGATGTTTCGTAAATTTAGAACTGTTCTCTTTCTCGTAAAATTTGATTTATTGCGAAGTGTTTCATTGCGTCGCAGAAAGGGACTTTTCGAACACACGAATAGTTCTTTCCGAATTATATGATCCTGAGTAGTCGTTTAACATGAACGCAGTAGTTTTAATCCTTTGTCCTGGAACAAAGCATTATTCTGTTATATTTTAATACCACAGATACCTTTTACTGCTTATGTTTACATTAAAAATAAATTACAGACCATAAGTTTTTCCCGTTAAAGCATTTACTTTTATAGTCCCATGCTTTTAATGAAAATATATGACGTGTAAAATTCTCCTATTTCGAAAAAATTAGAAGGAAAATTTGGAACAAGATTTTTTTAGTTGTGTGAAAATTGTCAACAGTTGTCTTACTGGATTCTTAGAGGAGACTGTAAAGAAATATACCAGTAATTTTCGAAACATGCCGCTACAAAATAATAACTTCGGAAGCTTGGTATATTTGTTGTAAAATTTTCTGACAACCCTTAGTTAGATTCAGTAATCTATCCTTCCACATAATTTTATGAAAAAATGTATTAATACGACTCCAGTTGGTTTCACCTAAGCGTGTGTTTCTGTACATTCTGCTTCTGGAATTATGTCGATACAGTTATTAGTGATCAACCAAAAAAGTTTCTACAGTGTTACTATGAAAATGTATCATTTCCGGTGAAGCATGTTGGGGTTTTCTTCTTACAGTGTTCCCAGCATCAAACAAGATGTGATTGAGACGTCGACTTCAAATCAGATTACCCTTAATCCAGCGCAACACTAATTAATGCTCCAAGTCGCATAAAGGGGTTAGAAATTGATGCTGAATAATATCGAGAGCGTTAATGCCATGAACAGTGATAATTAATTCCACGGTTCTATCCTATTCTTAAGAACCCCTTGTAATTTCATTTGTACTGCGCACGATTCTTTTCCACCTATAGCTAATATAATGATCTGCCATTGACGTCATATATACGTTACGTTACACAGAACATGCCAAAATCCGAAATATTATTTTGACGGTCTGACATTTCTTCTAATTAATGAGATAATATCATCAAATACGAATATGAGAAAACGAAGGAAAAATATACAGGCAGCAAAAATTTGTGTTTATGGATACGAGGTAAAATTGAAATTAGATACACTTCTGCCTAAATTATTGAATGAATTTCAGTGGCGAAGATAAGGTTTTAATAATTTTTTGTTAACGTGAAGTACACAATTTGACCTTGCAAAGCCTCTAAAAATAATTTTGGTTTGAATTTACAAATGTTTGAAGTTAGTCGCGGTCACCAAGCGAATAAATTTCTCTAGTAGAACACACAAAACTTCCGAGAAAATATGATAGGAAGTTCTTAATCTACGAAACCGTCGATAACTTTTAACTTTATTTCTATTTCATCAGAAAAAACACATAACCCACAACAACTTTTCGCGATTTAAGCTACATCGAATAAAACCTCCATCCCCCCGATTTTTCAGGGATTAAGCACTTTCTGGGTATGCAAGCAGAAGCACATAGACGCTATTAAAATTATATCAGTGCGTTCAGCTGCGACTATATTAACACAATTTCGAAAGTTACGGTCACGATGAAACAAAATGACAGATGTTTCTCGAGCCGTAATAACTGAATAAAAGGATAAGTACCACTTAAATCAAAGTTAAAATTTTCTAAAAAAAAATAAAGTTAAATTGAAACATTTTTAATATTATATATTTATAAAAATAGACGTGTTTCCCTATATTTCACATTGTCAGCCACCACTATCTAGCGCAGATCACTGGTGTTTGTATGTGGTAGTAGCATGGAGTTTCCTATCGTGCACAACGTTAACCAAATGCTGTTAGCTATGGGGGTGTGGGAGATACGTCGGTTAAAGATGGTCAATGTAGAGCTTTTTCATATCTCGACCATAGACTTGTGTGTCTCTATGCTTCTCTTTCCTGCCACAACTACATAGTGTAGACCATTGATGTTTGTGTGTGGTATTAGCATCAAGTCTTCCATTGTGCTCTATGATGGTTGCATGTCGATAGCTATGGGGAAGTTGGGAGTTGGAGATATGGTGGTTGAAATTGGTCGACCTGGGGCACTTTCGCATTTCGACCAACGGCGTGTATGCCCCTATGGATCGCTTTTTAGCCAAAAGTATCACTGGTGTTTGTGTGTGGTATTAGCATACATTCACCTATCGTGCACAACGTTGGCCAGATTTCGGTAGCTGTGGGGATGAGGGAGATATGGTGGTTGAAAGTTGTTGGTCAAGGACATTTTCGTATTTCGACCAAAGACATGTATGTCCGTATATTTCACTTTGCTGACACTACTATATACTGCAACCATTTGTGGTAGTAGCATCGAGTGTCTCATCGTGCACTATGATGGTTAGATGTCGGTAGCTATGTGGTTGTGGGAGATATGGTGGTTGAAATTTGTCAACTTAGGTCATTTTCCTATTTCTACCAAAGGCGTGTGTATCCCTATATTTCACATTGCTTCCAGAACTACCAATCGCAAACCACTGGCGTTTGGGCATGGTAGTTGCCTGGAGTCTTACATCATGCACTATGGTGATTGCATGTCTGTATCTGTGGGGGTGTGGTAGACATGGTGGTTGAAATTGGTGAGCCTGATATAAAAATAGACATGCGTCCCAATATTTCACTACACAGCCAAAACTACCTACCTCAGTCCGCTGTTGATTGTGGGTGGCATTATCCTGAAGTCTCCCAACGTACACCAAGGTGGTATAATTTCGGTAGCTATGGGGGTGTGGTAGATATGATGGTTGAAATTGGTCGACGGAAGGCGTTTTCATATTTCGACCAAAGACATTTGTGCCTCCATATTTAATTTCGCAGTCGTAAACACAAAACACAAATCACTGATGTTTGTGTGTGGTATTAGCCGCGAGTCTCCCATTGTGCCCTATGGTGGTTACATGTTGGTAGCTGTCAATAAAAATTGTTTACAAACATGAACGAAGTCGTGGGCACCAGATAGTGCAATTTAAAAAAAAAATCCTTATCGCACTTTGACAAAATTAAACATTGCAAACTTGTTTAAATTACACTTTAAATACCCAAGGTGGCACAGTATTCTCAATTGTGGCTCTTAATTATATTAAAAGATACTACAATACTTTTAACACATTTGCAAAGCTATTTAGTAAGTTTACATCATTTTCACTCAACATAGGAGTAAAAAAAACTACATATTAGTAAAATAATCTTACATATTCACATAAGATTACTTCATTTCTTCCCATCAGACAAGTTTGGTTATTAATAGGAATGGGAAACCTGTTATAGTTTCCTCATAACCTTCATTATATTTCAGTAACCTTCCATTTGCAGAATTCCTCTTTATTTTGCTTCTGGTGCACCAAAAATTCCAGAGACGTCAAAACATTTTTTAAAAATAGATATCACGCTGAATAACTTTCAAGTAAATTCCGAGGTGTTATTATCTTTTCGGATTATCCCGGTACCACATTTCGCATTGTTTGACTATACCGCATGATCATTATGGAGATTTGATAATAAAGTGCCAAAAATAATAGGGTAGGGGTATGGTAATATCCAGATGGTGGTTACACCCCGCAACGACTTACGATAGACATGTCCGTGCCAACAGTGCAGCGAAATTTGGCGTTGTTGGGAAAGGGCAGCAAATGACCAAAGCGATTGCCTCTTCTAACAAAACGCCGTCGGCTGAAGAACCTCTTCTAGGTTTATAATCATATCGGTTGTACCATGGACCATGGATGATTGAAGAAAGGTTACAGTTGGTTAATGACATTATGATTTGAGTGTGGAGCAAACGTCTCTGGACCGTGGGCTTACTCTGCCAGGTAAACACTGTGCAAACTGATGGCGTTTCTATCCTGGTATTGGATGTGCTTGCATGGTATTGACTGTAAACTCTAGTTAAACCTAACCGACCATTGACTGGAAATGGTTATGGTCGGTTATCTGGAAGCTATTTTCAGCTATACATGGACGTCGAGTTCAAAAACAATAATGGATTTTTCTAGGACGACAATGCGCCATGTTACCGGGCCAAAATCGTTCACGATTTATTTGAGGAGCATTCTGGACAATTCGAGTGAATTATTTGGACACCTCAATCGCCAGACATGACTCCAATAGAAATAATCTGGGACATGATCGAAACACTTATCGAGGAAGCATGGCTGAATTCTACATGGGACTGCCGGCGACTTGTTGTGTCAGTGCCACGACGGATTTGCTGCACTTCTTAGGGAAAAATCGCACACAATTCCGGAAGGGTTCCGAGTTGTCAATTAAGTGTATACATTATAATAATAATACTTTCAAAGAATAATTATTAATTTTTGCGACATCAGGTTCTATATTATCACTTAATAATGATTACGTCAATCACAGGATGGGCAAACCTCGCATTCCGGAGAACGCAGGTTTTCCGGCCAAGCAGATTTGGGTTTACATGGTTTCTCCAAATCACTCCAGGGTCCTTCCAAAGGGCATTTGGAGAATTCCTTCCAGTTCCTTTCTCCCAGTCCTTTTCTGCCTCTAATGACCTCAACGTCAACAAGGCGTAGAGCCGGAAGTAAAAAAAAAAAAAAAAAAATTCGGAGCACATGTGACTCATAAAATTACCACATATTTAAGGGTACATTCACATCACGATTTACTATATTGGTTAATTTGAGTAACGGTTGCAGTCACCTGAAAAGCTAATTATATAGTTTCAACTTTCCGTAAAAAATATTGTAGTAATGAATACAGCGAGATGTATTAAACAACTTGCAATGAACATTGTATTTTTTTTAAAATTATTTCTTTCTTGTAAAAAAGGCAGTACCAGTACAGGAATGATAATTACCTCCAGGGAAAACCTTCAGTTTTTTACATTTGATTTTTTTTTGTTTTGTTTTTGTTTTGAAAAGCAGTTATTCAGAAGTAATTCATCCATTAAATTACATAACTTTTGATTGAAGGTTACGGTTAAAATCTTCACGCTTTAATTACGTTCTAGGAACATGTTACACGAAAGCCATCCCTTCGGTCATTACTTGGTATATTACTAATTAATGTTTCCTCATAGCTGAAAGAACCTACATTGCATTCTACGTACAAAACAGAGTGAATTTTTTAAGCAACTTGGTTGAACGGCTACCTTGTAAAATCAGTGCTCTCAGTGGTATCCAGTACAGTTTCATGTAAACTGACGAAAATTTATATGCCCGTGCAGTGACTCTCGCCGGTTTTAAAGGTTGCTTTGTATATGTGAAATATGCTTTAATCTATCCGTTCATTGAATTGCACATTAAACTATAGTTTCAGCAAGAATGAACTTTATAACGTTAATACACTTTCCTAATACGCATCCAGCCAACCATAGTTGTGAAGTAACTTGAATTTTAACGAAGTAGATATGGCATTCTCCTTTTTTTAAAAAAGTAACTTGATTAGTCATTTCGTCAGTTTTATATAAAAAAATGAGCTATTTGATTAAAACTGATTAAGGTTTGTTACCTTCCGGGCTGTTGTCAAAACTTCATCAGTATAAAACACAATGATTGAATAAAATTCCGTGTAGCTTCAGCCCATTCACCTCTAATCCATTCACTATAGGCGAAACCACAAACCGTCAGTGAAACAATGAACAAAAGTTTCAATGTATTTATTTTACTGATTTTGAACACGATATTCTGCTTCCTGTACGGCGCGACTCACGAGCTTTTATTAACAGGCAGCTGATTAAAAAATGCCCACCGAACGCTGAAAAGAGGGTGTAATTTGAGTTAGACCAGCGAGAGCTGTTTTACCACCCGTAAAATTCCGCCCTGTCCATCGGGTCTCTGCGTAAAGTCATTCTTTTTTCCCCCCGTCCTGACTGCGTATTGTATCGCCATAGGGCAGCGCTCATGTGGGGCAGATTCTGGTTCAACTGTACGAGAGCAGGAGCTGTCCCCCGGGTAAACTAAAGCCCTACCCCCGGCTCTAATAAAAGTGAATATTCCTCCGCGGTACTAGGGCCAGAGTGTCTCTTAAGCGCGAGCTATATACGCCGTTCTATTAAAGTAAGAAGTAACCGCCGCGAGTACAACGCAGACTAGACTACTCATATTACGCTTGCTCGTGCTCCCACCTCACTCCACGGGAGGTAGTAACGCCCGCGAATAACGTCTCCAGTTTACTGCGCACTCCCAGACACTTTGTACTCTTACTCTCTTTTTTCTCTCTCTTCTTCTTCGGCTCGCTCCACCGCTTTCGGCGGAGACGACGTCCGACCCAGACACGGGTCGCGAGTCCCGTATTAAATCTCACGTCGAAATTGCACGCATTCCTGCCATCCAGCCTCCCCGAACAATCTCTCCGAGACACGACTTTCGATAAACCCCCACTCATTCGGAAAGGGTCCCACCGGAATTGCTGTTGATGTTGTCTGATGCAGATTCCCAGCTCTAAATCCAGTACCTTCTTATGCAGATATCTCGTGCTATGCTTGTACCCTGGCGTTTTTTTTTCGGTTACAGCCCATCAGAGATGGCAGGTCCCGTATGTTAGGCCCGCTTTCCACTTCTGCCGGTGGCAGTATGCTATGCTGCTCACTCCCTCCCCACTCCCCTCCTAGTTTCTCCCACCACCATTTCGCCTCGGAAGCCGTACCCAGAACGGTGCATCTGCCAATATGCTGAACAGCCGTCACTTTTGCGGAGCGTGGCGTGAAATTGTTTTTGTCGGCCAATCCGGTGGCGCGGTTCGAAGATGCCGGAGGCTGCGTGCAGGCAAGGCAGCAGGCAATACAGTTATGTTGGCACCCTGTACAATTTGCAGTTTATCTCCATATGTGGTAACATATAAAAATGGAACTGGTATGGTCAGAAACATCCTAACATATTGACATAGGTAAGCTAAAACATTTGTTTTCACAATGAATGTGATTATTGGTGCTAACGTTTCCAGAACTGCTTCCTGTCACGGTCGCCATGTAAGATAACTTTCGGTTTGTGTAATGTGTGTTCGATAGCAAAGAAGCAGTTCCTTCAATGCTTCTTTCTTTATTCTCATGAAAGTTCCTAAAGCCACCGAGCACTTAGTAAATTAATCACTTTCGCCCGTATGAGGACGAAGGAAGTTTTTCCGTAGCTTTAGAATTTTTCTTTGGATTGCTCTAAATATTTTCTTATTGCTTTCTTTATGGCCGAATCTTTACTGCCTCTGCGAATGCGAGGGTGGCCAGGAGATGGAAGTTTATACTTTCGTGTTATTTCCTAACTCAGGCCTCTAGGGGCTTTGGCTAAACCAATAAATATTATTATCAAAATATTCTTACTAAGAGTATGAGAATTTAACATTCAAATGTTCCCTTACAGCTGGTTTGATTTTCCAAGCTTGTTTTGTTTACTGGTGTATAGCTGATGAAGGATCCGTTAGTAAAATTGTAGCCAAAATATTCTTTCGGTTGTGAAATGTTGATGCATATGGTAATTTTTAATTTAGTTATAAAGGTAGAAAGTTTGCGTCATACTGCTGGTAATACAGGGTGTTCACGAAAGGAGTCCCTGATTTCAAGATTTTAAATCTTGAAAACAATGATCGGCAGAAGTATGAGACAAACGGTATTTTTATTGTGAAATGTTTTAGATTTTATACAGAAGTTTCGGAAAAAAGTTGCTAAATCTGTTAACAGATGGCGCGGGCATAGATTGGCCTTCATATTCGTTCAATTTGATGCCCTATTACTACTTTTTGTGGGGCACATTGGAAGAGACTGTCTACCGAAACCATCCAACTACGCTGGAAGAACTTGCATCATTGATCTGTGTGGCTACTGAATCCATTTCCGTTGAGACATTGCAGGGTGTAATAACAAATTTCATTCTGCTTTTGTGGCACTTCTGTATTTCAGTCAGAGGACATTTTGAAAACATTATGATGTGATTCATTCATTGCAAAGACTGCTTGCAGAGGACGAATTTATTAGTGTATTCTGATACGAGCTGTGTACAGCGTACAGCGCCATTTGTTAACAGCTTTTGTAACTTTTGTTTAAACTTCTGTACGAAATTCTTACAGCTTTCGAATTAAAAATACCGTCTGTTGTATTCTTCTGTCGATCTTTGTTTTCAACATTTTAAATTTTGAAATCAGGGACTTCATTCGTGGACACCATTTATATCTGCTATCTCGAACTGTGTGTATCCCTCTACAACACTGGCTGATGTGTTCCTGTGACGCTATATGCAGTCTGTTTTGAAAAATGTATACTATGGCAGTGGAAGTTGTACAAACGTCATTTGCAACAAATTTTCACAGTACTACATAAATGTATGTTCAGAAAGTAACAAAAATTGCTAATACGGCCCTTTTTAACTGTCACCACGCTTTTATACGTCACGTTGATCGTTTCAAATTTTAAATATACATTTTGTTGCTTGCCACCTTAACGATGTCGGTCAAACAGCCATCAATAACTCATTATGGGTGAAGTTATGTGATAAGAAAAGGCGTTCATTTTGATCCTGTTGACATCAGTTCGTCTGCGCAACCGTTTTGTTCTTATGAATGTTAGTGCTATGCTCAAATTACAAATTTTACTTATTACTTATTGTGTGTTAACATCTTACCAATACAACAAGAAATCCTACGAAATAATTGAATAGTAGATGCATAGGGAACTTACTGCCGATACATACGCTCCCTCACAATTAGTTAATGATAAATTAATGTATTAATATATATCTCTCTGCGTAAATTAGTGCAGAACATATTCAATAATCGATATGATTAAGGAACCGGTTTAGAGTCACTAGATGTTGAAGTTTGTAGAATGTAGTGTAGGGTGGCTACAAGACTTTGTGAGAAATTGGGATATGACTTATGAGTATTATGAGGAAGAGATGACTATGATAGTAAATTATCACTAGATTGCAGTAAGAAGGCGTTGCAGAAGTTTTCATTTCTTAGAAAACGAATTAAAGACCTAAGGAACGTACCACAAACAATGAATGGAAATGCTGAACAATTTAAGTGAAACCTAGAAAAAAAAATTAAGATATGTTGGTAAAAGGTGAAAATTTCTGTTATCGACATCTCTTAACTCAATTAACAACGATTAATAACGTGTCAGTGGGTTTGATTTTTTACCATCTTTTTAATTCTTATATGTTTTTGTAGGAATTACAGAAAATGACAAATAAAAATTTTGAGATGATTACATTTTGACATGATATGTATTCAAAGGGTGTTGCAAATTGTAAATACGTTCACATTCAAAAAATTATCTTCGTTATTTTTTGTGTACACTTCATTGGGTATTTAATTTCTACAAAACAACAAAACCGACATCTTTTTTTAAAAAAAATTTTTAGGTGGGGTGTCGGGGAGAGGAATGCTGATTTTGCTGAAGTATCTCACGGATTTATTGGTGATCCCAAATTTATAATGATGGGCAGTCTGATAAAAGTCATTTGATGGATGAATCAGAATGGGATAACAGAGTACATGGCAATCATTGTATGACCACCTATTTTCTTGTTACAAAAATGATTATAACCGATTTTGGTGCTGTGTTGAAGTATACCATATTGTAGGAATTGCTTTCCACCGCGGGTTACTAGTGAGGTTTTATGCATCAGGGCATTGTTCGAATTAAATGGAAAAGGAAGTAATAGTGCACGAAAAACTTAAAGATTGAAGGGAAATGCGGAAATATTAAAATGATCCTTGGATCAATATGAATTACATTGCGATAGTTTGAATTCGACAAAACACTTATTTGTGTATATTCATGTAAGCGTGTGTAATATAAATTCACGCGTGCCTTGTTTGTGTTGTTACTACCTTTCGAGCCATAAAGTAGTCCCAGAAGTATCGTATCTATATATTAATACGCTAAGTGAAAACTTTGGAAACATTTTTCAGAATATTGCGCGCACGGAGAAATGTGAGATTTGGCATAGTTAAAGTTTATATGGGGAAGAAGTGCATAAAGCCAAAATATACATATAATATGTGTTAAAAATACATTAAATTAAATAAAATAAATCATTCGTTGTATACATTCAATTGTTTTTAAGAGGCAACGACCTAGCGATGTCTGTGATCTTTGGTCAACAGTAAAAAAAAATAAAAAAATAAGCATAGTTAAAACATGTTACAGACACATTATTAAATGAAAAATAAATTCGGGAACGTGTGGGGGAGTGAAATCGGATCGGAGCCAACTATGTGACGTGTATTTCCAGCATTGAGATACTCTGTGGTCTTTGGTGAAACCAAAGAGTCGAGCTTAATCTCTGAATTTACATAGAAGCAACATTTCGAAACGGAGTATATTCGGAATTCATTAAATCGTGATTTAGATATACGATGTTACAATGATGCAGTTCAAATTGATGTAGCTATAATATGATGGTGAGCCACCATTTGAACGAATCTGGTAGTTAAAAAAAGTGATTACATGAATGGCAGCAAAGTCTTTATATGCTGAGTTTTAGCATTACGTCGGAACCTACAAATATTGTCCTGTCGGTCTGAAATTTGGTACACACATTCCTTAGGCGATAATATTTGATTTAAAGTGTATATCGTAAGCTTCGAAAATGTTGAAATAAGGAAAAATGTGGGTAGATGCACACATGTTATTACGCAAGAAATACAGGTTCATAGCTGTTGACATTTATTCCACATGTTTTTAAGTCTACAGTATTGAATAAAAACTGCTTTCCACATGCAAATAGAAAATCATGTAACAGTTACGATTTCTCTGTGCGGGATGACATATTGTTTTTCAGTGCTAAGATATATGGCGTCTACCGTAACTAATAGCAGTTGTGGTTAGGTTGAAATGCAGCCTGGACCAAAAATTAAGAGTAAGTAACACGAAGAAATAATATCGACATGTAATAACGTGTATTTCTTGCTTAATAACATGTGTGCATCTACTCACATTTGAAGTGATTTTTCCTCATTTTCACGCATTCGAAGCTTACGTTGGAATGTATGTACTAAACTTGATACCGATAGGACAATTTTTCAAACGCAATAGAACAAATTCAAGAAACTATTTTCAATAATTATTACTGTGTTACAAACAAAAAATACTAATTAACTTAATGAATTATGGTCGAATTTCGACCACTGGGCGATCTCTAGTACTTCATTATTTACCCAGATACGATACAGAAAAATCAAACAAAAGTGTCACGTATTAACACAATATTTACTATTATCGATCAATCGCGTCTGAAAGTGTATACGTGTGATGACATGCTACTGAATTCGCTGAAATCATTCAAGCAACTTTTCACACTTACAGGAGATATGCTACAAGTTGCAAAATTGGATTGTAGACGAGCTTCTGTTATCCAACTGAATTTAATTATGTTTTGCATTAATTATGTTTGTATCACGTATTCATGCGTTGAACAGCTAAACAGTTCTAAATTACGTAATAAAATAAATTACCGGATTTCTAACTTGCTAAAATAACGCCAAAACATTTATTACTTAATTTCGCTGTTAACGTTATCAATTCCAACGAAACAGTACATTGGAAAGCATTGTGGGAAACAACTTAGGAGTCAAAAACCGGTGAGAAACTCATAAAAGAGAAAACAGAGGACGGGGATCGAAATTGACGCAAAAATAATGCGTAGTCCTTCGAATTACTGTGTTGTCATCAGTGACGTTAATGTTGCCTTAATATCTCATTGATTGTTACATTTAACAACAGAACTGTCATCGTGCACTGAATAATTCCAGCCTCACAGCAAACACAGTAATTAAATAAATGCTTTTGAGGCAGGAATATCCGTCGTTTCTTTCAATATAGGAAGTGAATTTTGTTACTGATGGTGGAAAAATTAAGGTATACTAGTGACTGATATGCTTAAGAACTAGCACAAACTAATTTATTGTGTACGAGTAAATTTATTACAAAGAGTTATACTGTATTTATGTCAAGACGTTGAACGCACTTAAAATCGTAATTTCAAATTAGAATATAATTTCACAAGCGGAAATGTCTATCAATAAAATCTAGACATACGCTTTTCTTTCTGCTCTTTCTGGATAATAGTTTAACAAATCAGTATTATAAAACATAAAATTATTATTTTTTAACAAATATCGTATACTGAAGTTACTTAATTCAGCAACACAGAAATAACTGAACACGCTTTTTTCCCAGATTTAAGTTATTTATTGAATATTTTGGTAGTAAACCTGTGTCATTTGTCGATGAAGTAGAAAAAGACACCAAATGAAGATTATGTGAGAAAGTATGAAATATAGGTTTATACTTCATCCTTATTCTATGAGAAGTTTGTATTAAATTTCCACTTACGTTGTATTATTATTCAGTAATGAGAAATAGTCGTATACTTTTACTCCAATGAGCCCTAAAAATAAAATAAAAATTTCAAAATACGCCTATTCTAGGCTACAGTGCAGAAAAAATGAATTAAAATTTCAGTGTTTCATGTTTGATATCCATGAAATCCAAATGTATATCACTACTTAATCAGCGCTGATAGTTTTGTTGACAAATCTTCAAATGAATGCATTATAACTCCTGCGTATCGAATAAAGCAGTTGATATTACACCTTCAAGTTGTATTGCAGCTGTTAAAATTAGCAGATAAACAGTTAACTTCCATAGTGTTTCAATATAAATAGCAAAATACTGAGCCGATTTTTGTGAAATTTGGTTTGTGAAGCAGAGAAAAAAAATGCTGGATACCTTCTTTTAACTTTAAAAAAAATTAGTTATGTATGAAAACCAGGGATAAAAATTGTGCCAACAACGCATCGGTGCTTTTTCAGTGATTTTTCACCAACATGAAGAGTTATCTTAAACGTGCATACAAACATATTTTTTAAAAAGATGCAAAATAGTTCTCACGTATGCAGTTGTTTGAACTACGAAACGACCAACATCTATAAAACTTTAATATTGCACAATGATTTTGTTTATTTTTTCTTATGAGTCCGTACCCTGATTCTATCAATTGATATCCACAGCGCATGACAACCTACGTTTTTAGCTGACAACTTTGGACTTGCTATTCCTAGTAATATTCAGTAATATTTCTCCCCTGATAGTCAAAGGCTAAGCTACCTTATTTGTTTAAAAGTATGACCCATAATTTTATCTCTATTTTTTCAGAATTCTTCCGTGTATTATTTTTGCACAGCCTGAGAGAGCGGTGTAAGTTTAGCGACTTACACACGCTATTTGTGTGAATTACTTTCCAAATTTAATAACAAAAATGTTATTTACCCAGAAAAAAAATGTTGAGTTACTTTCGAATTTATAATATTAATGTAGATTAACATTGCATTAATAAGCTCGGCTTTAGAAAATCGTAATATATATGTTGATTAATTGAGGGAATGAAATTTTATGTAGCAAGATTACTAAGTGTTCTGCTGGAAAATAGCGTAACAAATGGTAATCTCCTGAGTGGTAAAGGAAAATGACGATTCAATGTTTCTTTTGGAGTGGAGTATTTTATGGTGTTTAGACTCCAAGGAAAGAGGAGAGAATGAAACTAGAGGCTTTTGGGATGTGCTGTAATGGAGAATAGAAAAGATCAGTTGGATATATACTAAAGAATGAGGACGTTTCGATGATGGTTGATGAAAACAAAAATATTTTGGAACCTATTAGAAAAACAAAGAAATATAATAGTGGAAATTTTTTAAGGGAGCAGAAAAAATGAAATGAAGAATGATGAAAGTGCAAAACAGCTATAGAAGAATGAAAAAAATGACTTAAAATAAAAAAGAGTGACGAAGACGTAGAGAAAAGTGCAATATCAAGAACTGACTTATTAGTATTATCATAGTATTGGTTTTGTCTAATTTTGACTGAAAATTATTTCCAGTGCTTTGTTCGTGAATGTTCAGTATTATCGGGAAGAATAAGTATTACAGTAGTTTCTTCATAATACCTTGAAAGTCTACGCCTCCGAAACGATACGCTAAGCTGTTTAAGTAAAGGAAAAAACTTTTCCATCGGAAGATTACTAACTATTCTACATTCTGCCAAAATTATGTAGAACAAGTCGTTGCAGTTGTTCTCAAAACGACCTCAAATTGGATGTCAGCTTGCGTGAGTTGTCGCAGATGTCATTTAGCACAAAGTGATTTCGCCGACGTTTCTTTTTGCCGGCGAGCAAGCAAAGCGACGTCTGACAGCTCATTGCCCGCCCGCTCGGAACAACAGAGCTAACCGCAGGCCTTGTTTGTATTAAGAGGTCGGAGTTTAATTCAGGAAATGAACGTACTTTAATTGAGCAACTGTTACCCGTCGCGTGACTGGCTAACAAGGCTCAAACTGTGCCTTGTCGGCGGGGGGAAGAGCTTCCCGGACGGTTTTTCGTCGGCGGTTCGAAGTCTGTAACTAGCGGTGGCCACGCAAACATTTAGTTGGCCGGATTTGTTGTGCACGAGACTCTGCATGTCCTTGCGTGTTGTTTGATTTTGGACAGAGTAGGGTGACTTCATTTAATAGCTGGCTACAGTGAACATTCCTTAAGTTAAAGGGTGTCAAAGATCGGGATGATCATCTAACGCTTCAACTTTTCTGCTCTTGTGGCTTATCATTTATCATTTCTGAAAAAATTCTTCATCCGCCATTAGTGTAACATCGTATATCCAAATCCCAAGCAACATGTAAGTATTGTTTTTCAGTCTCCGTAAACACTTGCAGTTTTTCTCCTCTGTTCTCAGCACATAACCAATCACGGAGGATAGACCTAGAGCTTGTAACATATACGCTAAGACTAGTTTGCAAGTATTAACTTTTGAGTGACAATAATCTTTGGTCCGCGGGCGCGGCCAAAGAAAATAATATATAGTAAGAGAGATGTGCGCGATCACTGAAAACACAAAGAGCACGGATTGTATTAAGATTGCGAGAGGTTATTAGTATCTTAGTTTTGAATAAACGTTTCATGTTGTCGGTGTTTATATATGGATTTTTATTGTTTATTAAACAGCATATCCAATTAAATGCCTTACATTAATATTCACAACCTGCCAAAACAAATAAAAGGCATCATCGGTAGGTGATAACCTGGATTTCCTGGTGAGGTTGATAAGAATATAGCCGGGTTAAAAACTCAATTCTTCACTCCTTATCTTTTTAATCTTTCTGTGTTTTTCAGGAGTCTTTCTCTGCTGTTACAATCCTCTAAAATGCTTTTCTTTGTTTTTTTGTTTTGCTAAATTTACAGGGTCATGTCTATACGGATTAGCAGTACACCTGATATGATATTGTTTATAATTACTTTTTACATTCAATCACCACGTAAGGTTCAGGTAATATAACTGTCTAATCTTTCATATACCTTGTCCTATTTTTTATTTCATTTATCCAACACTGTTACCTTCGTGCTAACTGCCGGAAAGATTCCAACCATTTGTTGCCATGAAATAACGTACATTAAAATTTTTCGATCTATGTTCCTTACTCCTTATGTTTGTGGTTTAATTGTTAGTATGTATCCATACAAACAAACTGTGAAAATTGCCCTTGACATTTACCGAGAATGTTTCAAGAAATTTCTTTCTCTCAGTTACCTCTACGATAAATGATAAACCTTTTTAATAGATGCTACAAAACAACGGATTTCTTACTTTCATCTCTCCTGCCGAATGAAGTTTTTATTTATAAGCATAAGTAAATATTTCATTTTGGTACCATGTGGTTTCGCTATACACAAGTTTCCACAACTTGTCTTCACCAGGTGATGTGGTATCTCGAAGAGATTTCTTTGGTAAATTCCGATACCAACTGAGGCTGCCACACTATTCGCACTCTTATATGTAAAAATATTTGTAGGCGCATACGAAGCCCGCTTGGGTTCAGGAAAAGAAATAAATCACATAAATACATCGAAAATTTTGGACAGAACCGCATACAAACAAAAAATTAACAATCGGGGAGTACTGCCTGGATAGGAAGCGTTGGAGAAGTTTTCGTTCCAAACAGACTCAGCTAGTGGCTGGAAGCTGCTCAGAATGATGATGATGATGATCATGATGAATTACTGCCTAAGAATGAAGTCACTAAGAGACCGGGAAAAAAATGAGATCTGCATGGAAACCTAAGAAGTGAATAAAGGTTTTGCGTTATCTGATAGGGTCCAATCACACATACTGGCAATAATAAATACGTATTCTACTTTTTACAGACATTCGTGTTTTTTCGTAAAAATATTTTGTTAATTAATGGGCTAGTTCCATTTTTAGAGATCCTGTTTTTATCTTTTTCTAGACTATTATATTGCTTGATTTCTTCAATACATTTCCTGTATTTATTTTATTTTTAGGGGATTTTTTGAAATTTTCATAATATGCTTTTGAAAAAGAAGTCATACTCTTCATTCCACTTTTACTATTGAAATGTCTCGGTTCTTTCAGAACTTAAACATTCACATTCTCTGTGCATGAGATGGAAGATTCATTTGTTAAAAACGTATTCTAAATATTTTTAGTTTGCATGGACAGGTGTAAATTTAAATTACACCCTATAATTACAAAAAGGAAACTGTATAATCAATTTAGAAATTTTATCACTGAGAGAAATACATGTTTATTTAAAATTATATATAAAAATGAACTCAGCCACAAAAGCAAACACTTAGACGAATAAACAAAATGTTCCCGGCTAGGGAGAACAAGAAAACTCCTTAAGTTTTGGCGTAGACTGGGTCAAAATTGTTTATATTAAATTGTCCCTTATCGTAACTGCAGGCGGCTGTCGGCAACCTTGACGTTTCCTTCACGATGAAGAAACACTTCTTACACCATCCACCAATGAGGTGGGTTCACGCGTGGAGGCACATGAAGAAAGCACCATGACAAATGATGTCGTAACCAAAACGCGGCCGCCACGTTTCTGGAGTCCGCACCCACACATACACACGTATGTACTATACGGGGTCTCACCCCCAAGTGACCCTGCAGCTTGACCACTCGCCCCTTCCGGGGGCCATCTCTACCTGCCTCAAACAAAGACACAGACACGCGCCAGCAACCTGTAGCCAGACAGGAATGTGCCTCCTTCCACTGTCCCACAAAACGGCTGGATGAAATGTCTTACGGGTGGATACGCGACGAAACATTAATGACAGCGGAAGCTGGACATTACACTATATACTCCCAATATGATCTATACGTTGAAGGAAAAACACGAAAATTCAATTAAAACTGTCCATGAGCGAATAATAATTTGAACAGAATACCCACGGAGTACAAATCAACGCAACAATATGACAGCTTTCAGATGTGTGACTGCAATAAGCTCCAGATGCTCTAAATTATGGAGATACAAAGAGCATCTGTGGCATCGCAATATGAAACAAACCTCACGGATAATAAAGTATACATTCAGATTTTTTCAATAGTCTTCATTAAATAGTATTACATTCTTTAGGTCCCATATCATCCTATTAAAACAATTATGAAGTCAAGTGAGATACAGTATCTAAAACAGAACGTTACAACCTCAAGTGCTAACGAAGCAACAGTGTTACGTACACTTCAGACTATCTTCTTTTGTTTAACACCACCACAAGTACTACAGTTCATGTAAATTGTCTAAACGGAGAAATGTTTTTCAGCTTAGGGATCTATCTGTCACTATTTATTTTAGTGCAGTTACGATTTTTCGTTGTATTCATACCGTATGTGTGAGGAAATTCCATCTGGGTTGGTAGACTGATATTAATATATAGGCGAGTATCGGGAGGGTTCCTTCGAACAAAGGCAAACCTAAGGATTCAAATGTAACGTTTTGTTGAGAGATACGAAATACACGTCTGATCGATTCGATTCACTGCATCCATTAATTTCCCGAAAAAGTAGATGGAACCTGCCGCCGCAATACTTACCAACTTGATTAAGTTATTTAACTAGTTTCAAATAAAAATATATGTGAATAGTGGTTTCTTCACCAAATTTCAAAGATTTGCGACAAGGAAATTTTACGGGCTTTTCTTATTTCATATATTATACACTAGGTCACCCCATGCATCGTTTGCTTGAATAGATGCTTCGCGATTCCTCAAACAATATTGGGCCAGTTATTTTTAAGGATTTTTGCATGTGAGAATGTCGGAGACCTTGAGTTAAGACAAAAGGGAAAGAAGATATTATCTGAGTTATTGACCACACGTGTAACACTGCATTGATAAAGTATTTGTTGAACAAATAGCATTTATAATTACAAAATGTAGGTAGCCATTGGTCGTAGTGTTCTGCCTTATTTATGCTACATGGTGATGATTTCTTCGTTTAACTATCGGTTTGTGCAATTAAGACACTTTCTAAAGGGATTTAGAGTATTTGGTTGTAAATACTTTCAACTAATAGGCGTCGACTATCTTTTTTTACTTAATGGATTTATGCCTCGTCGACTTAGAGACGGGATGGGACTGGGGGACAAGGAACGGGAAGGAATTCGACCATGGACTTTTGAAGGAAGCATCCCGGAATTCGCCTGGAGTGATTTGGGTAAACCATGGAAAACCCAGATCTGGATGCCCAGACGGGGATTCGAACAGACGTCCTCTAGAAAGCGAGGCCAGAGAATACGATCCGTCACGGTATGTAGAAAATGTTCAGCAAATTGATAACAATGTGCAATACTTCTTTATGGCACACGACAGCTTGGCACATTCTGCATTCACGTACAGCTGTATTAACAGATTAGACTATAACTAACTCAATACTCCTCTAATTCTCATGAGGCACTGAAAACCAAGTAATTTCAGGTTTATAGTTACCAATACGTACAGAAAACACATCTCCGTTTAACACTTTTCTTAGAAGGTTGATAACAGCAACTTTCTGGAAGGCAATTCAGTAAATGTAATTTCCGCGAATCCATTCGGTTGCTTCAGATAGATTAAACTTGTCTTCATCTTTCAAAATAAGATATCGTTTCTGAAGTATGCTGTCAGGATAACATGTCAATTTAATACTCCAAACGAATCCATTTCTGTGAAGTAAAACTTTCACAAACATTATGTATGTTGAAAGATAATGATTTTAAAAATTAACTGTATCTTAAGTTGGTAGCTATGCGTAACATATTTTGGAAAAGAGAAATTTGTTGACAGATATTTGCCCTCCTTTTTTTTTTTAAAAAAAAAGATTGATTGCATTTTATCGATTTTACATACAATAAAAATAATTTTTATATTATTATAACATTCCTTATACATATTAAATCAAAATAAAATCGAATAGAGGTTAACATTATGATAAAAGTTTTACAATAAATGCGATCTCATTTCTCAATCTAAACGTAAAAAAAAAGTTATAAAAGAAAGAATAAAAATTTTCAATTACCATTTCATTACTTATATTTAATTTTTTAATTAATCTGTATTGATTTGCTATGAAAATCAGTTTTGTTGTCTTGATGTATAAACGGTACGCGTAATTCCCCTTTAAAACTTAAAATCTGTCCACATTTAGTATGTAAAAATGTTTTACATAATAACTTCTTTACAATTTAGTGATCACACAAATTAAGAACCTTTCATTGAATAAATCATTTGGCGAGGAAAGGGTGTAATTAACCTCTGAAATAAAATTTCATAATAAATATTTGACACAAGTAATACGCGGTGTCTCAGATGTTATAAATAATTAAAAAATTTAATGTGTAAGAACTGCACCTCGAAAACGCGTCACTACAGCAGAGGGGGACTTTTCGGGAGAAGCCGTATATACAGGCGGGCAGTTGAATGTTCTGAATGATATCTTATATTTTATGGGTCAGTGAATCTAAATATAAAAATCAAACGTTTATTGAATTTTAAGTGGTGATAGTTTATCTCCAACTAATTGCTTTAATTTATTAGTTTTGAGATTTTTCTCACCTTTTAAAAGTTTCAGTGGAATGTCAGAAGTGACCATCGATTTAAGAGATATTACTACTTTATTCCCAATTAACGATCTCCAGAAAAGGCGTGAGCGAGCCCACTTCAAGAAGAACCGTTGTGAGAATTTTGTGAAGGTATTTGAACAGTAAAATCACTTAGTTCGTCGTGAGTAAGATAGTATAACGTTTTTCTGAGCATCCGATCAAATATTTATCTGAATGGAGGTAAGGGAAACCAAACTACTCCGAGACAGAAACTGTGCCCAAAGGACTAGATGTAGTTATGCGTCACTTGGATCCAGTTGCCTCGATTTGGTACCTGTAGCCACGTCAGATTCATCCTGCCATCGCCAGCCGTATCACAGGCACAAAGGCCAGCCGGGTTTCCCTTTAGCTGTGTCCACACCTGTTCAACTTTCGGTCGTCAAAGGCATGCGTCATGTTGAACGGGGGAGAGGCTCGGAAGGCATGCGTCAGGGGCATGCCCGAGATCCTCATTCCGTTCAACAAACCGGGAGGCAAGGCGTATTGAAAGCGTTTCCAGCTGAAGTGGATTCTCGTGCGTCTCCGCTTGCAATATGTCGCTCTCCAACGACGAAACGCTTTCGTTTTTCGAAGATTAACGTTCGTTTTCATTGTTTTGGGACGTCAAAAATAAATATTATATTCATTTAAGTGACAGTATTTATAATAAATATTTAGTAGTTTTCCAAATCATTTATAATTAATTCATGCTCATTTTAATTAACATTTTGCACTGGTTGATTTTTGTGAAGAGTTTTGACAACGTAGGATTGTGTGTTTTGCGAAATTATTGTACAAACATTCGGTGCAGGATGCGTAAAATTCGTTGTGCATTATACAGTACTTTCACGTAGGAAATATTTAATCTCGTTTAACGAATGGTGGGAAGGCTCAAGCTTCATCATGTACTTAGTATATCAATAGGCAGATTTAAAGAGCATTAAATGTCGTATTATTCAGTAAACAACATTTGTTGTAGTAAGCAGTCAGATGCACTGGGGGCATCCATAAATTACGTGAGGTGAAATAGGGGGGGGGGGGTCCGGCGAAATCTCACCAGGGGGGAGGGGGGGGGAAATCTCACGTGAGATTTTGCGAAAAAATTTGGGGACAGTAGAGCCAAAAAAAAGTCTACAATTTGCGCCAAAGTCGATTTTAGGAGGGTATTTCGTCAAAAAATTAGGGTGTGACCTAAAAAAAAAGTCTACAAAAGTTTCGAGGGCGATTTCTAGGGGGGGGGGGGTTCTCACAGACCAGATCTCACCAGAGGGGAGGGGGGTCCGGCCAGATCTCACGAAATCTCACCAGGGTGGAGGGGGGGTCCAGAAATCCGGAAAAACACCTCACGTAATTTGTGGATGCCCCCTAATACGTGAATTTGTGAAAGTATCAACGAATGTTGTGAATAAACAAAAACCATTTTTACAGTTGCATAATGTCTTCTAGTTAAAAGTTTCAGATTATTCTTTGGAAGGGAATGCTTTCTATGTTAGTCGATGTCAGTCAGCTTATATGTTGTAAATAACTTCGCGAGATTTACGCTCGCGAAGTTATTTACATCATAACTACGGCAAAAACCGAAACTTTTTTTTATGATGTCAAATGCAGAGTTTGGCATAGCGCTGTAACATCAAGAGGCTTACACAATGGACAACTATTTAACTTAATCAACACCTTTTAATCTTAACTTACGTATTGCTATGCTATTTTTCTCGGATCAAGAGCAATTCGTTCTAATGTATCAAATAAAAGGCGGGTAGGTAATGTGCAGGTTTCTTTCTTACAGAAACTAAATTTATTGAAAGTATGCTACTCAGCTACATTTTCGAGATACATCTCCAGTTGAAAATGTTTGTTATATTATTAGAATTGAAGATGAAACTTCCTTACAAGTAGTTATCTTGCCATGGTATGCTGCCTATCGGTGACATAAAATATTCTACGAATTCATCCCGCAATTCGGAAG
This sequence comes from Vandiemenella viatica, assembly GCA_031002005.1. Lineage (NCBI taxonomy): Eukaryota > Metazoa > Arthropoda > Insecta > Orthoptera > Morabidae > Vandiemenella > Vandiemenella viatica. The sequence goes on from CM061919.1 coordinate 139,038,609, forward strand.
CTTTCAGAGAGTCTTAGAGGAATTCTCCGAAATGGGGCGAAGCCAGTGTCTTTTGCGGTAGCTCCGCACCAAGTTCCGGGAATAGTAGTCCCTTTTCTGGCATCTTCAATGTCCAAAGATCCCACTGGACAGTAAAACCTTGTACAATCTGGCTTTATACAAAGGAAATTGTGCAGATATACGCAACATAAGACTATGTCCACAATCGTACTTTTTACTTTGAACTTAATTGGCCTTAGGAAAATTCGGAACACGGAAGCAAGCAGACAGAAGGCATTTTCAACGGTACATCTTCGGCAGGTATTGCGTCTCTGAATTTGGTGTCTCGTTTGAATGGCGGGTTTCACCATTGTTAGAAGAGTATAAAAATTTTGCTTCGATATTCGCGTTAAGTTTTTAAACAGCGCATTGTCATTGAACTGCAGTTCTTGGAGAATTTACACATTTCGAGTTTTCAAATAATTCTTTACCCACAGTTTCCTCCGCGATTTTTCCCCCCGGGATTTCGCTAATATAAGAATGGCAGCTGTAATGCCCGCCAGACAAATTGAATCATCAATCTCGCTACGGCTACTCCGGAACACTGAGGGCATGCCTCAAGAGGCGCGAATGTGGACACTAAAGGGCATGCCTTCTGATGCGTGCCTCTAGCGCATACCTCAAGATGAACATATTGCAAGAGGAACGGGCAAGATGAAAAGGCAAGTTGAAAGGGAAAAGGCACAAGTGTGGACATAGCTTTTGGCGGAGCTGCTAATGCTGCCAGATTACGGGCAGTCGGCAGCCATTAAGAGTAGCCACCAGACCGAAGAAAGGCTGGGTGGACGTCAGCGGGACACGAGTCGCATTTCGACCACACAGCCGTCGACCCGGCCCGGCACGTCGATTAGTCGCCCCCAGCTCCCGGCGGTCCCTACCCCGGCCAATCAGCAAAATTCACCTCTTTTCTCTACGAAACCTTTCCTCCCCTCTGGGTCCCTAATACGGCAGCACTACCTTGCAATTCAGATAAACGTCCCTCGGGCCAGCCTGGAGTGGTTCCTTGGGGAGGGGAAGGAGGGGCTCTGTATAGGCGAAGCAGAATGGAGGTCAACGAATCTGACAATCGGGTTATTGCCCTCTGACAATACAATCGGACAGACAGCTCGACTGAAATCGATTGGTGTTCTGTCTACTTACTTTTCGCTATTGGAGGCACAATATTATCTGCTGTCTCCCAGGATATGTTCAGACTAACCTGTGGATTCTTACATTTCTTCCGGTTTATTTTCAGAAAATATGCTGGCTGTTGCATCAGCACCAGTGCCATTTGTTTTACAGATAATGATATTGTAATACCTCTTACGTAAGATACTTGTGATAATTAATCCTACTGTTGTTGTCAATTTTAACAACGATCTTTAGCCTTAAGTGTCTCAGAGTGAAGGGTTGATGATTCGCTAAGCTTGGGTTTAGCTTTCTCAATATGGCTGAATCTTATTGTTAGTTATCATATGTACTAATTCTCAAAGATATTTCATCAAAATTAATTAGTGAGATATCATTTTGTAGATTATGTCCCCCACTGATGACGAAAACTGAAAAAAATAGTTTAAAGTTAATGTTACCACTGAAAAACATTATTATATTTTTATTAATATAAAACCGTACTTGCATCAAAAGTATAGAACGCGGCATCTATTTAAGTAACATGAACGACAGTTGTTGGTTGGAGTGGTTTACATTTTATAAAGAATGTAGAAGGCACCAACTATTGAGAGATTATTTTGTTATCTAGAAATCTTAAAGCTAATAAGGGATTAAATAACAGACCTGATACATACAACCTTATCCACACAAACGCTGAAAGCAATAGAAGCAATTCACAAATATGTAACTCAGGCTAAAAATAGAATATAAAAACAAAGGGGTATATAATACTTGGTGATGGCTGAAATAGCGAAACAGATAAAGGCAAAAAAATAATAATAATAATAAAAAAAAATCAGGGATTAATTAATGGTTCAAGATTACTGATAACTCACTTTGGTGAGTACATTATCATTACTAAACTCACTCACTCTGATAAAACTGTGCTCATATCCTGTACTAACCTGATCCAACCGTGCCTTTCCAAATAGTAAGAAAATAATTCCTAGTAAAAGTAGGCTTCATTATTGCCATTAATAAAGCTCAAGGTCAGACGCTTCAAAGAGCAAGATTGTATTTACCAGAATATGTTTTTGCGCATAGGCGGTTTCACATGGTTTTTTCATCAGTTCGTAAATTCATAATACTTGTGTCTGTGTTAAAGACGCATACGGTCAAAAGTAGACGATCATCACATTATAACTGCTAACATTGTTTTTAAAGAAGTTTTGTAAAGTCTGAAAAAAATCACATCTAACAAAACCCAAATCAATTTTTTAAGTATATACTCACTGATCACGATAGTATGTGAAACGTTCGCAAAACTCGCTTGGTTTCTTGTAATTAGACATTTTTTCTGCTTGTCTGTTTGAAACTAACTTTGATAAGTTACTCTGTTATTATTTAACTTGATACTGAAAATTACAATATTAGCCATAATAACACAATGTTTCATTTTGTTATCCTTTTTTGTATTATTGAGTTACAACTAAAATCAAAGTATTATTATTGGCTAAAAGTCCATAGTTACTGTCCTAAATTGTATACTCTCTGTGTACACAATTGAAACATATGAACCTTACAAAACCTGATGCTTTTAGCAGGTGCCGCGTTTTTTAAAATTCCACTTACTATATCGACTGAACGCTACGTCAATGGTTTTGCTATTTCCAACATTTTGGCGCCTAACGTGGAGTCTTCTTCAGAGCTACTTCGTTCTGATTTATCATCTGTTGACAGCTGGATACACCAACTAGTCATTCGCCTGCAAACTACATTGATTGTTTTGGTTTTTCGCCAGCGAGAATATTGCGTTTCCGACAGCGTGTCAATTGTTCTAGAGAAGTTGAACTGCGTTTGTCCACGAGCACACAATTTCACATTTGACTGAAACCAAAGCCACCATCTTTATTGAAGTGGTGTGGTGTGATTCTGTCGATTCACAGATTTGAATTTTGTCTTCTATACAGTTTTTGCGCTCCTCGTGGTAACATAGCTAAGGCATTTTAACTGTTTCTGGCGTTTGACGGAATATTTATTACCTGGTAAGAAACCCGTAAGGAGATAAATGTTTTTAACAATCTATACTTGGCTAGTAGTGTAGAGAGAGGGTGTTACAAAATTTATAATCATCAGATTGTTTGTCAAAAGCCTTGGTTAAATCACAAATCTTTACGCAATGTGAAGAGTATGGGCTCATACCACGCCGTAGACATAGATTGTAAAGTACATATTGAGACGATGACGTTAGTGCAAGATAGGAAAAGAAGGAGGATTGGATCAAAGTAGTTACCAAAGGTGTTACCAAAAGTTTAGAATTCACTGATATCAAAAATATTAGAATATCGTGATTTGTGTTTAGTGTATTATACGAAAAGCACTAATCTGTGCACCTCAACCTATCGGTGTTTAGTTAAATATTTTGGAGATTAGGTTCTGATTGACAGAATACCGAGCCTAGCGAGTTTTAACTTTGTGATCCGGCTTTCTGTAGGAATGGGATTCGATTCCTTCTCTGGCCAGCCATATTTCGCTTTACCACGGATTCCCGAAGCCATTACAGGCGAATAACGGGATGTTTCCTTCATAAACAGTACAGCCGATGTTATTCCTTTCATTTCCCATAGTACTTTCCAGGATCTGGCAGCATCGTAGTCGACAATTTGTAAGATTACAATAAAAATTAAAAGATATTCACTCAAAATTCTCAAAAACTAATGTTAAATCAGTAATTACCAGTTGCATACAGCATCATACATACATAACAATCGCAGAACCTATAATAAGGCAATGGGTTAAATTAATCGCACTAGTTTCCAAGTACTTCAGCAATGGAAATACAGTAAATGATTTTTGTCAGCAGAGGGTGTTTTTTTTTTTTTTTTTTTTTTTTTTTTTTTTGGAGGGAATGTTGGTGCTTTGTCTACTACGTGGTCATAAGAGGTGGGAAGGAACTGGAAGCAAGGAACGGGAAAATATCGGTCATCGCCTCCTGAAGGAACTATCTCAGCTGGTCATTTTGGTCAGATCAGAAAAAAATGAATCCAATGGAGAGTGGTGGGTGAGCATATGCTCTCGAGCCTAGTATTCAGAAGGACTTTGATTCGATCTTCGGTCCTCCTATCCGAATATCCGATTTTTCGATTTTCCGAAATCAGTACTTATACAATGCGAATCGATCAAATTAATGGGATTGGCTTTCAAATCTTCAGATTTCTTCCAGTAAAATTATATTTATTCTTCATAATTAAGAAAAAATAATTCACCTGTGTCTCCCGGCGACTAGTTGATGTTAGGGCCGAGCATACGGGAGGACTTTGGTGCAATCGGCTGTCCATCCCAGTTTTCATTTTCCATGATTTCCCGAGTGAATGTAGAATAGTTCCATCAAAAAGCCATCCCGAATCCCTTCCCGTTCTTTGTCACCAAATCTCTTCCAGTTCTAATGACCTAAAAAGCGACGAGCCGTAAAGCGCTAAATAAAAAGAAAAAAAATCAGCTCCCTAGACTAAAGATACGCCGTCGTGGCCACAGCAAGAGACAGCGGAAAAGATGAAAATCACGAAAAATACCCTGAAGCCCGTTCTAACGTGGAAAAAGAGCAAGGCATCTGTCGTTGCTGGCGTGCTCTTCCGGCGAGCAATATCGCGGGTGGGATTTGCAGAGACTGTCGGCAGATGTCGCGCCCGCTGCTTCGCTGATGAGCTGTTGTTGTCTCCGTCTTCCTTCTCTCCTCCGAGGACAGAGAACAATATTCCTAATACACTTACGAGGGCTGCGCCCGCCTCGCTCGCAAAGCGGCAGATTGCGAGGCGCTCTGGTAATCCGACACGTTTTACCTGACTGTCGTCTCTTGAGCTCCTGCGTCACGCACCACGCACTGTACACTGCTGACATACTGTCCACTGTTTCTGAGATGTGGGTACGATCAAACCATTAAACTACTGAGATTCAATTAATTATTTTTAATTCATTTTTTGGCGGTGTTTATTCTCCGGAGTTAATTTCCACACGAACTAATATACACGAATTTTTACACTAAATTCTTTCAAAATTTGAGCTGATGTGTTCAGCAAATCCTTCAATAATTTACTGCAGTCTGTGACTTCCTTATCTGGTAGTTACAGTTCTCCCTTTCGTTTGTTTGTAGTCAAGGTGCTTTCTTCTTTGCACGTATCGTGCTTTATTTTTCACTCTGTTTCTATCCAACATGTATGACTTACATGTTAAAATCTCTTTCTTCACTCTCCTCCTTTCTTCCAATTACTCAGAACCTAATTCGTTAATAATATTCGCCACTGAATGTGTTCTAGAATTATTTTTACAGAAATATCTAGCTGCATTTCTTTACACCAACTCCAGCTTCTATATTTGATGTCCATAGTATTTAATCATAGCTAGTGCCGATTATATCTCATGTCCCAGATTGTGTATATTCTTTGTACATCTCTTCGTTAGCCCCTCCAGTAGACGCAAGATCATAAAATCTCTAATAGTGTTATTATCTAATGAAATGTAAATGCTTTCAAAAAGTTTGTACATCCAACCTCCACTCAAAAAAAAAAAAAAAAAAAATAGTTTCGGTCTTTTTAAATACTCAGCTAATTATGCACACAAAAGAAAAAGGAGACTTTATCAATGTGAAGGTATTTATAGTTTAGAACGCATATTTTGTATGCTATTTTTGGTGTTAGAATGCAAATATCTTGAATTTTTTGTTTCTCACTTTCGATGCTGTGGTGTTACATGTGATAAAGACAATTGGCGTGGGTCGCGAATAATTCAAAACAAATATATGCACGTTATTCACACTTGTAGAAATGCAAACACAGGAGATTCTTTATTTGACCTTTGGTCTTGAATAGACCGTTCAATCAGCCTGGTAAAGTTACAAGGTAATAATATTAATAGTATTTAAAAATATACATATATATAGATACATTAAATATGTAGGTCACTGTCCTTAATACAATCCTTGATGGTACTATGGATTTTGATGCTGTTTGTAGGGAGTAGTACTGTAATACTAGTTGGAAGTGGCTGCTGTGCTCGCACAAGAGACTTGATGAATGTTCATGGCTGTTGCTGAAAATTAGAGCAGTTGAAAAAAAAGTGATTAAGGTCCTCTAGTGCCTGTCCGTTGCATGTGTTTACCGTTGTGTGTTTACCGCCTTGATGAGTAAAAGATGACTACGGAAGGCGCCATGGTGGAATCTCATGCGAATAATAGAAGTGATGTACCGTAGATGAGAATTCCATCTTGAATACCAAGGTCTTCGTGGAGGGTACGTCTGAACTAGAGCGTACTATCGGCCACTGTATTGTTTAGATTCATTCCAGCTCCTCGTACATTGGTGGTATGCATTGCTGATAATCAATTGTGTTGCTGCGTGTTATTAAGCTTCAGCCTGAACTACTGCACATGCCTCCTTGGCTAACATATCGACGTACTGGTTATGCCTAATTCGAGAGTGCGCAAGTATCCGGATATAATTAATGGTGGAACCGCGTTGAATAAGTTCTACAGTCTGTTGAATTATACTGATGTTGTATGTATTAGGTCGCTGTAGTATAACGGGTATGCCCAAGGATCGAAGAACACTAAGTGAATGGGTGACCATCAATGTGGGTGGCCCCACTAGCCGCTGTGCCTGAGAGGCAACAAAAGGCTTTCTCTGTCCCAGGAGGATTATAGGGGAACACCCAAACACCTATACTGTCAAACCTTTGACAGCCTATTGAAGTCATGAATGAAAGACAAGAGACACTAAAAACAATTTGTCACCACTTATTAAAGGCTTGGGAATTTCGCAGATGTGCGGAAAGTTACAAGTGACGAAGGACAAATTAAGGTGGGTGACAGTGGCAACGAATGTGTGCATGTCATTGCTGTACGCGGAAAAGTGAAGATGGAATAGCAAATAAGATGACGGCATTACTGGAAAATCTCTTTATTGGTACCCTTGTTTGGTAGCAGGAGACAAGTGCTGATCCAAAAGGTGGAATACGAGGTATCTTACGGGCAGGTTGACGCAAGGGCGGCATTTAATCGTTGGTTTTTTCGACTCGAATCTACTGCCCGATATTTGGAGTTCGCCAACGCCTGATGGGTCGTGACTGCTGTTTGTTATCGGATCAACACAGCTTCTCATCACGCCTGCACATACGGCGTCGGGGTCAACGCCAACACATACAGTGCCGAGTGGAAGCAGTTCGACGCCTGCACTTCGCCTACACTTCACCGCGGATCCGAGACCTCGCAATGACAGTCCACCGTTGTACCATCCCACTGTCGACCATCTCCATCAATCAATGGTAAATAATACAGATTGTACGACGGAAGTTATTAACCAGGACTCACTTTTCCAAACGCCCAGTAACTCCTGACATGTTTAGTATCCTCCACTGAGCTAAACCAAACTTGAATTGCTAAGTTCTTTTGCTGTAATTAATTAGTAATGTCAGTCATGTATGTTATTTGTTTCGTTTGAAAAAATTAAATCCATTTACTTTTATTTGTCAAAATGGAACATAATGTTGTCAGTATTTGTTTTTAAATTCATGGAATTCAATCTCTGCATTAGAAAATTTAACCTCCAAAAACGTGTGGCTTAAAACGAAATTATTTGCTTTGTCGTTAATTTATTCACTCTCATTTATTTAACCAAACAAGGCTCTATTAAAATACAAATTATCGTTGGATTTTGTGACTCTTGAAAAAGATATGTTGTCCTGTCTATGAGTAAATATAGCGTTTGGCTAGTATAATTCAGCTCTTCGAAGCGTTTATTCCTAAGGTTTTCAGAAAAATTATTGCAAAGACAACTTTCAGTGGGAACTTGAGGTAGATATTTGACGTAAATTGAGTATGCTATATTAGAGGTGGGAGTAATTTCTATACAGTAATACTGTAGGCTTTGTATGAGTTAAGAAATTTTTCCACCCAAGTAACAGTGGACTGATTTCCTTTTGTCGTGAATGTTTACTAGACCCCACTCATCCCAAAAATACAGCAGCACCTGCTAAGGCTGCCATACGAAGCGTTTTAGTTCCCAGAAAGTTTACAGCTGCAGACTTCCAAACTTTGTCTGTTAGTATTTCCTATTTTTATATTTCCACATCAAAGTATCGAGATAATTCCTAATCAAAATACTCCGTAACTAACGCAAACCAACAACCCCTTCAATGAAAAAATTCTTATATTGTGATCGACAGCAATTAAACTGCAGTCCTGGTAAATACGTACTGATTATCGTTTAGCCGTATTGAGTTCTGGAATTACGTATCGACGAGAATTTTGTCACCCAGATTACAAACTTCAAGAATAAAAATCAGAGTAGAATATTATCTTGTCATTACCAACGTTTGCATTCAGATGCTTCTAATAACTTGAAAAACATAAAATAAGAGATAATAGATCATCATTTTTTCCAAAAATAATTCGCATTGTTTAATCAAAAATCGAATATTAAACATTTTATTTTATTTAACGTGTTGTAGATGACTTTCAGTAAGAGAGGTGAGATGCGCCGTCAGTGAGCCAGGTAAGCTTCGTGATTACCTTTTGTGTTCCTACGTTGTGAGAATCTGTGTTCATGTGGCGTAAATGAAGATTTTTCTAGCATTCTATTGGGAGGTTACTGAATCCGTAATATTGTTGACGCGTGAACACGTTGCTAAGGGATATGAGCTTGTATCGTTCGTATTATGCGGCTACATGATTGTGGTATATTAATGTACACAATCAGACCATTTGATATGTTGACCGTTCGTTATGCTGACGGACTGGAGAGTAGTGCTGATTATGTCGTACTTCGACTGATGGATTGCGAGGATTCAAAAAGCCATTTGATTTGGAACAATTATAATGCAGACGTTTTAGGCATCCTTGCTGAGCTGCGTGATTCTTCAGGATCATTCAGCCTTTACAAAAATCAAGAAATTAATTACACCAACGACTGAGAAATAAATGTATAGTCGGCATTGACCAAAGGGACGTTATTTATTTAATTTTGCTATTGCCTTGCAGTGAGATCATTATAATCAGGATAAGATTGTTGTCAAGAAATGGGGAGAGAATTGGCGATGATATTCATGAAGAAAACACCACCAAATTCGCCTGGAGTGATTTCGGTAATCCATAGAGAAGCGAATCCTGGAAGGTCGTATGCGGAATCCAACCAGAGTTCTCCATAATTATGGATCTTAACGCTAACGCTTACCCCCTATAATTTATGACACATTTACCTGGAATAAATCGATTATTATCATTCTTCAAATACTTGTTTTTTTTTTTTTACTACAGCTGCTAGTATTTGATAACATCAATCAGACGAAAAGGGATTTGAAGCCAACGAACACAAGGAAAATTGTCCACGTCCTTCCTTGGAGTGAATCATCCTGGCATTCACGTTTTTGTAAGGGACCCAACTGGATACTCTATGTTTTATTGGCAATATCAGTCAAGCGTGCCTGAGTTGGCTATGTAGTTGCTATCAAAACTGTGGATTTGGCCGTTAGTGGAGATTCGTCTGGTTTGCGTTGTCCAGACCACGGAAAGGAAAAATTTGTCGGGGACTATTAGTGCATTGGCCAACATGGAAGCAGCTAAGCTTAGAAATAACAACTTTAACTTCCATGTAGATTCGAGAATGGAATGGGAAGCCAACAGCTCACATAAGTTTGGGCTTGTAATAGATCTGACGACACGTGTTCTATCGTTTCATCTTCCTAGGTGACTTTGGTGCCAACTGAATAGGTTTCGCACAGGACACGGAGTGTGTAACGCAACAGCATACAAGAGGGAACTCAGAGAAGATACGCTGTGTGCTTATGAAAGTATCCAAAACGTTGACTGCATTGTGATGGACTGTACAGCCAGAAGAGCCTGGGCTGTTCACACTACCGATCGTGGTGGGTGATCGGTTGCACTCAGCCCTCGCATTAAGGAGTACGCGTGTTCGAATCCCATTCCACCCTTACAGATTTAGGTTTTCCATGGTATCCCCAAATTACTCCAGGCGAATGCCGAGATGCTTTCTTCAAAAGGCCATGGCCGAATTCCTCCCCGTTCCTTCCTCTCAGTCCTTTCCCGCCCGTAATCACCTCGACGGCTACAAAGCATGCAGCCATTAGCCAAGAAACTAAAGAAAAGCTGTTCACACTGCATTAAGCTGAACCGACTGCCAGAAAATGGCTTGAATCCAAAGACGTAGTTATTTTATTAATATATTGTATTTTATTATTTTTTCGTCTTCTGTACTTGACATACGACAATAATAATAATAGTACGCAGACGCTGTCTCCAAAATAAAGTTTTATTCCTTGAAGGCCAATAGTCGCAAAACTAATTCTCATGGAATAGTGATAACCAGTTAGAAATATTGGAAAGTAATTGCAGATTGAGTTATCATCTTCTCTGGCGGCTGACAAGTAGCGTGAAATATCTGGAACGTCTTTTAATGGGTGGGAGACGCTAGCGAGTGTAGATAGAAGGCATTTAAACTATTTAGCTGGATCTGCCACGAGTTCCATGTCAAATTACTGTCCCTTTAATATGTACCGAGCACTCCTGAAGTCACCTTATTTAACAAGGTGAGTAAATTGGTCCAACTAATATTTTTTATTTATTTGACAATCTCTAAGGTTTTGAACTCTTATTTGATTAACGAGATAGATCTGGCATAGTGAAGAGAAGATATTCCCATCTTAGTATCAAACCGCGGCGCTCAGTTTCTATTTAATTCTCCAATGTGGAAATTGACACTTGCAGAAGAGAAAATTTTAAACAATGTATGCGTCTCTTCCAACTGTTAGTTTTTCACTCTCTCCCTCTAGTTTGCTAATTGCCGTAAGAAATTAATAATCAAATGGTCTGTAAAGAGATTGTCGACTAACAGTTTTAGCTGTGTCATATCATCAGTGGACTCGTTGCATCTCTTCATCTTATATGTTCCATTGCTTCTTAAAAATTGCAAACTCAATCTCACTGCTCTTGCTGACACAAGCTGCGGGCCATGTTTACAGAAATATACGCTACTGTTTCCCGTTCTTCAACCAAGTGGTTTACAAAATGTCACTTCCGGAATATGGTGGGTCACAGCAGGTGATAGCTGGTAGAAGCTTCGTAAAATATGAAAATACATCCCAAAATCATACGTAGCATCAAATGTTGCCTTGTGGGGGAGATGATAGTGAAAAGATCTGGAAGAAGCTGTGTATAAGACTGGCTTATGAGCAGAACTGTTTGGCTGGTGGTATAAATTTAGTGTTTACCTGTGATTTTTTTCAGATTTCCGCTTCAGCAATATGCACATCTGTATGCACACATTGAATAATTCAGAACATATACAACTGTTCTCATTATGCTCTCAGGTGCGGATAGTATCTGCACAAATATATCAATGTTCATCTTGGTCTCACTGCATCATTCAGAAAGATTTCGTGAATTGAATTATCCGGTCTGTGCTGGAAACGGAAGTATGGCGAAACAAATCTATTCACTTTGCAAGGGATTGGGTTCTTTGCAGTCTGGCGTAGTTGAGTCATAATGATTTAATTCTGGTGACAAGATACTGTTGAGCAAGCAGTTCCGTTGCAAGACACTTTAGGAAACCACGAAAAATTGTAATGTGGGTAATCTGAACTGATATCAAAATCGCTTCCTCTGAAATGCCAGAAGCGAATGGTACACCACATTCAACAGTTTTGGGATATAACAGTCAACAACATTCATCGCATGGTAAAAAACAATCCTCAGGTTCACTGGACGGCATTGCCTTGGAGAGAACAACCACAATAGCTGGTTTTGTGTGGTTTATTACTACCTGCACCAGCTACTATTCTTGTGGAGACCTATTCCAACCCTGTATTTTTACGTGGTAAAGAAGCCTTGCAGTTTAATTCTGAATACGAGTCGCAAACCAACGTAGTGCACTTCGCGTCAAGAAAGCAAAGCTACGCCAACAAGCCGACCGAGTCAGGATTCGACAATGGAACACGGTGATACCAATTCACACAAGAAATGTTAGCCACGTACGGCTCATCACTATTGGCCTTTACTCGGTGTACATTCGTCTTCAGCGTGACGTAATAATAATATATCATCAGAATTCTGATTTATTCTGTTGCTGCGTCGCTTGTTACTACAAATGGAATCTACGCTTTTCGAAACTTTTTTTTTTTTTTGTAATTCCAGCTGTACGGCTTGTCGACTTCGTGGTCGTTAGAGGCGGGAAAGGACTAGGGTCAGGAAATGGGAAGGAATTCGACCACGGCCATTTGAGGGAACCATCCCGGCATTTACCTGGAGTGATTCTGGGAAACCATGGAAAACCCAAATCTAGATGTCTGGATGGGTATACGAACCCATTTCCTCCAGAACGCGAGGCCAGAGCGTTACCGTTCACACACCACGTTCGGCTTTTGAAACGCTGTCGACCTCTGCCGTAAATGGGATGCTGATTGTTTGTCAGTCTAAAGACAAATCAATTTACAAATTATCTCCGCTTGAGAAATAGAATAGCACATCAGCAGCTCAAAGTGAACTTCTGCCATTAGAGGGTGAAACATAATTTCTATCCTAAATATTTTGGCATCAACTTAGACCGCTCCTTAACATTCAAAAAGCACCTCGAAAACTCAAGTCAGAAACTGAAAACCCGAAACAACATCATGAAGAAGCTAGCTGGTACTTCGTGGGGAGCTGATGCGGACACACTACGACAACCGCTCTCATCATGGTTTACCCTGTTGCTGAGTACTGTGCTACAGTGTGGAAACGTAGTACTCATACTAGAAAAATTGACGTCCATCTGAATGAGTGTATGAGAGTAATAACTGGCACCCTAAAATCCATCCCAGTCCCCTGGTTGCACCTAATCAGCAAAATACCACCTCCAGAGCTAAGACGCCAAGAAGCAACGGCACGTGAGTGGATAAAACTACACCATCCTGATCATCCACAGGATCTCCCAGTCCACGAGGTTCTAAATGACTTACCACCCACTCGTTTTAAGTCCAGAAATCCGGTATGGCAAGATGTATTTGACTTTGATGTCATGGAAAAATGGCGACAAAGCTGGAACTCCGCATCTGTAAAACATCCAGATATTAAAGATCCCACAACTGGACTTCCAGGATTCCATCTAAATAGAGACCAGTGGGTCAAACTAAATCGCCTAAGAACAGGCCATGCGAAATGCAACGCCATGTTGTTTAAGTGGGGTCTTCAGGATTCTCCTGCATGTGACTGCGGAGCTGCTTCCCAGAGTGTGGAGCATATTATCAGGGAATGGCCTCTACGGAAGTATGATGGACACTTTGAAGATGTTTTTTGAGCTAGAAGTTTCTTCATAGAATGGCTGGAAGAACTGGATATCAACTTGTGAATGCTACCATCGTTCTTGTCATTATATATATTTATTATTGTATTAGCTGCTTAGCCATACGAGAAATAAATAAATAATAAATAAATCTCTGGAACTTATATTTGTTTGTAGAGACTTTTGGAATCAAATTTTCGTGAAATTGCACGCTTCGTGGTTATCCCTGTGATTGTTTTCTATTACCGAGGTAAAGAATATTTCTGGATCGGTCAGTACCCAGTACCAAATACTGGCCTACTGGCGTCGGTCAGGTGTGAGACGTGCCCAGGTGCGAAAGACGGTCACTCCGTTCATTAAAATAATTGAAAGCCCTCTCACGGTTCATCAGAGACGCCGGCCGCCCTCCCTGCGAAACGCCGCATTAATTACGTGATGGGCAGTGGCACGGCGCCCGGCCGGACCCTACGTGCCTTTTGTTGATTAATTACGCGAGTCGAAATTGATTATAGGTGGCCCTCCGGCGTAACAAGCGGTTAACCTCTGCCGCCGTACCCCACTCGCGGTTATCGGCTGCGGCCGGGAGAGACGCATTTTACATTTCCATCACATCCGAGCTGCAGCTGGAGTGCTGTTCTGCGTTAATGATTCAGCACACAATATCTCTCGCATTGACGGTGATTGAAGAGTTAAGCTAGAATATCGGGGTGTTATATTATCTGCGTTAACGCTCTAGTAACTGTTTATATTACGGTAGATTCAATCTCTTAAATGAACCTTTCCTAATTCCGATGTTTTCATCAAATATTTAGTTTGATATGAATTATTTATAGCTTTATTAAAATAGTTATGGAAAAAGTAATCATTATCTACCAAGTATGATGACAGGAACATGCAAACACATCGAAACAGACAAACATAAATACATGAAAGCTTCTAATACAAACGCTTCATCCTTCACATCGTTATTCTAGGGTCAGCGTTTTCAGAATGTGACGTTTTTCTGGCTTTCCTCTTTGCTTAGCGTTCTGGCCTCGCATTCGGGAGGACGCCGGTTCGAATCCCCGTCCGGGCATCCAGATTTGGGTTTTCCATGGTTTCCCAAATCACTCCAGACAAATGCCGGGATGCTTCCTTCAAAAAAGGCCATTGCCAAATTCCTTCCCATTCCTTGCACCCCATCCTTTCCCGTATCTAAAGACTTCGTTGTTAAGAAACGTTAAGCAGTTAAAAAAATTGCTTATTGCTTTACGTCACGTCGACGAAGAGGTCATTAGAGGCGAGAAAGGACTGAGGACAAGGAATGGGAAGGAATCCGGTCATTTGACTTTTCACTGAGCCTATCGCCTCCTAGGGTAGAAGGTTGTGTTTCCACCATTTGAAAAACGTTTAAATATGTTCTGCCTGAACTAAGTATATTTTTGTTTGTGTAATGTGTTGACAGAGCTTGAGGTTTGCTTTGGTGACTGCGGATAACCGCAGTCAGTACGTTCGGCATGCAGGGACCAGTACCTGATACTGCCCTGCTGTGTTTCCCTAGTCTATTGTGCGGCGCCTTAGTGTACTGAGCCACGCTGTTGGGTACGCATTTTTTTTTTAGAATTATGAACTGAATTATCATTATAAATGCATTGCGTAGTGGAAGTTAATTAATGAACAAATGTAAACCGAAACTTCAACTTAGTGCTTGCTCCGTGATACTGTGGAGTAGACGCAGATGTGGGTTCCAAAGAAACGCTCTGGCTTCGTAATCTGGAGGATGTGGGTTTTAATCCCCTACCTGGCATCCAGGTTTGGATTTTACATGGTTTCCCAAAATCACTTCAGGTGAATGCTTCCTTCAAAAGGCCAATGCCGAATTCCTTCCCGTTCCTAGTCCCCAGCTCTTTCCCGCCTCTAATGACCTAGACGTCGACGAGGCGTAAATCCACAACCAAAAAAAAAAAAAAAATTGTGGCCTTCCCTTATTTCCTAAACTTTTCAGCGCTGATGGTCTTTTCCTAATCCTTACACTCTAAATAGATAGAACACACACATTACCATGAGGACGTAACGTTGTTAAATATGGCTATGCTCTTGTAAAGGAAACTACAGTAATTGTAACAATTTTTAAGTGTATTTTCCTACTACCTATAGTTGTAAATATCTTATGAATGACATGAACCGAAAGTGATAAACTGAATACTTTTTAAGTAACTTACACACACCATAAATATATAAAATAAACTCTCCTTAACTTAATAACCAGACGGGTGATCAAGATTTTGTTGAATGGGGACAAATATTATTTCAGCGATCCTATCGTGTTCGCGAAGTGTATCGCTGGCCAGAAATTTAGAGTAACACAGTCACAAAAGGTTTTTTATTTTTTATTTGGCCTTAAAACTTATCATCAGCCGAAACTAATTTACCGAGCGTGGTGGGTGAACGGTTAACGTTCTGGCCTTGCATTCGGGAGGACGCGGGTTCGAATCCCCGTCCGAGCATCCAGATTTGGGTTTTACATGGTTTCCCAAAATCACTCCAGGTGAATGCCGGGATGCTTCCTTCAAAACGGCCATGGCAGAATTCCTTCCCGTTTCTTGCCCCAGTCCCATCCCGCCTCTAATGACCTTAGCCGTCGACAAGGCGTAAAGTAATAAGATATAAAAAACCTCATTAAATAATATTTGCTGGTTTGCATTATGTTTTGAGTACCGCATACTGATAATGTTGGGAAGGTATGTAAAGTCACCGTGTACGGTCAGGTAGCGTTGAAATGGACAACGAATCAGCGAGGACAATTCCGCATCCTGATATTTCGGTTTACAGTAATTTTTCACAACAATTAAAAAATGATGGAATATCTTGCTATTTCGTTTAGAACAACACAAAATGAAAAGCACTAAATAAATCAAGAGATACTGGAGTGCGGAGCCATCGTAAGGACGGAGGTAGAAGTCGTTGTCTTGAAAGTGACTGATAACCCTCATTCAGAAATAATACGCTCTTGAGAATACGAGGGTAGGAAGACGGCATATTTCGGAGTGAGAGGACAGTCTGGAAAATCCGAGGGGTTTTTCACGCCAATTTCTCGTTCAGTGAGGTGCGGAGGCCTTCGCTCGCGACGTCTCTCAATAAATTCATAGCAGACGCTACCGGAGAGGAGGCCCGGGACTGCAGATGTGGACTGGGGAATTCGATTTGGGTGGTCGGCCATGAATCCGCCACAGATAGCCAACCTCACGCAGGCCAGTCCGCCGAATGGCAAGTTTTATTTGGCCAATATCTTGTACTCCGCCTCCCCAGGACAGCGTTTATCGGGCCGCGAATATATTCGGACACGTCTTGCTATACGCCGGCTGTGGTCTGCAAGTTTTGGGTCACTGGGAGGCGAAGTTCCGGTGCCGTGAGAAATTATGGAGGGCAAGGTATAAGGTGGTAGCAAATATGGAATTGGTGGAAACTACTGAATCAGTGCTTCAGATGTTGGTGCAACTAGTCAGTACTAATCTTTATATATAAAGATGAATGTATGTTTGTTGGTTTGTTTGTTCTTCATACAAATCCACAGTTTTCATCCGATCTCGGTGAAACTTTGCACACTTATCCTTTGAAACAAGGAGAAAAATACTGTCTACATTTGGTTGAAAAATTATCTGTATAAATAACACATGTTGTGTCATAACTTCGAAATCCGGCGATAGACAGACACGTTGGATGTGGACGTCTCCAGACCGTGTTTCCGGGTAGTGAACTGGCAGCTCAGTGGCTAGCCGGCCCTGGTAGCGTAGCGGCTAGCGAGCTTGCCTCGCGTTGCCAGGGTCGCCGGTTCAAATCCGGCCGAGGGCATGGGTGTTGTGTCCGTCCTGTGTTGTCCGCACTGAGAAAACGATAGTATAGTACAGACAAAGTCGAATAAACAAAGATAAGCTTATGGCTAAGATGAAAAAAAAAAAAAAACAAACAAATAAAAAAAAAAAAAGTGGCTAAAGAGCTTGCTTACGAACGTAGTGGTCTCCGGTTCAAATCTCCGTCGAGGCTAAGATTTTTAAAAATTATTTTTCATCGTAAGAGTCAGGCCTGGGCCGTAGGTTATTTGGATTGAATGTTAAACTGTAGATATTATAAAGTTAGGGGTGCAATGCGAGGCAAATCGTAGGTAGTCTTGCAATTTTGTAGGTGTACACTTTTTTACGTTATAATAATCCCTCAGGTGTTGTTCGCAGTCATTGTGTGAGTGTGAACCACAGTAATACTAATATAAATACGGAAGTAAGTCTCTGTCTTTTTGTTACGTTTTGACGACTATATGGCTATATCGTTGTGATGGAATTTTATAAGGAAAGCTGTATGAAGGGCACAGGATATTTTTTCCAGTATGATTAACAGTTGCAGTCACGAAATTTTGAAATCTTATCGAATAGTGACAGAAATATGTTGGAAATTGATTCTCTTCAAGAGGCAGGTTCGACGGTAGAATGATATAGTGATAGCTTTCCTGTCATATTATGCCGACTCGATATTGTTTGGGACCAATCCTTCGTTACCAACAACTTTTTGTATTTAATTCTGGGAAAAAATTCTTAATCCACGCGTACGAAGTCGCGGGTACGAGGCTAGTATAAGAATAAGCTCGGTCATTGTGTAGCCATGTTCGTGACATCGACGTCATACTGCCGGCCTTCGTTGCTGAATTAACAACGGGCAGAGATATTACTAGCATTCATAGTAGAAGTTACGGTCGTTATTTAATAAGTTCTATACAATTCACCACTTCGAAGAAGTGAAATGTCAAAACACTGAAATAAAAATTAAGCATTACTTTTAAATTAACATATTAATTAACAATTGGTTTTGTTGACTTGTATTAGTAAAATGTGGATGTTTTCATTAAATTGTTTTCCCATAGATATGTATGATAAAAGCTTTAATTTTCGAACAGCAACGTTAGCTGAAGTTTTGATGAGATTGAAATATAACCTGGGTCAGAATAACAACAGACATTTGACGTTACTTCAAAGTGTATGATTAATTTAAGTTCTTTACATGAGAGCCATGTTATTGAAAACAATACTTTATGCGATCTGTGCGGCCTGGACGAGCATTAAAACTAATAATACGAGGCGTAATGTAGTTGTTAAGATGTATTTTTAATTTCCTTTTCTTTCACTGACGCCATTTTAATGTGGTCATAATTTCAGTTTGTGGTTAGATTGAAATGCAGCCTGTACCAGGATGACAACTGAAACTTTTTGCTACCGCATATTGCACGAGGAATTGTATTGAGCGTTGTTTTAGAACAATTCTATTTACTTATGCAAGTGCTAACGAATGACTTGCCAGAACACTACTTAGAGGCTGATACAGCGTAATGGTTGCAAAGCCTGAGTAAATTGTATAGAAAACTTCGTGTGTTACGCAAAAACTGAACAGAAATAATAGTTAGATTGACATTAAAGATTTAAGCAGATATTTGTTGCTAATGTTACGAAAGACAGCGTACAATTTTCTCATAAATCCTCGGTGGTTTGGCTACATTGGTCTACATCGATAGTTATCAATGATATGGATTTGGTGCAATTTCACTACAATTCTTACGAAAGCGTCATAGATACAAGAATTTAGATATCACATTTTTGGCAACACAATTTCATTTAAAGTTGGCTTATTAGCATGCATTCATATAAACTAATTTCAAAATGCATTTCCATAGGAATGTTTGGACCTTTTGGCACCGTTAATAAGATCATCTGAATAAAAATCTGTAATGGTGCTTGCAGATCTTCTGTGTTCTAGACAGGGACTGGAAAGAACAAGTGAAATATAATTTTAGAGCCAAGTTCCTTCTGATTTTGCTGATACTTTCTTTCTAAGAAACGGAAAGGTGTTTTTGCACTATTTTGTAGATTCGCGAGCCTATTATTAGATCATTCTCTGTGTGATTCTTAGAAGCGGTGGATTTACTGATATACCACCACCTGGGATTAATGGCACATATCTAATGCTGCTTCGCTCAGTTAACTCACTATATACGATAGACATACGAAATGCAACTCGTTTCTTGAGATATAACTCACAGCATTTTTTGTTTGTATATGGCTTTTTGCTCGTCGACGTCGTAGTCATTAGACATCGGAAAGCGCTGGGGGCAAGGAACAGGAAGGAATTCGGCCATGTATTTTAAGGGAACCATATCGGCGTTCACCTGGAGTGATTTGGGTAAACCATGGAAATCCCAAATCTGGATGAACGGACAGGAATTTAAGCCCCACATCCTCCCGAAAACGAGATCCGAGGGTTATCGCTCATCCACCACCCGTTGGATAACTTATAGCCGGTGAAAATCAAGTTCACGGTATTCTTCTAATGTTTATAGTTGCATGAATGATACTGCAGATAATTTATTGTCTATTTAGGATAAACAAATCTTATTACTTGGCCATTATGCAGGCCATGTTTTATTTAATCTAAATAAACACCTTAAATGTGTTGCTTTATCAAACTTATAAATACTTAAAAGCCAAGATTTCCCTCACTATTTTTCGAATTTGACAAATATATATTATGCTCTCAATTTCAGTAAAAATTATGACGTGCATAATCGCCAAGTCAACAGATTTTTTTATCCTAAATAAATGATCTATGAAACCGAGAAAAACCAGTTTCAAAAAGTGTAGACTTGGCTCAGAAGAAGTTCTTATAAGTTTTTGTCACTACATGAACACAAGACTTGGCCTATTTTTTCAAGAATTGTTTTTGTGGGATCTCATTTCTTTTTGTAAGTTTATCGCTTATTCTGAATCGCCTCTCAAATGTAATTATTCCATCTGAAAATCGGTGAATAAGAACATTTAAGAATTTAAGACATCAATATACGTTACCAACAATGCCCGAATCTCTGAAAACAACGTGCGTCGTAGCCGAGAAATGAACATTATTGCTAGTTTTGCTACCACCTCAAATAAATAAAAAGTAACTTCCAATCTAACCATAAGAAGAAAGTAAAATTTAAGGCTTTGGATAAATTTGCTTTGCCTCTATATAGTATACAAATCTCAGTTTTATAGCTTCATCCGGAGCAAAGTAATTAAGCCGCAATATGTGCCAGAATTTTTCGTGTTTGGGATTGTAATTAAATAAATACGGGGAAAAACTGTAATATCAGATTTTTTTCTGATTTAGGGATGTGTACCAAATTATTTGTTTCTAGGATTACTGGAAGTACAGTGGAATTTTGATGACGGGGTGTTGTCCCGAAATAAAATTTTGAATTTCAATACCTTCTAAAGTAAGAAAATAATAAGAAATAAAATTTAACACATTAGTTAAATACAGTAAACTCACACCAAAGTGAAAATCTGAAGTTCTTGACGTGAACTGCACTAGGGTGAAAAGCGATTTAACGTTAGGAGTAGGTAAGGGGATAGGTATATGGAAATTTACGAGTGTCAGACTTTTCTTATTATATGTGGGTAAAATTTTTCTGTGTACCAAATTTCAGCTTTGTACCGCTACGCGAAGTGCCTTGGAGTTTTGATGATCATCAGTCAGTGAGTGACAAAATCTCTGAAGTTTGCATCCAATTAACATCCGAACTAAGAACAATAAAAAAAAATAGTACGTTTGTTAAGATTGCTTATATCTGTGCATAACAGAAATTTGAGACATGTAACATCGACCGAAGAAATTGAGATTCAAAAATGGCCCGAATCGCTTCGAGAATAGGGTAGGCAGTGCTGCCGTTGACTCGACTTGGCGGGTGCACTGCCGTGCATCCAAATTACTGTCCAACTGCCATTCGTCCTGAGCACGATTGTCAGTAATGCTACATTAAAATAATGCTGATGAATCTTTCTTTCTAGTACCAGTGCAATAGTGGATATTCCATCTTATGATTTATAATAATTTTAGATTATATGATAAACATAATGTGATGTTTACCGAATTAAAAGGGGAAAGGTATGTACAGAAATGTGTTTGTGTGATTACATAATACATAAAAACTAACGGAATTACATGATTCACTGATTGGAACTGTAATATGAAATTGATAGAAAAATATGTAAATATTATCATAATTTAATCATCACGTTTCTGAAACATCAAATGAGATCTAGATGAAATTAACAAATACGAAAATAAAACAGACAAAGTTTGATATATTTCTCCCCTGTAGTTGGACATATTAATGGAGTTTGATACTTAGGTGAGAAGTGTTGTCACCTTTTCTCATGGAATCCATATGTCACAAGGTGGCAAGCTGGTTACCGCTGGTAATATTTACGAAATGTCTGATTTAATAAAGCGGGTCGTAATTATTAAAGCAGTTCATGAAATATTGATGCGTTTCCTGGAAGTGGAGATTGAGTGACACTGCTTGAAACAAAAATCAAAATAAAATAGATTTTCTTGATCGTATAGGGTTTACGCCAGAACCTCGTATTCGGGAGGAGGGGGGTTCGATAACCAGCCCAGTTATACATATTTCGGTTCTCCAAGGTTGCTCTAAATCGTTGCAGGTGAGTGCCGGAGTAGTTTCTTATAAACATCAAGGCTAAATTGCTTCCCGTTCCGGGTTTAATTTCCTCACATCGAAAGACCCTAACGTTCTAACAAAAAAGGAGCAAATATTACGAATTTGTAAATCGTGAAAAAATATTAGAAGCCTTTTTCTTATTTTACTCTTGGAACTTCTTCTTCTTTGTGCTACAAAATGACATCAAATTGCTTAAAATACATAAACTAAAAGGACTATTTAAATTATAAATAAAAAACGAATAAGTAAGTCCCAACCCCTCTATGTTGCAATCCCAAATGTAAGGGTTACGATTCTGGGCAAAGAGAAATACAAGTATTTTTTATTTGTCAAATACTGATTCCCTAAATATCGTTTAGTAATTTCTGCATTGGAATTCGGTATGACGTGAGATCAGATACGCGATTTCTATAGTTTTCAGAAATTACACCAGGGAAATGCTGGGATAGTTCCTTCATAAAGGCCAATACTGAATTCCTTTCTTTTTCTTGCTCCACTCCTCTCCCTGTCCTGTCAACGTCAATGTCAACAAGCCATAATGCTCCGTCAAAAACTTGGAACAAGTATTACTTGCTGTATTTATTCTTCTGTAATAGTGGAAAACATCCCAGAAGCGTTCTTACTGAGCGTGGTGGGTGACCAGTATTCGGTAGGACGCGGGTTCGAATCCCCGTCAGGGCATCCAGATTTCGTTTTCCATGTTTTTCCAAAATCACTCCAGGCGAATGACGGGATGCTTCTTTCAAAAAGTCCATGGCAGAATTTATGCCAGTTCCTTGTCCTCCATCCTTTCACGCCACTAATGACCTCGACGTCGACGGGGCTTAAAACCATATGCAATGAAAAGAAGATGCGTTCTTTTAAATTAACACTTGCCACTTCTTCTCCTTATCCCACAAAAATAAATTTTTTAAAATAGGAGATTAAAAAGGATTTTTCGGAAGCAATAACATCGTCAGTCCAAATTATAAATGAAACATGAACTCCCACCTCCTAAATATTGCCATCCAAAATCAATTAAAGAAAAAAATGTCCAGGGTTGAAAAAAAAAATTACTTCCAAAACATTGGTTCTTTGAATGTAGTTGTAAGACTCTCTGTTAGCATTCGGGAAGACATCAGATTAAACCCCGGCATGCCATCCAGATTTCGGTTTTCTATTGTTTCCTGAAATTACTTCAGGCAAATGCCAAGACGATTTCTTCAAGAGTCTATAGCCAAATTCCTACTCGTCCCTTACACCATTCCTCATCTGGTTCTGATATGAAAGGCGACTACCCGAAAAGAGCGAAAAAAACTGTAACAAAATATCTTTCTCTGTTTATTTTATAGGTTCGTGTAGTCATTACATCAAACATAAATTCTGGAGAGAGAACATAAAAAACATCAAATTGCTCCGCGTCTACTGTAAGCGCCGGGAGAGCTGTGCTGCTGTGCATTAGGCTGTAACGATTGAGCGAGGTCTATTCGGGCAGGTCTAGGCGGTGCTCCGATGCCTGCCATTAATTTGGGTTGGACGTCAAGCCTGGCGGTCGGTTAATGGGACGGCGTCCGATTGCCTTATTACTGGTTCCAATCACTTTGGTATTAGCGTGGCTAGTGACTGGCGGTTCGCAATTAATGTATAACACTGGCGACATGTTGGCCGACCTGTTTCTTTACAATCAGCCTCAATCATTAACTCCGAGTGATCCCACATGTCATTAGATTGATTAGTGTAACAGCAACAGCAATTCGGAGGTGCTTAATTTGCCATATCTGGCGAGGTCTACTAATAGTGGCTTTTTAAGGGACTGCACCACTTTCATAACTCACGCGAAACTGGTCCTAACCTGTTGAAATTTGGTTTAACTGCTTCGTCAATATGTCATTTTCACGTATTTCTCTCTTGTTTTGCGAAAAACGTGCCAGGAATTTAATTAAAAATGCCAAAATATCATAGCTTTGAAAAATCAGTGACAGTCTATTAAAATTTCGGTGTAAGCAAATACACCATTTCCGTGATGGATACCGCAGAACGAAAATTTCCTTGGTCCAGGCCTTATTTCAACCAAACCATGAACTCTATGACAAAACGAAACTGTTGAGTTTGATATGATCCCTATACCATTTTTATGTTATAATTTTTATATTATTTTTGCAGTGCTGATAGCATTTCGAAGTAGCGCAGCCTCTCATATTTCAGCATTTGTAATTAAATTACTGGCAAGTTTTTCGAAAAAAAAAGAGCAAAACGTGAATAGGACATATTCACGAAGCAGTTAAACCAAATTTTAACAGGTTAGTGCGAAATTTGCGTGGGTTCCGAAAGTGGTGCAGTCCCCGCTTTTTAACATCAAAACGCTATTTAGAGATCTCGTAATTTTATTTCTTTATGCATTGCTTTCATAATAAACTTCGATGACAGAAAAACGATATATAAATCACATGACGAAGGAAGCGATTTAGTAAAATCTTGTAACAACTGTGTAAAAGTTTCTTTTGGATTTTTTTTCTCAATCTGGCCAATTAAATATCACGTGGCGCCGGTCCCCTGTTTCACACAGGTATCCAGTGTGAATCGTGAGAAAGGAACGGACATGTGTCCTGCCCTAATTCAATCTGAGTTTGTAACATCCGCATATGTAGGAGAAAAGTCTGTATTGCCTACTGTTTGCGAAACATGTTACTTTTTTCTGTTTAAATGTATTTTAGTTCGTGAAATGTGTGATTTATGAGACGAGGATTGGGGATCGTTCAATAATTCACCTAGGCGATTGCGGGAACCGTCTAAAATCCGCATCCAGGATGGCCGGTACGAGGGGAACAGGATTAGAATCTATTACAGTTGTATCTCCCCAATCCAGTGTGTGGAACCTTAACGCACCGAGCCACAATGGGGTAAATCCTTTTAGATTATTTTATTTACAATATGTTAGTACTAAAGCGGATGCACATACATTTAATCTGGCATGGAAAATGAAAAATTTGTGACATTATTAAACGTTTGTATCACAAGAATACATTATTGAGGATATGATGGTAACACTAGGAAAAGGTGTAGCTGCTTACAACACAGTTTAAAAAGTTACATTCTTAATCTAAACGCTGCTCATGAAAATGAGGCAGGCTATATGAGCTGGCTATTAAGGATGATTAGTTAATAGTTCTGCAGATTCAGGTGATTCCAGTCATTTCGTATGCAACATTGTATTTCATGCTGATATAGTACTTGTACACGCGGTAAGATACCGCCCATTCGGTGCAGAAATGTTTGACAGCAGTTCCAGAGGCAGCGAGGGGGCAGGATCAGCATTTTTTTTTTTTTTTTTTATTTTTTATTTTTTTTTCCGGCCTCCTCCACCCCTTACAGCCGTCCTTTCGCTCTCCATTACTGCCTTCTTCGGCTTGGCTTCTCCGCCATTTATATTTATAACTTAAATATTTTCCTGTTTCCCAGGCTTTGGGTTTGCCGTTACCGTCTTTTTTTTTATTTTTAATTTTTAATCTTCTCCTGATGTGTTGTTAAGTGATCAAAGAAGAAGACAATGGACTTTGGCATTTCCTCGCACGCCATTGTCTGAAAAAACAAAAATTAAAATTTTCACGTATCCAACGTTCTTATTTAGCCGTCACATTATTGGTTAATTTTTTTTTATTTATTTTTTTTATTTTTTTTTATTTTTTTTTATTTTTTTTTATTATTATTATTATTTTTTTTTTTTTTTTTTTTTTTTTTTTTTTTGCCAGAAGTCTCAAGTTCTGAAATTTTTTACTTTTTAATTTGATGGTCTTTTTATTTTTGCTATTTCGTCCAGATAGCTTCCAAATTTTGTTTTGTATTTCGTCGTTTTCTTTAAACTCCAAACTTTAATTTTCAAGGTTGATAAATACTCTTCTAAGTTCTGGGATGTCTTCTGCAGTATATCCTGCATTGCGTGTCCTAAAATCCATATTAGACTGTTATGTTTCTCTATAGGTATAATCTTGAAATCCGGCTTTGTTAGGATATTGGTGAGTATTTTCCTGGGCGGTTTTTGCATCATGCGTGCCACTAAATGTTTTGTCCACGTCCAGATTGTTTGCGCTCTTCCGCAAGAGATTCGGTGTACTAGCGTATCTGTGTTGCCGCAAGTGTCACATCTATCTGTTGGCTTGAGGTGAATACGATGTAGCTTCTCATTGGTGGCCAGGGTCTCGTTGGCTACTTTGTACCAAAGAGCTTGAGTCTCGGACGGAATTGTTTTGTTGAAAATGTTTGCCCACACGTTTTTCCAGTTGATTTCCGGGTATTTAGTTTCTATTATATTTCCCCGTTTATGGGCCATCATACATGCGTAAATCTCTTTTGTTGTCTTGGGAAAGTTGTTCTTTCTTGTCTCCATGATATAGCTGCTTTCGATGAAGTACAGCCTGAAATGGTAAAGGGAATTATTGATATGGGCAATCCCTACCGGTGCCGTTGTACTCACCGGTTTGTAATGTTCCAATAATTGTGCCGTTATGGTTTCCTTGTTTTCAGATACTTTCCTCATTGCCTGTATGAAGATCGCATTTGCTTTGGTTCTTGCATCCATTAAACCTAAACCTCCTCTTGCTTTTGGCAGGGTTAGCGTCTGGAAGTTGACTTTGAATATGTCACCTTGGCTCAAGAACCAGGCTACTGCCCTCTGAACGCTTTGTATTATCCCTTTCGGTGCAGGGAGCACTTGGGCAACATAGTTTAATTTGCCAAGGACCGCCAGATTTATTAAATTTGCTTTCTGTATTTTGTTGATCCGTCTGGTTTTGTGCAGTTGCAGAATGGCCCTTGTGCTGTTTAACACTTCTCGCCAATTGATTACACTCATTTTGAGTGGATTGGTTTCTAGCCACACACCTAAGGCCTTGTGTTTGCTCATTTGTTTGAATCCATAAGTATTTACAAGATTTTGAGGTCCTGATCCAATGTAAAGTATGCCTGATTTGTCCATGTTGACTGTAGGCGCCACTTTCAGGGCCATAAATCTTTATCTGGTTATTAATTGTTACTAGGTCGTCATTGTCGGTTACGTAGAACCCAATATCGTCTGCATAAGCTCTTGTAGTGTATCTTCTACCTTGGAACGTTATACCCTTTGTCAAGGAGTGGATGCTCCGTAGTAAGGGTTCCGTGTATATGGCGAACAAGACCATTGAGAGGGGGCAGCCTTGTCTCAGCCCTCGGCCCATACGAAAGTTTTTTGAGATGAATCCGTTTACTAATACACTTGTGGTAGCACCGTTGGTTAGTTTCTTGATTACTGATACGAAGCTTGTTCCCATGCCCATTCTCCTCATGGTATTGTATAAGAACTGGTGTTCGACACGATCGTATGCTTTGTCGAAATCTAGGAAGAGAATTCCCGCTTTTAGCTTCAGGTTGTCTGCCAAGGAGATGATATCTCTATGTTCCAAGATTGCATGTTGGATCCCGCGATTAGGGATCGGACCCGCTTGGTACGGGCCAAGAATTTTGGTGAGTAATGGTGTTATTCTTCGTTTCAGGATACGAGTCAAAATCTTGAAGTCGGAGTTCAGTAGCGTTATGGGTCTTAACTTTCTGATATTCTTCGTGTGTGGTGTTTTTGGGATGAGAATTATTATGCCTTCCGTGAAGGCTTCAGGCAATCGTTCAATCTGCCATATTTCATTGAATATATCGACCATCTTGTGGGATATGATGTTCCAGAAAGCTCTATAAAATTCCAGGGGAAGACCGTCTTTACCGGGAGATTTTCTAGTTTTCCCAGCCATGAGGGACAACTCTGCTTCTTCTAGTGTGATGTCTCTGGTAATCTCTCTTCGCTCGTTGTCGTCCATGTATTCATTTATGTGGTTTAGGGTGGAGTCCCTGTTATCTCCGGTTGTGGTGGAGGCTCTGTAAAAGGATGAAAAATGGTTCCAGATCATTGCGGGAATTTCCTTTTGGTTGGTTGTTCTGACTCCATCTTCCGCAGTTATGTTTGATAAGTACTGGGAGTTTCTTCTTTTTGTCGCCCTAATCAGATGGTATAGCGATGCCTTCTCTTTCTCTACTAAGTCCACGCTATCGGTGTTGACTAAAAGGGATTCCATTCTTGATGCTTGGTATTTGTTAATTTTGGCTTTATACTTTTTAATCAGTACGTGGTCGTGGATGGTGTGCACGTCTTTTTTGTACAGGTCCTTCAGACATCTGTAGTAAAATTCCATGGTATTGTTTGTCCAGTGATGTTTTACGTGCGAGTAGGCGATAATAGCTTTTCTTATTCTTGGTTTCGCATGGGTTATCCACCAGCTTAAATTTGAGCTATACTTGTGGCAGTTTCTGACACTTGAAAACCAGGTGGTGATGACGCTTTCCTTACATTCAGCATCGCGAAGAAGCGAAACGTTCATCTTCCAATATCCTTTACCTCTCTGAATATTAATTGGGTCGCACTTAATTCTGCATATGTACGCACAGTGATCGGAGAAGCTTAAGGGTACTATTTCATCGCTACTAACTGCTGGGTCTAGAGTGTTAGATACGTAAATTCTATCAAGTCTGCTTTTTGATGTCGGGGTCATGTGTGTGTGACTAGTTTGGTTTCCGTGCAATGCCCGAAACGTGTCCTTGAGGTCCTAATCCTTCGACCATTTTTGCTAATTCTTGACAGATGTTAGGGTTTGGTCTTTGGTCGCTTCGGTCAATTACGCAGTTAAAGTCACCGCCAATTACAAGTCTGGTCGGTTTCTTGCGTAATAAGTAAGGTATATCACTTTTGAAGAATTCCGCTCTCTCCTGTTTTTTATTAGTGCCTGAGGGTGCATATAAATTGACGATGCATATGTCCTTGATGTATACTGCTATACCCCTTCCGGATGTTAAAATTTCCGGGTTTGTGTAGGACAGTCCTTCCTTGATTATTATTGCAGTTCCGGTTTTGCAGTGGGAGTCTAAATTGGTTATGGTTTCGTAACCGAAGAGTTCAAACTCCCTGATTATCACTTCTTGCATGAGTGCGACGTCTATTTGATTTTGGATAAGAAATTGTTGCAAGGCATAAAACTTTGTTTTAGCTGTTATGCGATTGATGTTAATCGTTGTTAGTGTCAAGACTTGATTCATTGTGATGGTGCTTGGCCTTGGTTGTCCGCCAATCCATTAGTGTCCGACAGCAGCTGTTCCATACGTCAAGTCTGTTCTATACCGTTAAGTTTCCTGTTTACGGTCTCCAGGTGTTTGTTTCCTTGTGAGTTCGTCGCTGCGATTTATGTTCAGGAAGTCTGCCTGACATCCTCTATGTCTTCGTTATGATCGTTGTCTGCCCAACTAAAGGACATACCTTCTGTCTCCGTACCTGTTTCCGGTGTCTGACTGAGTTTGGATTTAACTCTGCATTAAATGTTGGCCGGCTCTTCCCGATTTGTTGCTTTTTGAGCTTTTTACCAGTGCCTTTAGCATCGTCTGTATTTTCTCTTTCAGTGGATGTTTCCCTAGTTTGTTTACTTTTCGTCTCTGGTTGTTTTCTTGCACGACGTTTCTTACTGGGTTTGGGCTTCGCTGGTTTCGTCCACTCGGTTTCTTCTGCTGTCGTCGTTTCGTCCTTCTCGTCGGCCGACTCCCTGTTATCGTCGGTTTCTGCCGTATTTTTCAACGATTCAACATTTCTCTTCTGTTTTGTCTCTTCCATGTTTGTTATTGTCTTTTCTATCAAGTCTCCTTCTTGTTTTCTTGGTAAGTTTTTCGCTTTTGTGTTCATGGTTTTGGATACCTCGTCGCACCTTGTTTCTTCAGTGTTCCTTATGTCGTCGTTTTGTTGTTCCCTCGTTTCTCTTCTTGTTTTCGTCTCCGTGTTCCCACTGTCCGTTATCGTCAGTGGTGGAAACTGCTGCTGATCTTCCAGTGGCATTTCTTCATCTTGTTCATCTTGTTTCGGTGTTCCTGTTCGTCTGAGGTAGGTTAGCGGTAGTACTGTAGGTTGTATGCGGGGGCAGTTTGCTCTGATATGTTGTATTGAATTGCATAGAGCGCAAGTTCTGGGCTGGCCGTCGTATACAACCAGTGCTCTGAAACCGCATACATTGATGTATGATGGTATGTGTTTCGTTATCTCCATTTTTACTAGCCGCACTCCATTTGCTTTCTTAAACCTGATATTGCCTCCCCATTTGTCTTCTACGATCTCTTCCACGTTTCCGAACGGTTTTATTGCTTGTAGAATGGCTTCATTAGATATTTCAAAGGGCAGATTTAACACTCTTATCTGTCTTTTTCCCATTCCTGCGTTCGTTACTTGAACATTGCTTACGTTTCCATCGGCATGATGGAATTTTAGGTTCCCGGTATTTGATTCAATTACACTAACACAATGTTCCTCGCTTATCATTTTAACAAAAACGCAGTTCTGGAACGAGTCTAGTTGTATTCCCAGTATTTCTTCGTCAATTAGCTTTACTTTATCAAACAACCACTCATGTATTTCATAGGCCGATGGTCTTACGTATGCTCGATCGAATGTGAATTTCACTGTGTTTTTTCTTGTTATGGCGGTGGAAGCCATCTCTTACCTTTTACTGCAGAATCGCCTAAATGCGGCTGCGTTGATGGGTTTTCAATAGCTCACACACAAACTTCACACTAACACTGTTATAATAGCTGCGGCGTAAACGGAAGTTGCTGACAGCACGTCCGCGTCTGACCGCCGCTGAACGCGGAATCAAAAACCTAGTCCTCTTTGTCAACCTGTTCATTGGCTTTTGATGAACAATTTTTGACTATGGATGAGACTGCAGAGTGAAATTAGTTGTAAATTTAGTGGATGCAAACCAATTCTTACCATATAAAGTCGACGGAAGGTATTTCTTCTGCTGCGAGAGGGGTTGTTGTTGTTTTTTGTATTCTTAAGGAATTATTAGCGCACTACTGTATGTGAAAATGGAGTAGCCAGAATGTGTGGTCTGAATGACTCCGAGATCGGTGGATATTTAGATCGGCGGAAACGTAATAAATGATTAAGATTACGTAGAGATGGCGTGCATACAGGCCCAACATTACCCTGTTCTGAGTGACCAGACAGGTTAACGTTACCCCAGTCTGTGCAGAGTCGTCAAACGAAATGAAAACGTCGACGTCAAATGGCGCTATATCAGCATGTAAGTGAGTTAGAACGTAGCTGAATAATTGGTCTCCGGGAAACGGAATGGTCAGACCGTGACATTACTACTCGTAAAGAGAAAACTGTTCCAACAGCGACGGGTATGTGAAACCTGCGGATAGAAGAGGATCGTGCTCAGTGACGTGTGGGTACTGGGACACGCAATGTGGCCACAACCAACAGAACAATTTCGTCCACAGTGTTGGCACGGCGTTGAAGCACTGAAAATGGTCTGAACATACTGTGTCAACGGTTCAACGACTTGTGTCGACTTCCATTGACCGAAAACGGCTAACACCTCCGACTGCAATGGACAAGTGAACGCCTTCTTTGGCATACTGAATGAAAAAATGTAGATTTTTCAGATGAGTCAAGCCTCAGCTTCTTTTACAGTGATGGCTACAAATGTGTTAGATGTTACCGTGGAGAACGAAAACACTGTCTAATGGCATACCGGCCAAACACCAAGTTTTTGGCGCCATTGGCTATAACAAGCGATCTCGCCTCCTACGTATTGAGGGCAATCTGAATAGCAACCGATAAATCAGCTACGGTTTATGGCCATATTTCAGCAGGACAATGTCCAGTCACATGTGACTAGCCTTCTTCGAAGAACGACAGAGACAACAACCTCTGTCAATGCTTTGTGGACGCGCCTACAAACAGTGTTACCAGCAAAATGTCCACGTACTCTTTGATTCAATACTACGAAGGCTAACGGTTCTGACTGAATTAAATGTAGAGCTTACATTATTTTTAATTTGTTCTTACTTTTATGATTATATAAAACCAAGGAAAACTGGTGGTCATCACTGAAAAATCTTGATTAAATACGGGCAATGAGGAAAATGGTAATTGAATTGTTGCAACTACCGACAGCTGGATTATAAATCCACAGGCTTACACAGGCTAGAACCGTCATACTAAATAATTTTACCTTCGGATTGTTTTGCAGGCTTTCTTCATGTTTTTGAGCATGTGCTGTAATTTTTACGTGTAGGAAACATGAAAATGTATAATTAATTCACATTCATAATAATAAATTCAACTAATCTCCTAATACACACAAACAACATACACACTAAGCCACCAAATTTCATCATGTAAAACAAAAATGTGAAGTTGAAATTTACACATATTATTTAAAAACGCATTGAATTTATTGGCAGCACTGGCTTCCGAATTTTTTTATATATATGTATGTATTACAAACTGACCTATTACAAACATAAGAACATTCAAGTATAAAACGAGACGTATTTTAAACTGTAAGCGGATATGTTTCTTAGCCGTAACGAATAAGTATATACATACTAGAAATGTACCAAATACGAGGAACGGTCTCTCCAATTATTTTACTTGGGGACGAAATATGGATTTACAGTAAATATTCCAAATGAAACACATACGTGTTACAACGTTTTTAGCATTGTATGACTGATAGAAAGGATTATTTATAATTGTGCTGTCAGGTGCTTGGTTTTAATTAAAAAAATAGGACGTTGGCTGCAAGCAAAATCTACTATTTCATTTTATTCGTCATGACCTTTCTGTTGGAAATTTTGTTGTTTGCCGCAACGCGAAGTTTCTTCTTCTAACTTTGAGTGAGTGTGTTTCAGTCCTGGCGTTTCAAAAGTGTTCGAATTACATGAAATCGAATTGAAGATTAACAGGCAGATACTTAAACCTGACAAACATAAGTTATTACAAGGAAAATGGAAATAGTGACTGATATGAATGTCACACAAAAAACTATGTGAAGTTGAACGCAGTAAAAATCAAGACAGTGGAATGTTATGATGGAGTAACCGGATGCTAACTCGACAAATCCAGTAGTAACAATTTCGATGAGAAACGAAAGAGACCGATCTTCTTACACAAGACATGTATTGAAATACCACTATTTAAACTGTGTGATATAGTTTACTTTCTTATGGAAAGTTTGAAGAAGGAGTAAACACACGTTTCTGTTAAATTATAGCTCTTCCAACGCTTGACAAACGTCGATGCAGCAACATGTAACGACAACGTGCAAACTTCGCGACACCCTTTTAACGCCGAAGAGATCAAAAACAAGAGCGGAAGGGGATTAGGGATAAGCCCGGCATTAAGGCAAGACAAAGCCACGATAAGTAGCTGGAAATACCCAAAAGTGAAATTTACTCCGTGTTCTGAATGCCATACTCTACAAACCGTAGGGCCAAAATTTTGGTATGTCCATTGTATTAATAAACGGATCAACTTTGAAACTGATATGTCTCATGGAAATATATCGTTTTGACATTTTACGATGGGTTGATGTATGTAAGAATTTCATATTAATTTGCTTTCTCCCACTTAGGGATAAAAAAAATCGGCTTTTACCAACACGAACACTTCGTCTAACCTTCGATCTAGGTTCGTACTGACGATTCCCAGTTGTGATGAATTATGATAAATTTACCTGTTTAACCTCACAGTGATGTTCGCTTTCTAAAACTCAATAAAATAAAATAAATTTTCCAACCGACCGCGGTAATGCATTGACCTCTTCTTCTGGTGGAAGCAGATACGAATCCCCGTACAGCCAAACAGATTTTGATTTGTATGGTTTTCCCAAAGCGCTCTAAGCGAATTCGAGGATGGTTCCTTCAAAATGATATGGCAGAATTCATTCATATTCCTCTTCTATTTCCTTTCCCGCCTGTAATTACTTCGATAAGATGTTAAACCAAAAAACTTTTACACATATAGTGGTAATGTCATTCTCTTCAGCTCAGATTTTCGAAACAAGATGCAATTTTTGTCGTTGTTTTGGGATTTTTATATTTTGTCTGGTTTTGCCTCTGGCTTTACGTATCGTCAATATGGAAATCATTAAAACAGGGAGACGATATGAAACAAGGAACGGAAAGGAATTTGGCCCTGTCATTTTGAAGGAACGATTCCAGAATTAACGCGTAGTATTTTAGGGAAACCAATGAAAACTGAAATCTATATGCCTGGACACGAATCAGAACCCGTGTCCACCCGATTGCGAGATCAGAGTGTTACGCTTACTTTCATCAGAAAGTTTGAAGGGTTAGCTCTCTATCTGACGCGAAACTTGAGTTAAACAGCAGAAATAGAAAAATAATGATGTACAGAGCTTATTTTCATATGTGAAGGCTAAGAAAATATATAAACGATGCAGTCTAGTGCACATGAATGTGTAAGTTCATTGGTTCTCGGAGGAGCGTTAATCTCGAATCAAATTCGAAGTCATTCATTACGTGTAGGAAATGATGTGAAAGACTTCCTTATACAAACGCACTTGTGAAATTAAATTTATCATATCAAAATCATGTTGGTAACGACCACAGTAAATAATCCGTAATCTCTGTGTTATTAGGGAGGTTAAATATAAAATTGAACGAAAGTGTGGTTAGGCACGCGACATGCAATTAACAGTGTGCAAAAAGGAGTACATATCTCCCACGCAGGTAACAGCGTACCAAATGGCCGTGATTGGTAATTGGTGACAGAGGTTCAGATACTGTGCCCGCCCTCTGGTCATCACGCTACGCAGTCTGCCGGCTAACAGGGGCTGACACTAACGAGAGATGGACGGGGCGTCTTCATTACGTTTGACCACTACAAAGGGGCTCATGACAGCCGGTCAGGTGTCTCCAATATGCGTCAAAGTCACCTGCCCTCTCTCATGGCTCACCATACACCAATTTTATGAACTTTCGCAGGACAAATAATCACAAATGGCGGATTGACTGACGGTACATTTTTTCTATACCTCCTATATTTTTAAACATCAATAGTTAAGGAGAATTAATGCCTGGTAACTCTCAGTTACAGACCACTGTATACCACTTACTTAAAAAGATTATTCTGCTAGTGGTTTTCAGTAAACAAATTAATATTTAAAAGATGCTACATTTACGCATTTTTACATATTTTGGGGGAAAATTATAAAAAGCCTAAAAAAAATACACTTCTTTTGAGATAATTTATTTATTCAAGTTAATTAGGTACATAAAAACTGATATGTGATGTAATTCATATCAAATTTCCGATTTTTCATTTCAGTGTAATTTAGAATAGATCTTATTTCGTATGAGGAGCAACCAAAGGTAGTACATCATCAGCTAACGGAACCTTATCATGCGATCTGAATATCCAATATTAAATTTTAGACACTGTTTTCAGTTTCATTCATTTAACTCAGATGTTAAGCGAAATATTAAAATAACGTCCTAACACTTATTAAATTTAGGCATAATTAATTAGTTAATTGCTAAGTTAGGAATTTAACTAAGGCAAAATGTTCGAAAGTCACTAACAAATCGTCATTATCACACAGGTTTTATAAAGAAACTTCAATTTATGTGAATTTTTTTAACAAACGTAGGCATAAAACAGCTCCTTATCTAATTTAGTTTATTTAATATTTTCATTTGTGAACATTCTTTCTAATTCCATAAACCGATCCACACGATTCGTTAATTTCTATACCACCGAGCGTGGTGGGTGAACGGTTAACGTTCTGGCTTCGCATTTGGGAGGACGCGGGTTCGAATCCCCGTCCGGGCATCCAGATTTGTGTTTTCCATGGTTTCCTCAAATCACTCCAGGCGAATACCGGGATGCTTCGTTCAGAAACGCCATTACCGATTTCCTTGTCCCCAGTCCCATCCCGCCTCTAATGACCTTAGCCGTCGACAAGGAGTATAAAAATAAAAAAATAAAAAAATAATAATTTTGTACCTTTCCCTAATTTACTAATGAAGAGTGAATACATACGATCTGCGGTTGTAATCATTTTCTCCTATGAGCTGGCAAACTGTTAGAAGGCAGATGGAGTCGTGACTGAGCAGTAAGAAGAATTGAACTAGCATTACATATATATTTGCCTCTGAATTTTGGACGAATTTGATATTAGGGCAGTTGCATTTAATCGAAATATGACGATCCTGTACTACAATATGTGGTATCCCAGCTAGTATCAAGGACTGGCGTAACAGTGAAATGTGAGAAACATTTGCGCATAATGAAAGAGTAATGTGTCACCAACAAATGGGCGTTCGTTACGCTCTTGTCGATATCTATCTTCAGTAGAGATCGGAAGGCGGACTACTTTGCAGCAGATGAAGACATCCCGAGGGATTGTGGGGATCGAGAGCACGGAAAAAAAGAGGAAGTTTAGTCGGCGTGGAAGACCGTCTGTCCAGCCAACTTCCACTCCTCACTGGATACAACTTCGGTGAGCGTTCGCGAGAAGAGTTTTGTTGTGGTGTGAGAAAAAGGAGGGTACCACTGGGTCAAACTGCCCTTAAGCAGAAAGAAAAAAGCGTCACCACATGGCGAAAGCGGTGTTACTGAAGAACGAGATATCTGTTTAATATGAGGTTCTCGTTTAACGTCTAAACGGGAAACACGGAATATGTTTAGCTATGCTATTATAAGTGCATGAATCTATGCATCGATGAGATACGAGTATTAGGTGCATTCCGTACGCTATGAGGAACTTTTCAATATATTCTCTTTCGAGGTTTATTCTTTATAATGAATTCACGTTATATTTGCAATGATTGTTTTTCAACTTCACCCATTCCACACACCAACATTCTTATTTCATAACAATTCGTATGGACTGTAATATTCATTTTACGTTATTAACCACGATCATAATCTGTGGGTAATTATGTTGCCAACTAACCTTGTAGTGCATTGTATATTAAACAGTTGAAATTAACTTTCACTACTTTGTACGCATCGATACAGAAAAAGTAAATTGTAGTTTTAGAAGTTAAACATTTTGTTTCTAAAACAAAAAAAAAAGAAAGGAAGAATCCGTGAAATTATTGTCTTCCCTATATAAGCCTCCCTATATGAGTGTTTAAAAAAATATAGTGAGGGTATATTTTATATACGACATGTTCTGCTGCAGTCATCTGCAATGTTCTTAAAATATTCCCTCCCACAAATTTTCACAGATGTGGCCAAAATATGCCAGAAAATTCTACAGTAAATATTATAGCAGATTTCTTTGAATAACTTCGCACAATCAACTAGTATTCATTTGATGTAGATATCAAAAGGAATCTTTGTTTCATACGTTCTCCCGTCAATCTAATCCTGTTGTACGGTGCCGCCAAGTTAACTGCAGAATCCACTCTTTCAGAAGATGATTGGTTTATCAGATACTTCATTTTATATTCTTCAGTGAAAAAAATTTTTGAAAATATCGAATTGATGCTTAAAATTAATATTCCAAATAAAATATAGATTTATGATATATCGAGAATGAAAATATCGACGATAAATATCGATTATTTTATAAAAAATATTGATATTTCGATACATCGATAAATTTTGCCCTGGCCTAATATCCTGGTGACTTAAAATGATTCCTCTCGAAAGAGATTAGATAAAACCCCCCCGGTAAAGGTGGATTAGACTCCTTCATTTCTATTGATCTGACCATTCGTTTTTATTAGAGTTAGTCTCTTCCATTTCGATCGCCTGTGTAGTCGCGGTGGCCCTACCGCTGGATGACTAAACCATCGTGGTTTCAGTTTTCAGTGGTTGCCGGAAATCACTTCAGGTGAATGTAAGGCCATAGCCGAACTCCTTCCCAATTCTTTACTTAAGACCCTTCCTTCAGGGCGCAGAGTCTCACTGTCACTCTGATGCCGTCTTTGGCACCCAGTGAGGGGAGGGGAGGAGGGGGAGGATGGGGGAAAAGGGATGGTAGCCACGGGCGTCGGAAACTTTTAATGAGTTAGTGTATACAATATATTTATGTTACTGCAGTCCGCTATCCTTAGCAAAATAAATCAGTATTATTAACCCACGCCATAGGTAACTACTTTTCTGGTTAGTACGATACTGTAATGTCCTTTTCTATATTTTGGATATATAACTAATTAGCTGGAAATAATTTCGCTTAATAACTGTGTATTAAATACTCTTCTTAAAGTGTATTTTTTTTAAAAATAAGCTTGAATGAGATACAATGTATGAAACAGTAAAAAATATTTGCTTTTCGAACAAATGAAAATATTTATAACTGCTTTTGGGATAAAGTAATAGATTTTTTGATATTGGTCTTGTAGTAGGTGCTCGTTGGGTGGGAGGAAAGGGTGAAAACTTTCTTACTACTCATTTTAATATCAAATGAAAACCTTATGCTGCTAATTTATTTGGTACTCGTAGTAGCGTATAGGTTGAGGCTTATTTATTTTTAACAATACCACATTCAATCATAAAAGGGAAACAAGCAAAGCCTCGCCTTAGAGTTGCCAACATTAATAAATAAACAACAAAATTTAAGCACTACCACATTACTAAGTGATCATGAAACACATTCACCACCATTAATTCCTTTTGGACAACAAAAGCTTCACACTTGGTTTTAATGAAATGTGCCATTCATAAAAATCGTGAATTAATTTAAAAAATCAGATACAATACTAGCACGAACTAAATTAGATTGCAATTGCTGGGCGCCACGATAATTTAAATTATCCACCAAGTGTGGTTATAGGAAAGCTCCCGAAGTCAGTCTCAACTAACTCAATACTTGCCGCAGGCGAGAACTCCCAATCATTCAAAGTCTACTTTGAAAGGTCGTTACAGGGCTATCCCCAATGACTGCATGTAAGTGCCACACTGTACTTTTCGCAGAATTGTTACCATCATGGCGATAGGCGTACGTGGAAGGCAAAAATACTATAGCACATTTGTTATAGCGGACAGGGCAGTACGTCCTTCAAGCAACGTACTGACTGATTGTCAAAAGACCTCACTGCCACAGTTCGCTCTTTTCTAACCCTCGGATTCGGACAAATTCGGAACATTTTGACCTTCAGTAACGTCAGGTTGCGTATAGGTTAGCGGCAGTCAGTTCACCTGAGGCGAGAGAAATTCCCTAAGCTGACGGTCTTCTGCTTGGTGAACCCGTTATACCAACACAAGGGGAGGTTGTCCATTGTCCCCTCCTAGCTCTTGCGACTTCCTGGCGACTACCTGATTTTGGTTAGCCCCGTGTACGCTGGCTGGTGAGATTTTCCCAGAGTTACGCCTTTCATTATTCTTTTTATATGCTGACTATAAAAATGTATGGAATGACCCATTCCGTTACAGTCTCAACCGATGGATAAATGAATTTACCGTCTTTACCAGATGCTGGGAGAATTAATTACACAATTCATCATGTCGATGCTATGAATTACTCAGGGCGTCTAATAGCAGATAGTCCCTGAATATGGTGCTTCTACTGTTACTAAATTTATTGAAACGGAGACATTTGCGCTAGGAGGAAGTTGCTTGTGAAATAACGCCACTGTAATGAGGTAGTGAATGAAAGAAACCTGCTTGTAGGTTAGCTCATATTGTCTTATCGTCTGATGACGTCGAAACGATTTTTAGTTCAAAAAAGGATCAGGAGATTTCGACAGACTGGTTTGAGAACTTATGAAATTTTTACCGCTATCACTGGTATCAAAATTCACCTGAAAGTTACGCCTAGAAATCGTTGTTTTTCCCTATCTTTACATGCCACAGAATTAGAAGATAGTGAATCGAGTTTGGAATATTCAATTACATTAGATTTCATTTTTGGTTGTTAAGTTGTACAATGTTTTGACTTCGATGCTTTAGTTCATTTATACTTCTTAACTGAAAATATCTAAATAAGACATTAGTTGCGTCAATTAACGAGTTCTATAGCCTATTCTCAATAATTCAACTACTTATTAATTATGACATTCATTATTAACTGTTCTTAAAGATGTTGGGAAATACTTCGTGATATCAATTTAACAAACATCTTGAGTCATTTCTAAACTCATAAGTCTAAGATAATTAATTACTCAAATAGAAGACCTGTTAGCTCATTAACTACAATTTCAGAATGAAATAACAGCTATAATGGAAGTTGACTTACATTAATAATTACATTAATTAATTAGTAATCGCTACAGCCTTTATGAAAGCGTCGCAGAATTTATACATAGATTGGGGGGGGGGGATCGTTTGGAAGACAGACGACGTCCATTTTTTTGAATTTTTGGAGAATATGCGAAATTCTATGATCTACGAGTGCAGTGAGATACTCCTTCCGCCAACCTATTTAGGTCGCCATCACCGGAGGGATAATATTCGAGAAATAAGATGCGGTAATGATGCTTTTATGTATTCTTTCTTTCCTCGTACTATTCGGGATTGGAATGCGCAGAATTAAGATTGGTGCTTAGCACTCATTGCCACCCACAATGTTTGTGAATTGCAGACTATAGATGTAGATGTAGAATAATTCAAGTTGTTTTCATTTTAAATGATACACGCACCAAGCATGTATAACTTCAAACCAGGACCAGAAATAAATTCACAATAAAACTCCCAATGAAAAAGCTGATTTTGTTTTGAATAAAGTTAGCACTTGAATGAATGATCTGTATGTAACTCTCTAAAATCTGTGAGAAAAATAAAAAGAAAAACATTTATTATTTTAATACAGGGAAAGGTTTTAATTTACTAAATTAGTTTTGGAACATAAATAGTTAATTAGAAATTTTATACACCAGAACAGAAATAATGTCTATATTGCTTTATTTCGTTTACTGCGCCTAAACACCTGCAACAAACCTAATTAATTAATAAAAATTAAATATCGAGTAGCAAAAAAGCCTTCGCAAACTTTGTAAAATTCATGTATTTAACTATGTTTAATGTCTTCGTTAGAATTTACACTTTTATTAAACACATTCTCTAACATTTGTTACCTCCCCTCATCATTTTTATTTGCTACTGAATTAGTTATTATCATTATGACTGTGCTATTATTCATTAATTATAAAGACTGTGAATGATTCTATAAATGCTTGTAATCATATTTACATCGAGGGTTTACACAGATAGTTGTGTGTTGTAATCATTGGGGTAGCTTTAGTTTAGTCTTTAAGAATGTTTAAATAGTATCTTTAGTCCGACACAGTTGGGGAGCAGATTCATGTGGTGAAGGTCTCTCGTCGGACGAGCAAGGCAAACATTATGTGACTTTAGTTGGTATTGTTAGTATACGTAAGCCTTAACAATTTACCAGACTAATGTAAAAGCAAACGTGTAAGGACGTGATTGGACGAGAGAAGTTATTAAATGTAACGTGTCTGATTAGAACTGTGTATTATCTTTGGTGATTCAATAGTAATACCTCCCGCTTAATTCGAGGGTATGTTTCAACAACTGCAATAATTATTTAAGATCAGTGAACTGACTGTTTGTGAGTATGAGAGATGGTGAGTGGGCCAAACCATCCAAAACACCTTGTAACCACCGTTTAGGTGGATAGCTAAAGGTTGCATTGGTAAATAAAAGCAGCAGATTAATCACGCTAATGAGATTGTTTACAATGGATGAAGGTGAGAAGTTCGTAACTGATAAGTATCATCTTAAAAGTAGTTCTGGACCAGTAATTTTTATAAAGAAGCAACCAACCATTTAGAACAGTTTAAAGCATAGTAAGAAACAAGTGTGTAAAACCTTTTTTTTTACTGTATGTTAGTTTCCGCAACAAAGAAAATGTAAATTTGCAGAAACAGTTAACACATCTGCGTCAACTGAAACGGTGGACATTACTTAACAGACCATCTGTGGTATCTGAGAACATAAATTTTTTTAAAAAATCTGCCTCGTCAACCTCGAAGCCCTTAAAGCCAGGAGAGGATTGGCTGCAAGGAACAGGAATCAATTCAGTGTTAGTTTTTAGGGACCCTCCCGGCATTCACCTAAAGTACTTTCGAGAAACACACAGCATGTCGTATAGCTCGAAAAGATACGGCGTCGAAACTTTATCATTACCTTCAAAATAAAGAATTGTTAGTGGGCGTGTCAGTATCTTATATTGTTACCATATAACAGTTACAGACAGGAATTGCTTTACCTCCACAAATCAGAGTCTTGAGCTTTTTATTGAAGGAGGAGCCAATTAGTACAAAGTGTCTGCAGATTAATCTTGTAATAGGAGGCACAAAATTAGCAAAAAGCTGCAAAGGTCAAGAAGTTTCAACAGCATTTTGTATTAAGCTACTCTTCAGACAAGATTTCAGAGGAGCATCCTTCAGACAGGGAGAAGAGCTTCGTCTACTTCTAATTAGTAAATGTGAAATGTTTATCTCAATTCTTCGCTCAATATATGGATGCTTCTTGTTTTAATTAAGTTTTTATTATTGTTATTAAATGTTAGTGTGTCTTGTATGGGAATCATCCGGTATAAAGTAGAAGATATATCTTGACAAATTTTTTTTCGTCTAATACCATTATGAGATTTATTTTTGAACATGATATACAGCTTTTCAAACACGAGGTAAATATAGATTTAAAGATAATATAGATCTTGAGAATGGTTTGTGATATTCTAGAAGGGAAAAGGTACTAATAACGCAGTCGTTTACGTGTCCTGAAAAAACAACAACATCGTTGGGAAAAATAAATTTCACCGTGAAAATGGGACAACTCGACAATTTATACAGGGAAAAAAAAAAAAAATCTTTTAAAACCGTATCCATGATAGATGGTGTGGTAATTTTCCGGTATTTTGCACAGTGTGGATGTAAGCGTGAGATCGACATGCTGTAACGTTACCACCCCCACCTTTTAACAATTACCGGCTAATTTCTTAATTATTTTTATCATCGGATTTCCTTGCCGGAGATTGACTGCATGTTTTCCATCATTAATCAAGGTAAAAGGGGCAGAGCAATTACAAATAAATTGGTTAATAGTTTACCTTATTACCTACTTTACTCACGAAACGTATTATTTTTCAAAAAATTTAACATTTAAATTATTTATTTTGCATTTTTAAAAACCATTTTGAATATATGGCGAAAACCCTTAAGACTCTCATGGCGTCTTGAATGACGTCACGCCACCCTAAACAAAACAGTACGATCGTGTCTGTGTATGGCAGATGTGAGTTTCCTTTCGTTTTCTTTCATTGAAAATTAATTACTCGTATTATAAGTACTGTATAGTTCCCAAGTGTAAAAGTACAACTAAAAAAACTCCAAACAAGTTATTTATAAATATTTCCAACAATGAAAAAATACGGAAAAAGTGGCTAAACCTTGCAAGGTGGAAGGATGCTCACAGTTTATCAGTTTATTTTCGTGAAGATGTAAGTGTTTGGGCACAA
Organism: Vandiemenella viatica; assembly: GCA_031002005.1. Lineage (NCBI taxonomy): Eukaryota > Metazoa > Arthropoda > Insecta > Orthoptera > Morabidae > Vandiemenella > Vandiemenella viatica. Next base: position 139,081,865 of record CM061919.1, read on the forward strand.
TATATTTCTAAATCTAAAGCAAAACTGATGTATTTTACAAAATTACTATTTCTCAAGTATTGATGTATTGGTAAAATAATAATGAATGAGTTGAGATTAAGTTGTTTTGATTTTATGATTTAAAATCTTTTCCTGAAGTTTAATGTAATAAACACACACTGGTAGAACTATGGTTACCGCGGCGCCACAACTTGATGATAGATACAGCTGTACGAAATAAATAGAAAATATAGAATAAAAGTGTTTGACATCTAGCTTGGTTCTCTAAATATCTTAACTGAAAGTTGAAGTTTTTAGGCTCATATGCAGCCAGGATCAGAAGGGAAATTGGCAGTGGTATAGCTTTAAAACTTATCACACCTGTTTTTAGGATATACTTTTCCAGGAAAAGTATACATGAAAGCGAAAAGAAACCTGCCTTAAACGTGATACAACAGAAAAGTTATGATATGGCACATAATTAATAGTACCAAACAACAACGATATTCTTTGACACTGTTCACGCCAAAGATAGCATCGAAGTGAAGAAAAAATCATTTGGTATCTCGCTTAGATCTCCCTTCTAGACAAGGATGCACATAAGCCTAACCATTCATTCAAGATATCTCGAGAACCAAGCGAGATACCAAAAAAAAAAAAAATCGTTCTTTATTTTAGGACAATATGTTATTGTTTACGAAAAATATATAATGCTATTTAACTTTATAATTTATGTTTTACACTTGTCTAGATACTTACATCGATGTTTTAAATTGCGGAATTCTGATAAGCAAAGGGCACTGTTTTACTCAACAAATCTGCCAACTGTCATGGTGTCAATTATGGGTAAATTACTACTGTTTGCGTTGCTAAATCCTGATTCTATAGCGAATTACACTTATCTTTCAACATATAATAGAGAACAACCCTGTTAACTTGACAAAAATTGCTACAAAGAAAAAATAGTCAATTAACCTGTTTTGTTCTACTAAAATGTCAACAACTACTACGGAAATTTGCAGCGCGTGACGCAATGCTTTCTGATTGGCGTTCGCAGTCACGTGACTGAATGCCTAATCTTGCTGAATTTATTTTCGAAAAATAATAATAATCTTTATATTTTATAATAAATAATTTTGTTTTATATTATCTCCTTGGTATGATTAATCATTAAAAAATGCAATCCATCGTATTTACTTTTAGTGGACAGAAGCCTTTTGAAAAAGGTTTAGTCCGATGCATGGGGTACAGAATTTTGTAAGTGCTTGCAAAATATAGTTTTTCACCCTCCAAGCAGTTAAGTGTGTTTCAATAGTATCTGATAATCGGTATTACGATCTCACGTACGGGGCAGCGCAATTGCCGATCCCCTGCTGAATGATCGACACGCTCTGGATGAGCAGATGTGTCCACGCCAGCAAAAGAAAGATACTGAATGAACTATCTACCATAGTCAATGACAGACGCACTATAAAATATCTGTGTGGTACTTACCATGATATTTGGCGTTGAGGGTATTTGGAAGCGGAACATTCTGGTCCCTTTCGTTGCCTACAACACAGCATCATCCGTTCATATAGACTGATGAACACATCAATTCCATCGTAGATGAATCAAATTTGCAGAATTATGCGCTGGTAAGATATTTTTCTGTCATCAATCTTTCGACTGGTTTGATGCAACCCTCCATCCCCTCTTATCTTGCGTTAACCTCTTCATCTCAGCATTCTCCTTACAACACACGTCCTTAATTATCTGCTTCAAATATTTTAATCTCTGTCTTCATTTACAGTTTTTACCTTCGACTGTTTCCTCCACTAACGAATTAACCAATCCTGCATGTCTCAAAATATGACCTACCATCCTTTCCGTAAGACTGTTCCACAAACCTCTTTTCTCACCCTTCATTTCCAAATCTCATTCATTACGTACTTTATCTGTCCACCTAATTTTCAGCATCCTTCAATATCACCACGTTTCAAGTGCTTCAATTTTTTTTCTTTCCGATATTCCTTCCTTAAGTCCATGCTTCGCTGTGCTCCACATATAGAGTTTTAGTCTTAGTCTTAGTTCTTAGACCTAGATCAATATTTCTCTTTTTCATGAAGGCTTTTTTGGTATTGCTATTAATTCTTTTCACACCATTCTTGCTTCGGCCATCAGTTGTAATTTTACTTCCCAAGTGGCAGAATTCACTTACTTCGTCTATCGCATCCGGTCCCATTTTTTTAAAATTTTTTGTTCAATCTACTATTATTGATATAATTTCTGCTATATTTCATCACTTTAGTCTTGCTTTGATTTATATTTAGTCCAAACTCTTCTTTCAGTATTTTCCATGCCATTCAGTGACTTCTCAATACCCTCAGCCTGTTCTGCTATAAAGACAATGTCATCAGCGAATCGTAGCATACTGATTTTTCCTCCTTGAACACTTATGCCACCTGCCAATTTTTCTTTCACTTCCTTTATTGCTTCCTCTACATACAAGTTGAATATTGGTCGGGACACAATAGAACCTGATCTCACATCCTTTTTAACTGATGCATATCACTCAATATTCTCTACTTTTATTATAACAACTTGATTCTAGAGCGACACAAATCCGTTGGTTCTAACGAGTCAGCAAATTAGGCTGGTCCTTTACAATACAATTCTATGCTCAGTTAATAGATTTTCATTTTATGGATTTCACGTACACAAATAACAGTAGAAAGTTGCAGGAATTTAATGTACCTTGTCACTGAAATTATGCTACAATTTTTTGATGAGCGTCTGCACAGGTCTAGAACATTATTTGACCTATCGTATTCCCAGACACAAATTTCGTGGATCTTATTTGCTATAACAGACAGAGCCATTCAGCGTGTTCTAAAACCCGCTGTTGAGAGCAAATTGAGAGAAAATTGGTGCCGTACGATTTAAGAACTTTAACTAGTTGAGTTCATGCTACAATGATTTGACGCACTTCTTTAAGCTAAATAAAGCCTCTGACATTATTAGAGTGGTTTACGAGCCATTGATTTCACCATCCCGTCAACTGATATAACAGTTCTGTTACTATAAACAATTTAGGAAAATCTGTAATACAGCTTTACTCTTCATTTAAGCATCGTGATTGTAATGAGTTTACATTAATTTTCATCAATATTTTTAATCACAATTACTACTTAAAAATGTCGAAAATATGGATGAGATATTTCGCGTTTAGAGTTTTAGAAACTGCGAATACTCTAAATTGTAGCATACTTATGTTTTACGTAAAAGATTACGCTGGAATATGAGCAACAAGTTGAATAAAATGATATAGAAGGATCGGCCATACAAATTGTAAGTTATTTCGGAAATGAAATATATTATTATAATTTTTAGTTTTTCACATTGTCTGTAATATTTGGGTACGTTATATCAACTTAATAAAACAGTTAATAAAAATTTGGTTTTGTTAAACACACGTTTGATTCGGACACTGCTTCGTAGAAGGAACCAGGAAATTATTAAAATATTAATTTATCTGATTTGTTTTCTTTTTTTTTCTTTTAGGGCTCCTTGCCAGTCTTTATGATTGTGATAAACTGAAATTACTCGTATGTAAATGTTGCAACGGACAGGATTTGCATTTCCACAACAAGTACCCACAGATGACAGCAATGAATCCAATTAATTTCAAATGTCCTCTATCGAATGAGCATCAACTGTAAGCTATTAATTCCCATCTAATCATTGCAAATAAGGCTGTTGTATCAACTTTTGTATTCCTTATTTAAATAGTTTCATCTGAAAACAACGGCGAAGTAAGAATAGGCTAACGTCTACTGAGTTCCTTTATTATGTACTGAATATAATAAATTAAAGCGCCAAAAGCCATTGTATAGAAATTGCAAATACCCAGATGGCTATAACATTGCAGAAGAAACGTTTAAATGTGCCTAACAATGGCGGGGCTATAAATTGAACTCTCGTGAAAGGGCGTACTATCGTTATTATGGCCACCTGATATGAATTAGCAGACTTTGAATGCGGAATGGTATTTGATGCTAGGCGCACGTGGCAATTTCGTAGTTGTTCGTGAATTGAAAATTCCTCGATATTCAGTGCCAAATGTATGCCGTGAATATGTAATATCCGGCATTACCTCTTGCAATGGATACTGCAGTGGCCGAACACGTCTACTTAACGATCAATACTTGTTCAATGTCTGAGTGGATGTATCAGTTTTGACAGACAAGCAAAACTGAGTCTAAGAACAGCGACATTCGATGTGGGACGTACGATAGACGTGTCCGTCTGAAGAGTGCCACGAAATTCTGCGTTGATGGAATATGGCTGCAGAACAACCACGTGAGTTCTCTGATAAGAAAACATCATCGGCTGCAGCGCATGGTCAGATTAGCCACGATTCCAATTGGTAAGAGCTGATAGTAGGGTTGGGATGTGGCAATTGATACAGGTTGTCAGTTAGGCGCTATGGAAGCTGGTGGTGGCTCCATCCTGGAATGGGATGTGTTTACGTGCCGTGGGCTGGGACTTTTGGTCAAAATGAATCACTAATTTACTGAAAATGCTCAGGTACGTGGATAACATTTGCCGCCATTGATGGCCCTTCATTTTCCCAAACAGTGATGGTCTTAGTCATTATGATAATGTGACATGTCACCTGTCCAAAATGGTTGACGATTGGCTTGAGGAACATTCCAGACAATCTAAATGAATGATTTAGCAACATAGATCACCAGAAATTAACCCAAACGAACATATCTGAGACATAGTGGGAAAGTCATTTCGTGGACAACGTTCTGCAGCGGCAGTACTTTCGCAGAAATGGACGGCTATAGAGGAAGCATGACTGAATATTTTTTTAAGTTTCTTCCTACCGCTTGGTGAGTCAATGCCACATTGGGTTTCTGCACTTGGTCGGACAAGAGAGAGTCACACGCGATATTAGAAGGCTTTCTCAGACGTTCACTGACCTCTCACAAAACAGCCTCTTTTGTTTTCACAATACCGTCTCTCTCACACAACAACGTGCAGTATATGCCGCGCTTTCTAACCACCTTCAAGCAATCCAGATTTAGCTTCTACATAATCATTGGACGTTAGCAAACCGCGAAATTTGATTCTTTGATCATTGGCCCAGAATGCGCGCCATTCTGTATTTGTGAAGACTAGCACTTGGTGAAGACAGCAAATTACTAGCTGAAAGAAAATATGTTACTTACAGATCACTGAATGAAATATGACTAACCGGTAAAACCTATTTAATGGTTCCCTGAATGTTGAATATAACAGTTCATAACATGTTATCCTGAAAGACAAATTCCGCGTTAGCATAAATTAGTCTAATCTACCAATATAATTAGAGAGAATATTAGTTCTGAAATCAGCACCTGTGAAAAATACCCATTGCAATGAGGCAATAGGTATTGATTGATCGAGTCACCAATGCTCAACTTCTCAGGATCTGAATACTAACTTTAAAATTGTAATATTTTAAATATTATATTTTTTAAGTGAATATTCAGGCAGACTAAAATCCATCCCAGTCTCCTGGTTACATATCATCAGAAATATACCTCCCCCAGAAGTAAGACGTCAAGAAGCAACGACACAAGAGTGGATAAAGTTACATTATCCTGACGATGCACAGGATCCCTCAGTCCACGAAGTCTTTAATGACCTACCTCCCAATCACCTTAAATCCAGAAATCCAGTATCGCAAGACATATCTGACTTCTATGTCAAGGAAAATGTAGAGAAAGCTGGAACTCTGCATCAGTGAAACATCAAGATGTTGAAGACCCTACAACTGGATTTCCGGTATTCCAGCTGAAGAGAGACCACTGGGTTAAACTAAACTGCCTAAGAACAGACTGCGTTTGCCGGCCTCGGTAGCGTAGGGGCTAGAGTACTGGCCACACGTACCGGAGGTCGCTGGTTCGAGTCCGGCCGAGGGCATGGATGTTTAAGTGTTGAGTGTTGTGTGTTAGTGCGCTTGTCGTGTCCGTCCTGTGGTGTGTCTAGAATTACTTGAAAGATATATATATACAAGTAGAGAAACTGTAAAATACTTGATGATATAAACACATACTTGATCTGGCTCTATGGCCTAAGAAAGCCAAATGCCATTAAACAAAAGCAAATAGTCAAATGGAACGCCATGCTCTGTAAGTGTGGACTTCAGGGTTCTGATGTCTGTCTAACTCATTCACAAATTGTGGAGCACATGCCTTCTTAGGAAGTACGATGCACCATCTTAATATGTTACCTTTGCTACAACCTACAACTTCCGTCTTAGTATGGCTGCAACAACTGGACATCGATTTATGAATGCTACCAACGTTCTTATCGTTACATATATTGTATACATTTATACGTATTATATTAGTTGTTTACGACAAATAAATAACAAATTTTAAACAAAAATAGTTAAGTCCATTCAAACATTTATCGCAATTCTAAGTTCCTGCAAGAAAAACAACTTTATATGCGGATAAAAGCTCTTGTTCTCCTGAGAGACTTGTAAATTTGTACTTGAGTAACAGGCCACATCAAGGTTTGAAGTAATTCCTCCACATCGTGGTAGCAGTCAGTAACAAGTGCATGATATAGTGTCAGTGACCGTGGGCTGCAAATAAGGGAGCAGAGTATATTACGTCAATAATCAGTAATCAATTAGAGAGTGAGAAACCACAGTTTGGCGCAGATTGGTATCGCGTCGGGCGCCCATATTCGTCGCGAGATGTTGTAACCGAGGAACAGAGGTTTGCAGAAGCGTGTACTGTGATCTGAAAGCACCGCCATCGCATTTATTGAGCTTCAGCGCCGCTCGTAACGAGGAAGCAGGCGTCGGTTCAAAGGAGGCCCAGCGCGCCTTACTGGTTCTGGCGACGTTATTCACGCTTCGCAGTGTCGAGGTGTGGGGTAAGGAACTGCTCGGCACGTGCCAGATCTCCCAATATTCTCCCTCATTACCAAAGACATTCACTGTTTAAGACCCTAGTGAAAATTAATCTTGTTTCTTCTCGCTTCATTAGGATACCCTTCAATGACCCGACATAATTGTTTCCTGAAGTTTCTTACAATTAATAATCTATAAGTTATTTATTAAAGTTTTGTGGAAATCTGTAATTCCGAATTCCTTAATTTCAACTGGACAATAGTTCCGTTGCGTTACTTGTCTCACCACAGATACAAGCCCATATCATTATACATTGGACTATTACAGAGCTCAGTATTACAGATAGACGCTGTGATCATGTATGTTATTTCCCAAATATATTTTTTTTGTGATGAGCCATCTTTCTCCATTCATACTTAATCAAATTCAATAAATGAGATGTCGTTTTAAAGATCAAGTTCTCCGCTTTGGTAACATAATTAATTAAGAAAGGAACTTGTCGAAATTCCACCCGTAAAATTATGAACATTCCAGTTCACAGTTAATAGTTCACAGTCAAATTGCTAGGCTTCGCTGCCGTTGATAAGGAGTGATCGTATTACCGCCGGATAGTAGCACCACAATTAACAGAAATATTAATAAACTATGTACAGTAAGAAGCATTTCAAATAGTTTGCTTCCGTTAGGAAAACATTTAATCATTTCTAATTCTTGCAATTTTGAGATACGACGAAGAAAGATGGCTCGAAATTCGGGTGGATGCATAGAAGTTATAAGCAAGAAATACATGAAGAGAAATTACACATAGGGTATACGAAATCTTGCCAGCAGTTTTAGATTCTTTGTTGTAAATGCTATCGTTGGCGGCAAAGATATTTTTATAAATGACCGCTGAATGTAATGTCAAAACTTTCGCAGACGGTAACTTTCGTGTTGCATTATGTCTAAGGTACATTTGATTTTTGCTTTTATAGGCAGTTTCTAACCTCGGGAAAATGTGTCCCAAATTTATGACCAGGAGGACAACTGATTCTCGGTACGTCCTTATTGGACTGTTAGCGATAATGTTTCACGTAGATTTAATTTCTTATTTTTAATATATTATATTGTTTTAATGTATAGCAAAAAAAACTTTCGAAATATATTGTGAAAACTGAATCTAAGGTAGTAACTAAAAGGAAAATCCATATTTTTTGCTTCTCAAAATTAATATTTTATAATAAACTAAAAAGTTCAGAGTATTTCTATACATGCCACGACCCGCATGTGAAGCAGCGGGTAAATTCTAGTTAATTAATAATAACAAAATGTCAAGAATATTGTGTGTAACTGCTCCAGTTGCTACATTGATTTTACTTGTGTTACATTGAGTTTCTCTCCAAAGTAATAAGATCTGATTAATGAAAGAATCCTCACATTAGCGAGGAACTAAAGAGATCGTTTAGAGTAAATGTGCAATTGTTTTATATTGAAAGTGTAATACACATTTGGAGCTGAGAAACATACACTGGTAAGTTTGCACGGTATATGCAATTATTTCTGTAAAATTTCAGCACACAAAGAAACATCTGGAATATTTTGATACAAATTTTTGTTGCAAATTTTGCGAAAAAAAAAACATGTTGCAGTTGTTAGTTTGCATCAGTAGTGGACGTTCAATTTAATCAGAGTGTATGTAACCGTATCTTCATTTGTAGTCTATTATGAACAACCTATCAGTTAATATCCAGTCATCGTTCGGTTAGGGAGACCAATGGCCAACTAATGTTATAATTGTAACATTTTTAAAGTTCTAGGAAGTGTAAAAATACAGACACCATAATATGGCTTATTCTGATTAATTATTCTTTCTTCTCGAAGAATAAAACGTACAGAAACAAAACTCTGCTGATTAAAAAAGCATTTTAGTGGTGACTGTTCCTTACTTTAAACTAGACTATATTTGTAACCTAAAAATATGCTGGCCATATATGAGCTAAAATCTTTTTTACTTAGTTTTTATTAGCATATAATTTTTATATTGCAGTTTTACAAACTGCTGAGAAAATTTGAATGTGATACGTGCGATTCTGGCAACTCCATGCCATGGTAGGTCCTCCTGAACGATTTTAATTCATATTTATCCCGTTAAGAAAGTTTTATAAGTAGCGCAGTAAAGAACATGGTTTCTCAACTTCAAAGTTAAATTACTCATGTAACGAGCGCGGATAGCGGTATTAAAACTTTGGTGTCTACAATGTGACGCTATACCTTAGACTTGTTTGTTGTTCGGTTATTACTTTTTAAGATCGCTTTTATGCTTCGAGGTATTCTAAGCTGGTAAGCACCTTATAGCCAAGTGGTTTCTATAGTGAAAAATTCCGCTATATGCACCTGACATTAGCCTCGTCATCAGGTTACATACAAATGAAAAAAAAAGCATGATATTTCCTTCGAAAAAGAAAGTTAGTGAAATTCTGTAATGAGCATATCATTTTTATAAACAACATACTTTCATATGTTGCTATACTCGTACTTTATAAAAAGTGATTGAAAATTTAAATTTAATTGTAATATTTTATAAAACAGTGTAATGGCTAAGTTGGTAGCCCTGGCTCACATGAAGAAACAACAAATTTTATTTTTTCAGCAATGAGCCTGTTTTATGCTGTGATACTTTAATGATATTATTTTTATAACTAAAAAATTGCATAAAACACAAATGACACAAAAAATCAGAATAAAATCGATTCATTAAACATTTGGAGATGACTTAGATATCAGTTTGGTTATAAATGGTTACAGATCTAAACGTTTATAAACTGAGCAGAACTCTTGTACATCTCGAGTACTTTAGTAGAATGAACATGCTCCTGACGTTTATAAAAATTGAAAAAAAATAACATAAATAATTTCTCCCTCGTTGAACGCTTAAGCCCCCGAATAGGTGTCACAAATAAACGGAGAAAGGTAAACAGATTGAAATGCAACATGTTGAAAATTACTTGTTTTGTGTTGTTTTCAGAATTAAGAGTCAGTTATAAAATATAAACTAATTTGATGCTGATAGAATATTTACGTAGATACTTGCCACAACACTACTTCTTCACCACTTTCTCCAAATATTTTTGTGTACAGCTGCCATCGATGAGTTTTACTCGTCGAAGGCATGGTCAGATATGGAACTAAGGTTTGCTCTTCCTGACGTCAAGAACTTAAAACCTACCGCTAGATTGTACTAAGTACTAATGGACGAAGCGAACTGTTGAAAGTTATCTGTTAAACGAGTAACTATGTTCTTTGTGTGATAAGTATATTTCTTGTTCGTGAAATGCGTAGTTCAAGGGGTGGATAATGGGGACCGTCCCAGAATTCGCATTGACTGATGCGTATAACCACCTGAAAACCGCAGTCCAGATGGCTGATACGCTGGGACCCGAGGTAGTGCCCGGTCCGTTGTGCTGTACCTCCTCGTTTCAGTATGTGGCGCCTCCCCCCACACTGAGACACACTGGTGGGTAGACACATGACACAAGTGAGGTATCTATACTTATAAAACGCAAGTTTTGGTCATCTGTGACGTCATCTGTCACGCCATGACTTCACTCTATGATGTCGTGCTATGAAGTCACTATTTTAGTATTTTTTGTCCAGTCTACAATCAGAGATGTTGTTCTAGGTTATAGACGTAATTTAATAACAGTTCTCTTTAGCTAAGCATCAGTAAATAAATTAATTGTCAGAATACTTCAAGAAAAGTACGTATTTCGTTTAAATTGACATAATAATTTTTAGTGGCTTACATTTATTTTATATTCGTTTGATGAGAAAGTATTATTTAAAATCTTTGGCCATAGATATGTAAGATAAAACCTTTAATTTTCGTGTAGCAATGATTAGATTCTTATTATAACGGACACTTGGCTTTAAAGAGGGCATAAGTAAATTATTAATAAAAACAATAATTTCAATTTTTTTATTAGTGCCCTGTTACTTAAATCATTACTTCGTTTGAACGAAAAATGTTCTACAATGATTGCTATCTATACAGCCTAGACTACAATTAAAACTAATATTACCTGGCATGACGTAAGTTGTTAAGATTTTTTTAATTTCCCTTGCTTTTACTGATGACATGTTTCAGCCGTATGTAACTGCATTAGCCATTCAACCGTTGTAATAGCAATCTGAATCACGGATAACATGAAAGACAGATGTAGACACCCGAGAAGATTTTTGATTTAGTTTATATCGCGATGCTTTACTGCCACTAAAATGTGACACAGTACATGTATTAATATGCGTGTAAATGAAGTATTGTTTTTCTGGCACCAAGTTTATCTTAGTATTTGGTTAGCTTGAAATGCAATCTGGAATTGGATAGCAACAGAAACCTTTTGTTACAGCGCAAGGCACTAGCAATTGCATTATGCTTTATTTTTTCTATTCATTTAAGCAATTGCTAAGAAATGAATTGCCAGAAAGTATATATTTCGTTTAAATTAGCATATTATTTATCACTTTTTTTTTTACTGATATCATTACTTGGTTTGAATCAAAGATGTTCCAAATAGATCGCGATCTATGCGGGCTAAACCACAACCAAAAATAATATTACATGGCATAATGTAAGTTGATAAGATTTATTTTTAGCATCCTTCGTTTTCACTGAGTCATAATTTAAACCGCATGTAAGGTGTGTCATCCACTGAAACATCGATCTACATCACAGATAATAAAAAAGAAAGATGTAAGAACTCATGAAGAATTTGGATCAAGTTTAAATCGCGATGCATGATGGCATTGAGATGCGATTCATGTAAAATACTAATTCGCATGCTATTGAAGCTTCGGCAATATTAGTGGAGATTGTGGTTAAGCTGAAATACAACCTGGACCATGTTGACAACTGAAAATTTTTGCTACATCACAACCGACGAGAAATTACAGCACATTGAGTTTTATCTCATAATAGTTGTATTTAGGTAAACAACAAAAAATAATTTAATTGTCAGAACATTCCGTGAAAACCTGTAATTTTTGACGGGATTTGCGGTTAGAAATTTAACACTCCTTGACTGATGACCTAGCAACTGAGAGCCGTGCGGTTTTACGTATCATTGGAAACGCACTAAATTTACTGTAGGGAAGAGCCGGCAAAGTGGGCACGCTAAGGGTTGATGATGTTTTAAGCAAAATTTGCAGTAACCCTACATGCATCAAAATTAATGGTTACATACTTCAACTATCCTAGTACACACTAGAATATTTTTAGCTACCTTTTGATTAAGTTTAGTATCTGAAATAATTAATTAATACGCAACCAAATGACCATTTTGCCCTACATGGTCGGGAAAAGTGGCCCCTTAGCTTCAAAATCAGAAATGATTGCTTAAAATCGCTCTTAATCCCTCCCCCCCCCCCTATAAAAGTTATATAATTTGTAAATCATAGAAATTGTAACTGGCAAAGGGATAATTGACATCAACTGCAATTTTTGCATTTGGAACAAACGATGTTTTCATCAACTACAACACAGAACTCGTGATCTCAAATTTAGAACACTTGATCCATCGTTTTTGTGATCTTAAAGTTGAAACAATTTGGTTGCATTACAAACAATGTTTCTCTTCTTGATGAACATCATTATCAAATAACTCTCTTCTTGGGTTAGATATCTTGCGCTTGGTGGGTCTCTTCCTGGTTTTGTCTTTTTCTTTTTCATGTATACGCTGCTTTAGGTTCAATTTAGTATGCACTTGATGTTAGAATCTTTTTTTGGCTGCTGATTTTGAGTTTTCGTAATACAGTTGCGCGAGGAACTGCAGCAGTGTCCTTTGAGATCACAGGAAAAGATGTTTTCGGTTATTGAAATACCACCGCACCATCAACTTTGTAATAAAACAGCTTTCAAATAGAAATATTTTCATTGATCTTGCTTCTTCATTGTTATTAATATATAAGACTGGAGGTTTATTAATATACTCACTTCAGTTTCAAATAATAATCAACCATCAATTCAGAATATTGTATATCGGGAATGTTAATAATACGAAAGCAGCAAACGGAGTTGGTGGTTACGTTACTAAGGTTCCACGGCAACCAGCAGCGTTGTACGTATTGATGCCGTTGCAGAAATATAGTTTTAACAATGCGACGAAACAATGCCATCTCCAAACTGTAAATCTGTAGCCAAAACACCATAAATATAAGTCACATGATTATTAATTAGCACATAAACTGAGAACTTACTAAACATCAGGATGACCAAAAGCCATAAATATTCTAATAATTTCTAGAGATGACATGGTAACTTCTCATGGTGACGAAGGGCTTTGAATCGAGGGAGTTGTGATTTTTACAGCACGATGGCATAAACCCTTGGCCTCCAAAACCCCAGTGGCCGCTTTGCTCGCCATGGCCACTTTGCCCGGTTCTCACCTATATGGAAAGAAATCAAAGGCATATGACTGTTTTTAATAGTTTTTCCACATTCAAGCCAAATGTGGTGCTATCGGCTTGAGGTTTACAATTCAAAATTATCTTTACAAAACAAGATAACATATGACAAACTTTTTCTTAACCAGACGCAATCGGCACTCATTCTAAATCTAGTCCAATACTGTAACACTTTTTGGGTGGTTTCTGCTGTTTTTCAGGAGACGGCGAAACTTACTTAGATTTCATTGTTTCCATTAACTGATTTATCCATTACTAGTTATAACATAAAATTTTATATATCTGGAAAAGTTTGAACAAAAGTTGATTACGGTTGAGAAAAGTTTAGTTGTTTATCACATGTTTGTAATTCTCGTTTTTGTCTACCACTTAAGATAAAAAAGATAAAATACAGCGAAGTACATTTTAAATTTAGCATTTAGCTATCTGTTAGAACAAAACAACAGTGTTATGCTTTTGCTACAATTACGATATTAGCACATTCCTGTATCTACGAATAATACGAGAATTTCACTTGTTTAATAATAATGACGAAGGTCATCAAAATAAATTAATAGTATCGCTGTGAGGAAGAATTTTTAAACAAAGGCATAAACAACTTTAACGCACTTATAAATATCGACACGTACGAGTAACTACTGAAATTTTAGGAAAATTTTATGGATGAATGAAATCATACAAATGGTTTGGCAGTTTGTGAATCATCCCTTGACATCGACCAGAGAGGTTAACTTTTTAAGCTTCAAGTTAAATGTAAACTACAGATATTCAAGAATGACCTTTACCAAAAGTGTTCAAACTCAGTGTCCAATCCAACCACGAAGGGATTGGAAATGTAAACCAAAACATCTGTGAGGAGACGTGGTCTAAATTTTTAAATGTTATCGTAGTTTATCCAGATTCTCCATTAGGGAGAAAGTAGAAAATAAAGTAAATGAAAACCGTCATATCTAGAATTTCTGTGTAATACTCAGGGCAACAGTGAAACACTAATCAAGAGGTGAAAAGTGTCAATAACACGAAGTCTGATCTATATTTTTAACTATTATCACAGTTTCCCTATTCTCTTCCATACGGCGAAAATAGAAAATAATGTTTATGGGAGTAAAGGATTATGTATATTTTTAGTAAAACTGGTGAGGAAAAATTCATTTACTATTCTCCGGTGCTTTCTGTACTCTAATGACTTTTGAATATCTCTGTGCCTGTTTCTTGTATAGTTTCTTGATATTAGCGTGGTAGTTCCACAGGATATTTTGAATTTCTTCAATAATCAGTACAATGTAGAATTTTATGCAATACTTATTTTCTCATATATGTCTCTTATCGACAGAGTATACTTTTTGTAGGCAATACGATCAATTCCAATCAACAATTTTTCTAACGAGGGGAATTATTACGTTGTATTAAACGATATCGTTCCTGTCACTTATATTGCAATTATCGACTTGTTTGACTTTGACTTTGTTATTTCATGTAAGCGTCCTTAATTTTTTTTCTTTTTTTGCATGGTATTTATTTACGCGAAATTTTGTTAGGAAATAATTAACAAAAAAATTCATAATTTTCTTTCTATGAATTAAAAATAGTATTTATCGTTCTAAAAAACAAATTTTTCAGTAGGTATTCTCTTCTAAAACATTTCATTTTTCCTGAACAACAGAGTTAATAACTATCACACTTAAGAAATTGCTCCAAAATATTACAATTACCCTCTTAACTTCCTTACATTGCTTACATTTGTCACATTGCATATGATGTTTTCGGAATAGCAGACCTGAATGATCCGGGTTCTGTTTTCCTCTTTTCTTTCAACCCTCATCCACATCTACAGTGATCACACACATACACCTTCAAATTCATCCACACATTCAGTAAAAATTAGGAACATTTTCGTCTTGGGGAAGACAGCGGGATACCACCGTGATTTAATCTTCTCGGTACGTTCCTACGAAGTCACTAATCACCGGGAATGTCACACTTTTACTTCATATCTTACATCTTCACTCGCTTAAAGTAAATTTGATGTTTAAAAAAACGTTTTTCTATTCAAATTCTGCAGCTACAGTAGAATTGGTTAGGCCATTAGAAGTAAGTTGGAGACATGAGACTGGAGTGGAACTTCTGGGTGACTGTTGTGATCTCTGACATGCCTGCCCGCACGGGTTGCGGCAGGCAGCGTGTGGCTTTAGCTTTAGCCGGCCACTTCCCAGCCGGAGATGACTTGCCGGCCGCTAATTATTAAACAGGTGGAGCCGCGCTCCATTAGAAACGCGCACGTCCCGTTCCGCACACCGCTACAGGTCGGCGCTGATGGTCGTCACGTGCATTATGCACTTGTCCATCCGGCCATCCGTCCGCCCCCGCACCTGGCTCTGTAATTCCGAACTTCCTGCGCCACTCGCCGCTGCTAAATACATTCAGCGCTTATCTATCGGAATTCATTTGAGTATTCGGTGACCACTACATATTTCCACGAGTTTCTCTTGACCGACGTGGTAATATTATCACTCCCTGTATACAGGACAAGAGATGAGTCGCAACATTTGTTTGGTGGGTGGCGTTATGGAATTCATATATTTCACAGGCTGGTAGACTGGATTCAGGGCGTCCAATAAAAAAAATATCTTGGTGTTATTTATGGCACATGATTAAATCATTGAACCATTCCTCATCAAAAACCAATCGTCTACTTAAAGATGAAAGATTAGTTAGTACAAAGTAGAGCCTATTTCTTTTTGTGCTTTCTGAAAGAGAATATACACTGGGCCATGAATAAATGTTTTGAAATACTGAAAATGCTTCCATTACTCCATTTAAATGTAAGAAAATAGTACTTTCTCCAAACAAAAATTAAAAATCTTACGTCTTTGGTTTATGCTCAAGAGAGAGGCACACGAAGCCATCGTACCTTAGCTATGACGACCAGTTACTTTCTTCTGGGACCCTCTATTTAATGTGGAAATCCGAACCACGAAAAGACCAGGCGTAGTTCATACGATCAAACACGACATTTAAAAATTCCTGGCCCCACTTCAAAATATTTCTGGAAAATTATATTTATTCGTCGAGAATCATAGTTATTAAATTATTGTGAAATTACACTATTTGTAGTTTTCTACTAGCTGCTAGAAATTTTACGACAGAGTTGTAAGATGTAGTAAGTGTTCAGTTTTTCACTAGACACTCCATTTACATTATCCCATATAGTCTGAAAAATGTAATTCTTTTCATAAGAGCAACAGGTTAATACTTAATCAAAATTTACTAATGGTATACAGGCATAGGAACCGAGGTGTACACATGAAAAATGCAAACAAAATGGATTATATTTGAACACAATATTTAGCTTCTTGAATTAAGATTGAAATTTAAAGAAACTTTTGGGCTACGAGTAGAGGACCACGAATTATTTATTTTCACCTCTCCTGATGATCCTCCAATTCCACGAAATTCCAAAGTTAGAGGGGTTCAGGAAAAATTAAGGAATTACAGCACCATGAATTTTCCATAGATACAATACTGTCACATCATTATAAACGGTTGTTTTACTCCAAAAGGACGGAATGAAGGATTTTGTTTAGATGACGTATCAGTTATTAGAGTACTTTAGTACAGATTTATGTTTGAATTAGAAATGTGTTTGCGTCCATATAGCTTGTCCATTTTCTCCCATAATTTTTTTCCACCTTATTCTTTTGCAAGCTTCTCAGACTGATCATAAAAAACAGGTATACCAAACGGATGCAATTTGGGAAGGACAACAGACTCCTAACATTATATCACAGACAGAGTAATGGATGTCTTCTGTACAGCTGCATTAAAGCAGTCCTGCTTCCATATAGACACTATATGTTTATTTCCCATTCAAAATCGCAAGTGGTAAGTAGTAGTTAAAGATTATCAACTTGCATTACAGTCGACATAAACCGGTTTTATTTCTACAATTGTATAGAAAGAGTATCCTCAACTTATAGGCTGCCACGAATAATCTTTCAGTATTTTGTTTGTAACTTCCTCTTTTCACTCTATGTGGCCTAGGTTTTTTTTTGTAAATACATTGCCTCGGATAATACCGATGGATATACCTTCAGATTATATTGAAGGTGTACTATGTAGAATTTAACCTTATTACTTTCGGAAACCATAGTGAAATATTATCGTTTTTGTTAGTACCGTTTTACCTGAATTAGATATTTAACAAGACTGCTGATCTTTCGCGAAGTTAGCTGAAACTGTAGGTCACATAGAATGAAAATTTTTGGTCAGTGGTAGTCAATCGAATGGAGCATATAATACGTTGCTCTTGTTGGGGAGAGATCTACAAGCTAATTGGTTAAGGTGTCTGAAGGTGTCGAAAGGTCTCCGGTTCGAATTCTGTCTCGTTGGGAATTTTCCTAGGTCCTTAACCCGACCGTAACAAGTTGCTGTGTAATGTGAAGTACACCAGAACATTTCAGTGCTTTGGGTTCCACGTTAAAATGTAGGTCCCCTATACCGGTAGGATTACCAGGTTAAGTTAAAGCAGCTACGGCAGTGGCTGAATACGCAGCCAATAGAAACACTGTCACCAGGTCATTACAATTACACAAATTATTGTTATTATTACTGGTCTAGGATAACATGCATCAGTAGCTCATGACAGAACTTTTCGAACACCATAACAAAGCTAGAAAACTAATATTTTCTGAAATTAACTTCCATTCAATAATATATTAGAATTTCTAGGAGGTTAATTGCTTACTTCTTCTATTAATCAAAGATTGCCATCGGATGTTTGGACATTTAGTAACATTAACAGTAATTCTTAAATTATATCGATTTTCGCAACTAATCATAAAATATCATAACTTTTCATGTAAAGGAGATAAAGATTTATAAGCTCAGAAATGAGTAAAACTGCGTGGCAATATATGTTTGTATAAGTATAAAGAAAAATCAGACCCTTAACAAAAAAAAAAAGTGACAAATAAATACTACATGAATACTTACTCATGAACATAGAATCTGAAGGACATGCTCGTGTTTAACCCACATGATAGTTGTATTATCAAAAGTTTCTGACATTAGTTTCGACGTGTGGTGAAAAATATCGTTTTAGCATTAGAGTGATTTTGTACAAGCTATAACTTTAAATCTCGTACTGATTGTATTAAACGGAAAAGTTGGCAGGAAAGCTGAGGACCATTCGGATCTTTTGGCCCACCCGATTCCTTCGCTATCAAACACTCTCCGGTCTCAACTTTACTGCGCTAAACGAAATGAGGCCGTAGTGTCGACACAGAGACCGGCTGGCTTACTCAGCAGGAGCCGAGGTTGGCGAGTCCACTTTGAAACCAAACGTTGAGCCCAGCTCAGCTTAGCTGCACCCTTTTGTGCTGACGCGGAGCCTGCTCGCTCGACAGGTAATGACTTGCCCGCCGCCGCAAGGGATCGCCGCCCTATCAGAATTCAATAGCCGCAGCGGCGATTGAACGTTCCGATCTGCCCGCCGCGGATCTCGAGCTGTTTCGGCCCTGATTTCTCCGTCGTTCCTAGCGTCACCACCTGCACCTGTGTCCCAGATTTAGCAAGAGGCAATTCAACTTAAACTTCTCCAACCGTAACATACTGCGGAATTACAAATCCATGCTAGGTTATTTATTAGTGTTTATTGTCAAAGTCAAAACCAATGTTAAAAACACCTGTCATCGTATTGTGCCATATTGCCAACTGGCAGAACCTTCAGACATTGCCCATTGTCGTCTAGGAAGGCTCTTTGTTTACATGGCACCACCTCTAACTTATTTCTTATTTTTTTTTTTTATTGTATTAAATGGTCTTTGGCTTTCGCCAATTTGACCAACTACCAGAGATACATTTGTTTACACAAAAATACAAACAATTGTAATACAGTATTTATCATTGGCCATCGTTATGATGTATTTTAGCAATAAGAACATTTTAAGTTCTTCTTCTATATTAAAAACTGTTTTTAAATTTAAACAAAGGTTCAATTATAATTTAATACTAGAGACAACATAGTCATTTATGTTATATTACTAGTTCTCCTTAGAAACATATTTGGTAGCAGTAACTTTCAGTCATTTACAAGATATTTGGCACTTACTACCACTTATATATTTATGCGCTGCCAAATTGTTTGCTATCGATCATGGCATGACCATTTATAGTACATTATTACCAAATATTTAGCGAAAAACATATATATATATATATATATATACATATAGTACTTATATTACATTATACATACATCATTAGGGTTGAGTAGGAAAATGAAATTATTTGATATAATCCAAAATATTATCATTTGTCTTATATTATGCCTCTGGAACAAGTATTTACTTTTAATTTATTTTATTTATTTTATGGTCTTTGGCTTTCTCCAATTTGACCAGCTAACAGAAGAACATTACTCGCATCAAAAATACAGACACTTGTGATACAGTATTTAGCAACCTTATTTCTTCGATTAGTTCAATTCTCCTACTACATTTACTGTATTTTTCCTCAATCCTTTCCAACTGAATTACTTGTAGTAACACTAGCGGTCTGTTGCAATACACAACTGTGGGCTAGTTCATGTCTGAATATGTCTCACTCAATATATGTGGCTTTACGGTCGAAAATTTACTGCCATTGTTACCTAAAGCTAGCAAAGTAAAGAAGAATTAGTACCACGAAATAAATCACTAAGGAATTATTAAGTTAATTTTTAATGAAGTTAGAAACTTTGATTTACATTATACACGATTACACATGTATTAGTTTGCTGGAAAATATCTATAAAACAGTCCAAGAAACAACTAATGAAACCTGACTAGCTTGGAGTCCTTTTGTCTATAGAGAGCATCGAGGAATAAAATTAGCCTGTACCTAATATTCTGCAGAAAATAGCTGTTACATCTTCTAATGGCTGGAAGTGATTTTTTCCGTGACCAAAATGAAGTACACTTCCCGATAGAGGCTGATGCTGGGGGAACATCACTTTCGGTTGCTTCTATTCACGTGTATATGGCGTGGTTATGCATTAATTGGCCAAATAAAGCTAAATAAGGACTTTGGACTTGGGACGTGGTTTACCAAATGTGAGAAATAATTAACCTTCAAGCTTGCAGGATATGATACTAGCAGTGTCTTGTGGCCTCAAAACTCGTGGGGAAGGTCACTCCAATCGCCTATCTTAACTTCTAACGTCATAAAATATACCAGATAGTTACATACTATCCTAGTCCTTGTCAGGATTTATTTCCTTAGGAGTAATCTTTGCATTTATTTCAGCACTTTTCTTTCTTTCTCCTCTCATCTTATTTTGCCTATCGTATAAAGTTTCAATCATATCGTGCTCCATATTCCCCCAAAACAGAGAGTTTTACGTTCATAACTCATGGTGCTGTATATAAAATGATTTATATTTTTCTCTTTCGTCTAATTGCACTCCACTGCCTATAAAAGCTTTCATCCGGATGGTATCTTCTTGGTAATATTTATTTATTCTCTTATTTATATTTTCGATGTCAAATTTTTGGTGCACATGTCCGAAAACTACCGGGATGGTTTAAACATTACCTTGATATATTTTCGTCCCTATATTTTGAATTTCAACGCTCAAACCTCACATTCTGGAGTATGCAGGCTCGAATCCCCGTCCGGTCATTCAGATTTCGGTTTTTCATGGTTTCGAGAAACCACTCCAGGTTAGTGGAGAGAAGGTTCACAAGGGCATACTAAAATCCCTTTCCATTCTTTGTTCCATCTCTAATAACCTTGACGTTGATGAGGCCTAAAACTATAAGGGAAAGAAATGCACTTAATATAATTATTTTCACTTTTATTTTAATTGCATACAGTTTTCAAGTTATTATTGTTTGGATGGCCCTAATTCCGACGGTGAAAATGTTAATTGAATTACTCATAACATTGTTTACTTCAACTCATCATCCGCATCCTCAATCTTAGGAGGTCCATACAGTAGTCAGATATTTTTCCACCTGAGCGATGGAGCATAAAAATCAAAATAATTTGTAATTGCTAACGTTATATAAGATTACTGCCAGATATATGCTTGGAGAGATATATATAAAACATGGACCAGGTAGGAGTTTGCCTTCCAGGAGACTCAGGGTTAATAGCTTAATAATGAATATTTCCTGAATTGTTTAGACTGATCGAGAAAATAGTTGATTCTATAAAAATGGTAGTTTATTAACGTACTATATCTTAGCAAGGCTAGTAAAAAATCAGATAACTAATATAATTTCGGAGAATATTTGGCGTATCATTAACTATAAAACAGTATAAACAACTACTTTTTATGAATGTTTAATGCTAAGCCATCGATACACACTCCCTTCTGTACGTCTTTTATGCATCTGCACTAAATTCTTTATTGCAAAACACTGGGTAAGATGAATCCAACGTCAGCGTTGTATCCCTGCTCGTCAGAATTTGATCCAAGCAGCGCGTATGATGCATAATTTATGACTGAGAGTAGAGGCTACCAGAAATTTATTCTGTCCACGAGCTTTAAATAACAAAGAGTGATTTCCAAATTTTTGTCAAAGACAATTGAGATACATTGCCTATATTAGTCTTGGAATAATATTTAGGCCAATAGATCATCTGGATACAACATATCAAGTATATATGCTGTCTCTGGAGATTTGATGATGTACAGTGTAATGCACTGTTAATTTTAATTTTGTTAGTGGTAGTAATATGAAACTAAAAAGCACTAAAGATATTTGTAATCAGTATTACGTTATACCCATGTAAGCCAACGATTGACACATAAATTATTTATTAATGGTTTAAAATAGGTAGTGGTCACTGTGTAAGAAGTCGTGCAACTGTCTGCGACAAAATGCGAATGCTGATAAGTTGAGTAAGAGGAAACGACTACGGATTTTGGTAATTTCTAGATTATCCTTCAGATTCACTTAAAAAAATAAGGATTTTACGATCTGGAATGTCTAAGGTCCTCATTGGAAACATTAATTTCAAGGCGCAATGCTATTTATGTTCTTTAGGAAATAATTATCAATCGGAGCAGGGTACAGAGTTAACCTCACAGACTTTATATGAATTTATCAGATGAAAACAACTGGAATGTATTTAATAGAAATAAATGCACGATCAAATAACATAATCATTGTAGAAACACACAATAGGAAACATTTGTACGTCACAAAGGAAACAATAAATCTGAAGCCAAGATTGTATCCTCAAAATAACTGTTCATTTAATGTTAATTCTTTAACAAACTCGGCTATCTCACCGGAGTGTAGAAATTTTATTTCTGAGAGTAAACGTTCGGAAATTTTTATTGCCTCAGGACGTATCTTGGTAGTATTAATTTTTGGCAGTTCGTAACTTTGAGGTGTACAAGTCGTCTTTCGGTATGTGTAGCGATTGGATGTCTTCCTATGCATATTCACAGTTGAAGAATTTGAAACCTCACAAATTAGGGAACCTATATTAGCAGCACACTGCTCGTCACTTGCCTCTCGTCCGCAACCGATTGTCCTCCACTCCGTCCAGCGCGCCACAGCTGTCTCTTCTAACAATCACGTCGGGGACTCTCTCCTCTCCACGATATGCACCAGCAGACCGTTTTTTACAGTCGCGTTGGTGACCTCACTCCCTGCCCCCCTCCCCAATGACATGAAACACAGAACAGAACGCACCATCCCGAAATTAAAGTGCGCTAGCGACATAATGTATTCTGACTGGCTCATAGTCGAAATACTGACAAAAGAAATGTAGTGACTATGTCAAAACACTTGTCGTAGGGCTTTCTGGTTCAACAGACAAACACAGAATTCGGTTCGTCAGTGCACAAATATCGTTAACTGTTCCGTGTCATACATGCCATACCTCTGTAACAGCAGTGACCAGTTAACCCTGTACTAGTTAGAGAGATTTTTATAATAGTTTTAAACTCATGTGAACAACAGACGGGTTCCACTTAAATACTCTCATGCTTTGTTATGATGCATCAACATTCTTGTTTGTTGCATTGTTTTATTTATACTTGACAACTGTCTGTAGCACAGTGAAACACATAAAATTATTACTGCCCCAAGAAATTTACTTGAGATCAAAACCAAATAATGATTTACTTACTACATATTCTTTTTAATGTTAAATGGAAACATAAATTACACATATTAACAAAAGATATACATACTCGAAAATTAAAATTCATTAGTATCTTTACTTATTATAAAACAACACTGGAATTAGAAATTTTAGGTACCTTATGTGATTTCATTAAAAAAACGTATTGTACTGACACAGTACATACGTGTGAAGTTGTAGCAACCTATGTTTGCCAACGGATTTGTGAGGCTGCAGCTAGATGCAGGCAGGTAGCTGTCGCCCACAGGAATGTGGCAACCCCTCGTATTTCCCCGAATCCGCTGGACCGCTAAGCGGATGGGGTGGGGACACTCGCTTGGAGGCCACACAGGTGTGCACCTCGTGGCGGTACGCGGCCGGACGTTGGAATATAAGACGCGAGTGAAAGTGTGAGTGCGCGCTTCTGCTGGAAGAGCCTTCCAGTCCGTATCTCCAGGGAGCAGGTTCGACGCCAGACTGCGTCCTAGCTGCTTGAGGGGCCACTTTACGTCTGTGCAGCGTCGACCGTGCGCCCAACAAGAAGCGCCACCACAGACCTGTCCGCAGCTGTCATCACAAGAAGCCTGCAGCTGCCGTCGCAGGAGAAACCATACGGTATTGTGTGTATTGCGTGCGTCCACCTACCGCGTCCACTAGCCCAGTAACGACCCTGATGAACAACAATATATGCTGGACAGTTTATAATAACAATTCACATCTCTGAATCACGTTTAATTAATTAATCAATCCATGTACGTGATCCAATAAATATTAATTTTAAATGGTGCCTTTGCTGATAATTCACATCCCTCATGATAAATATTAATAATTGATAAGTTTTTAATAATTTAAAGTAATTAAACATTTTCTGATGTCGCAATTAGCGAGACACTTCAGTATATTATTGTAATTTTTCATCCAATAACTTCAATTTAAGAGAGATCTAAGACCGTCTTCCGACTATACCATACCCTAGTCTTACTTCTCGGTTAACTCCTTCGACTAGCGGGACAAAATTAAATATTTCATATAGGAAGAACTTTATATTTGCGTAAGAGTTTAATCAATTTGTGCCCGTTGTAGTTCAGACTAGGGAAAACTTATATTTCCATCGAAGTTAAGAAATTTATTGAGCTCATTTCCACATTTATCTTTCACATTTTTAGGATTTCTAGAAAATTGTAGAAATTTGCGAAACAAGTTAAACAGACGGTCTTTATAAATCTCAAAATACGACTTTTTGCAGAAACTGAATTATGAAAAATCATGAAAATAATTTTTGTAATCCTTATATTTTTGACAGGCTTTACATTAGCAAATTTATAAAGCTGATGATTTAATATTAGCTAAGTACAACCCCACCCCTACTTACCAGTTAGCTTTCGGATGCAGTCAGTTTTTCATTTAAATTTCGTTTACGACCCAGTTAGTCAAGTAATGAAAACAATAAAGGAATTTTGTTATATTTCTCGAGTCTCAAAACATTAAAGCTTTACAAAAAAAATGGCCTCCTTCGTATCGCATCTAGTCACCAGGTTGTTTTGTAATATGAACGTATCATTAATTTTCCAAATTCTAACTGTAGAAGAGTTTTAAGATCGATCAGTAAAACAATCAATTAAATTTATCTATTCCTACAAAATTGTTAACATTTTTATTTATCACTCTTGATCCTTAGACCCTTACTGAGGAAGAACATCTGGGATGTGAAACATGGCATGTTTAATAAGTATACTTACAATATTAATAATAATAATAGTGAAAAATAATTGTGTGTTACGAAGACAAAAAATATAATAAAATAAAAAAATTATAATTAATTATTAAAACTAAATTTGCCAAAAGTTATACTAGATACAATTAATTCTTTTTAACAAATTCTAGAATGGGGTAGAAGGAGTTTCGAAAAAGAAAATCCCTCAGTTTTCCTTCAAATACATCTTTATTATCTATATACTGTTTTACAATTTTAGGAGCTATATTAAACGAATGTGTAACACAATAATGATCTACCAAAAAACTGGCCCATTTAAAACTCTTTTGAGATAGCATTACTTATTGGAGCACTAGCTAAAAGATCTCTCCTTCCATGCATAACTTAATTTTTGACCTGTATAATATTGATGTATACAGTGTCCAACTCTTTATTCTGCCTTCCCTAATATTAGTTTGTGTCTCATTTCTTCATCCTACTAGTATTAAGTTTGTACCATTTACTTCTTTAACTTTCACTAGCATTAGTTTATACCATTAAATTATTAACTAGTTAAACACGAATAATTTTAAGATTTTAGTCAGTATTTTACTCATAAATATTATTAAGTTTTTTTTGTTACTATTACTCTTGAACTTGATTTAGGCGAAATGTTATAAAAGTGTTGTATACTGTTAGTTTGTGTAAGGTGAATATTATTTATTGTAAACTTCTGGTATGATGTAAGAGAGGGCTTGACACCCCTAATCTTGCCAGGCTAAATAAACCTTTAAAGAAATAAATAAATAATCAACGCTTATTTGAACAAGTGAGAAAGATGTTCGCGTTTTGTACAAGTTATTTTTGTTTCTTGTATTGAAATTGTGTACCTACTACTTTGATGTGAACAAGTTAAAATGTTTGATTTTAATAAGTTAACATATTTTTTTTCAAATTTGTTAATTCAATTAGGAGTTAATTATTCTTGGAGACATCTGTTTAGTAAACATCATAATCATGAAACGTTTTAAACGATGATGGCTAGAATAAGTCCATTAATTGCACCGGAGTACATCAGCCTATTGCCCCGACTGGCCCGCAGCACAGTAGCAGCGAGTAGGCTGGCGGCCAGCAAGTGGGGGCGCGCCATCCTGCTGCCTGCCGGGCTTCCGGAGAGCCTCGGCACAGGATGGCCAACTTTTCAGCACCGCTTTTTGCCTCCTCCCTCGCGGGCATTTTCCGGGCTGCTGCCCTCTCTCCCCCTCCCACCCCTGCTACACGTTTCGCCCGTCGGCTTACGGCCTGCGTCTTCCTGCTAGAACCGCCTCCTTACTTAAGCCTCAAGGCTCTCCTTGCTTTTTGCTTCTAACACACAGTCTTCTGGAATTTTTTGGCATGGAACTGTGAGACCGTTACATCATCTTTAATGTTATCTTCGCTTTTCCATCTCTGTACTTATCGCAACATTCTTCTTCTAATTGCATTTCATTCAATAATATTTGTATACATGTATGTTGTTGTTGGGTGTTTAATTCATTTTTTGAAATCAATAAATGAAGAAACTGTTATAAATTGTTGGAATATGTAACTACAGCTAGTGTATGTCTACCTGTTTACGGGAGTATTTCTACATATACATGGTTGTTCGTATTACAAGTTCCATGATTAAAATTGGCTTACCTACAGCTGCATTATACCGATTTTAGTCGGTCGTGTTGCAAGACACAGAATGTATAATTGCCTGAAATATTTATGATGCATTACAGAGATAGTCATTTTGGTTTGGTTATATCGTTCTCTTTAGTGTATTATACCGGATATTTAAAAAATGACCGGTATATTTGAAATAATCAATAAAAACTAAACGGGCAGCGATAGAAATACACTTTTTGTTGCAAGATGCTTGGACAACAGTAAATTTTAAGACTGACAAACTTTCGAAATTAGTTACAATTTTCAACAACAGATGGCGCTGCAGGCGATTTGAAAGATATAGAAGTAAACGCAGTCTGTGATTTCGCCATTCTGTAAGTTGTCTTTCTGCTGTAAGCGTGTGCTATTCACATATTGCAAGTTTGCTGTTAAAAAATGGTGGATATGTGGTGAGAAAATAATACTTTAGATTTTTCCAGACTACAGCACCATCTGTTGTTGAAAATTGTAGCTAATTTCGAAAGTTTGTCTGCCTGGAATTTTACTGTTGTACCAAGCGTATTGCAACAAACGGTGTATTTCTATCGCTGCCCGTTTAGTTTTTATTGATTTTTCAAATATACCGGTCATTTTTGAAACACCCTTTATGTGCTGTAAAATTTGTGTTCTGACAAATGTTAACATATTATGTTTAAAAGGATGTGGGGCATTAATCATTGAATCATTTAACGGCGTAACAACCGTATCAAAAGTTCTCGGGCCTCCCACCGCACCACACCCCATCTTCTAAGCAATCGGTAAATGGTTTCGAACCGTAGAATCAGATAGATTAACCCCCCAGCCCCCAGTGTGCTACCAGAGAACTTTCTTACAATGTGTGACTTGTTTCCTTCAATTCTCTGAGAATGAAGATTTTTATTTCCGGCTCTCTTTTAGAGATGTAATAAATAGAAGGCCTATCGCTTAACAAATCCTCTTAGTTTGGTATATAAATGACTACGTTTGGCACAGTTCCTAATTACCAAACACTACGATTGAATATTGGCACCTGGAATGGAATAGGTTACTTTTTAACGAATCACTATGAAACTTTACGTTTTATTCTTTTCATCTCTGTTTTTTCTGTGGAGGTAATTTAATCTTAAATCAAATTAATTATTATCAAAATAAGTCAAAACATATAATTAATAATGCAGTTTGCCGCAGTACGGACTTTAAAATCTACATTACTTCGGTAAAAGTACTCTCCAAAGAGCCTATCCATCGTAAGGTGTACAAAGTAATATAGTTACTAGCGTGTTTTGAGACCACACGTAAACCCGTAACCGGGTTTTGGATATGGTCACCTATCTATAATAATTCTCAGTTATCGGCCAGTTTGAGGTAAGTGAATGGCTACCAAGGGATTTCCTTTGGAATTTGTTAATTATAAAAGCAAATGCTGATATTACTGTGAATTGCGTCGTCTTCATTCGAAAAGGTAATTTAACAATCTCTTCAGGGCGTTCGGGGCATTATGCGTGGAATTAACATAACCGTACCATTGATAGATCATTCAACATTTTGGTAATAACGTAGTTGAGGCATTTTTACTTAAAAAAAGAATTTTTAGTTCATCCTTTTTTAGGGCCAGGTCTAGATAAATTTGACCCTAAGGTTTCGTTCTGTAAAATATTAGTATTTCCGGTATTGCTGTTGGATTTGAAGGGATATGGAAGTATTTATGAAGGACAGAGATAATATCGCCATTATTTAGATGCTTCCACATTTAGCCGTCACAGCTTCTGAGTCCGGAAATCGAGACGTATCTCACACCTCCAGAAAAAATATTCTCGTCTTATATTTCCTACGAAGCACCAAGACGTCTTTTTCTTCGTGCCGTGTTCATCTTTTCTTTAGATTATTGAAAAGAAATTCATAAGCGGATTACAGAACTCCAGCAAATGATCTTATATGTGTATGCTACTGTCTATTGACAGGCAAACTCGCAGACATCAATGGAACGAAAGAGGCGTCATTGAAAGAGGCTTGAATTCTCTCATAAATATCTGTCGTAGGTGCCAATTCTGCTTGGTTACGCCCATTCACTTGTCACGTTTATTGAGCTTTTGCTTGAAATCTTGTGTTAAGACTGAATTCTACCGAGACGTATAAAGTGAATTTTTGCTTACGCAGTCGGTTCTTTGTGTGTACCTTCTCTGTTTCCGTCAGATAACTTATGATGAGGAAAGCATTGTTTATATACAATATCTGAAATTTTATAACTGTTTGAAATAACGTGTGCTAGATTCACGAGAAAACGACAAGATTTATTAAACATCTGCCTTATAACAATAATCAGTATTTAAGAAACTTCCGTTTAAAGCAAGATACGGCAAAATTGTTTCGAATAGGAATTGTAATCAAGAACTTATGAATTTTGTGACTTCAACAGCGTGAACACGTGATCAAAATAGTAAATGAGGGAACTATATGTGGTAATACTGCAGGGTAGAGTTATCATAAGTATGGACGCATGAAACTGATGGCCGATGGAAGGATGCAAGGTAAACGGTTTAATTTGTAACTGGAAGCAAAGAAACCTAGTGGACGACTAAGATACAGATGGAAACAAAGTAGTGTGAGAGATCGTCAAAGATATTGTTTGTTCGTTGATTGTTCATTGGTGGAAAAAGAGGATTGATATAAAAAAGAAAAGATACAGACGCATGTTTTCCAAATAATTCCAGCCAGTGGCTGGAAACACTCACAGACGATATGAAACTAACTGCATGGTGAAATATTATTCTTAGGACCATCCACATTTACAACAACGTGTGAGGTAAAACCTTGCAGCAGCATTTGATTTTAATTATATGCTTGTATAATTTTTTTGTAGTAGCTTCCCTTTTGAGTAGAAAACAGTCACACGATGACTGTGGAAAGCGAAGAGTAAGGTTTCCATTGACGGTTTGACTGAAGGAGACTCTCTGGTCATTGGACAGAGAGGTTATTGTAGTGCAGAGTGAAGCTGATCGCACGACAACAGAGTGGTGAAATTCCTTGAAATATTATTGTGTCAAGATGATTAAGGTATTTTTGGCTTATAGAAAACAAAATTCACGTAGTAGTTATTATGTAAATGGTTGATAAGTGCAGTGAATAAAAAGAAGCTTTTCCTTTAATGAAAATTTGTTTCTCTTGGTTTATGCTAATTATCATTAAAGTACGAACGGTGTTTTTTCGTTAGTATAGAAACATTTGACAAAATTTTGTATTTTTTATTACCTTTTTACAAAATATTTGTTAAAAAATGATTCTCTTACAAGCTGATAAAAGTGAATTGAAAGTTCCAGGAGGACAAAAGTTAATTTAGAGCACGTTGGTGATTTACTACTTTTACCGTTACAAACAGTGTTTCAATTATTGTCGACTATAATCATAATTGTATAGAATGGTGTAAATAACTTAAGGTTTGTTTGTAGAAGGTGATCATGCGGAAATTTCCAAAATTTTTAAATTTTAATAATTAGTCTATAGCATCGCCTTCCATTTCAGACTTCTAGAATATTCCAAACAATATTCGTATCCACAAAAAATATAGCTGAAACTGGCAAAATACTACTTAGGATGTAGAAATTTTAGATAGTGTTGTGTATTTCATTTGATCAGTCACTATTATATTTAAGGCATACAGTTTGGACATTAAAAAATAAATAAGGAGCTACTGTATTATTAGAAATATCTATTCATTTATTGTATTTTAATAAAACTCTAAATTGTGAATATATGCCGGTAATGAATAAATGAAAAATAATTAATTTCATTGGAGTTACGAGAGTTCTAAAAAAAAATCCTCTAATATTTTAAAAAATTTTAGTATGATCTAATAATGTCAAAAAATCTTTTTAGACTACTAAAAAGTGAAAACTAATTGCAAGGGCGACAGATATAAAAACACACACTTTTATTAGAGAGGAAGAAAATAAAATATTCCGCCTTTAGAAAAAATATGTTTCTAGATAAAGGGACTGAAAATTTTATCTCAACTGGTTAAAAAATCAACAGAGAGTGTTTGAAATAAAAGCAACTATCTCCCTCAGAAAGAAACGATAAATATAAACAAGGATGCATAAAATGTCGCTAGGGAAAAACTGTTCAAATTCTTGCTGGGTGTAGGTAACATTTGTGAAAAGTACTTTTACCGTTTTCAAGCTGCCATGCAGTATAAACTAATACGTATTTTCCTTCTACACTATGGGAGACATATTTTTAAGTAAGGAATGTTATGTATTTACATTTCAGTGCAAGTTTTGTTTCGTGTTCTTCTTTCCAGTCACATAATGTCACTTGTCGCTGTTACTATTTTGAACTAAGTTATTGCTAAATAGCTACTACACTTACTCCAGACCCTTATCTCGTTTCCATCTCCCCAGCACCTTTTCCTTTATAGGTAGTTATAATAGTAGGCATTGTCCGCTGAACTGGGGCAGACGTACTCAACTCATCTTGCTCCGCCTTCAAGTGACAAAGCGCTACCCCTAAAACTCTTGTTCTACCACCACACACGTAGGTTCTGACAGAGCCCGCGCTACGAGAGAGGAATACACGAGCAAGCTAAGTGCCATTAGTTTGCTCAAGAATGGGATGTTCCTAACATAGTGATATGGTACCAGGTGCTGTTCTAACTTAAGTATCAACAAAAAAAAGCCACATAATTAACAATATATTGGTTGTATATGCCAAAGAAAGAGTCTATGTCATAGTACTAAAAATTCAAAATTACGGTGTTACGGCATATATTAGTCTAAACGTGGTTTGACGGGTGTCGTAATACTAAGTTATATATTCAAGTAAACTCTTACGAGAATTTTTACGTGAAGTATAGGGTTATTATAAATGAATGAAGCAATTTCACAAATTTACTGCAACTATATTATTTTACACACCGTCAAAAACTTACGTGTCATATAGAAAAACTCAAAAGGTTTTTTGACATATTAAAAGTTCTCTATATGTGTCACGTTACTGAATCTGAAGGTATCAAGACGATAGTAAAATTCTTGGCACAAACGGGATAAAATATCACTACCAATCTATCAAAAAGTTCTTTTGGTTCCAGTTCACGATTTTTTGTGTGGGTTTAAGGCAAAGTATCAGTGTTTAAGCCTCCTCTACCAACAAACACACCAGAACTGCGAGCTACCATCAACAGCGCTTTTGAACAGATTGAAAGAGACATGAAAAAAAATTTTTTTTTTTAATTTTCTATAAGACTGTAAAGTTTTGCGAAAATATCTAAAATAAAATACCTATTCATGAAATAGCTTCAATCATTATAATGTCCCTGTATGTGTATTTCATTAGCAATAAAAAATTACAATCATACTGAGATATAAGAAGTATTTAAAATATTTTAATCGATGTCTATTACCTGTAAAACGTATGGCACAAGACATGAGGCATTAATTAGCCTTTGTCTAATTTAGAATGATCACAAAACCGATGTTCGGTACCTTAAAAATTGTTACATGTACTTACCGAAATGCCACTCTAACATAAAATAATATAATATGAGACATCTTTGTAATTGCCGGTGGCGTTATTGTATTGTGTGTGTGAGTAAAATTTCCAAGCTTCTTTTAAGTTATAAATGAGACGAATACTTGCTAACGAAGTGTCTACTTTAGCTCTAGAAATGTTTTGTAACAATGAAAGTTTAAGTACATAATAATAAAACGCTACTGGAAAATGATCTATACATAAACAACATTTGACCACATACGTGCAAAATACTTAGTTTATTTCAAGATAGAAAAATAATAAATATCAAAGCTCAATTTTTCGATACAACAACTCCATTTCATTCGGTAACATCGAAAAATTCTTGCAACACATTATTAATTGAAATCATATATTTTGTATCTCTTATCATTCAGAGTAGCCTTTAATAGGTCTTATTCCATAAGAAAAATATATATAATGTTACCTAAAAGTACGAGGTTAAGTCCCAAATTACCCAAACTCTGTTTGCAGAACTTTGTATGATCAGTCACATTATTTTACGTCACAATAAACTTAGTTTTCAATACACTTCATCTATCAACAAAACTCAGTTTTCTCTTATTACAAATGTACTAGAATTATTGTAAGACACAAATGCAGCACTGTCTTGAGTTCTCCAGAATGTAATTCCTGAAAGGTCTGCTTTCAGGAAACAAAGCTAGTGACAATCTGAAGCAACAAGATTATTTACTGCATCAGACTGGAATTTTTGTAAAGTGTCATCGCATGTTTAATGAACTTTTTCGAGTTATGTCACTATATATCTTACAAAAAGCTATCAAAATTTAATTCTCTCGTGGATTATTCCAGATCTGCGAATAATGTTTTACATAATCCGCTACAATTAACCCGTCCAAATGGAAGATTGACCCTATCTGCCTTCACGAAACATTTTTTCATTGACATTTTCTCTTGTTTCATACAAAATACGTTAGCACAAAACACTTTCTCCATACTCTGAAGGCAAGTACTCATACCAAAATAAATTATCATCATTCGCTGCTCATCTTTCGTGGAAATCATGAATGAATAACAAATGAACTGACATAACAAGTGAGATTGAACGTCAAGCTATGAAGGGGAATTGGAAATAATGAAAGTTTTCATATAATGTTTGATGCACGTGGTCGGATCAAATATAAACGAAACTTTCGGAACACTCGTGTGGTACTTTATTGCTTGTTAATGTGACAACAGCGGATAGTCGGTGCGATGGCTCACTAAATTATATACGGCTGTTACTACAGTCATTATTCATTGTCACGATGAATAAACAAACGGTTTATGTGCCAATTAAACAACACATAATTATCAAATTTTTAGTGTACGGAGCTGTTAAACGATCACTCTTCAAGATTAATGCAGATATACTAGGATATAACCTGTGAAAGGTTTAATAATGTTATAATACAACCTAAGGATATATAAAATGCAAAATCAAAAAGTGCTCGTAATTAAATAAAAATATTTAACTATCATATTTCAAACTACGTAAAGTCATGTGTGTATAGATGACGATGACACAAAAGTTCTTTTAATTTTGAAGAACAGATAAAGGCACTAAAATCCACCAAATAGTGGAAGATTGTTCCTCATCATGTTCGCCAGCCAAGTAAGTGATTTCCTGAATGTGACTAACAGTACATTTAATAATGTGTGTAAGATACACACTGACTTGTACTATTCACTGCTTTTTGCACGGAAAATCGACAATCACAACCACGTTTTCCTTTATCAGTTCATTGCAGTTTGTGTGGCCACATGTTAATCCAAGCACCCATCTACTCAGCTACCAGGAATATTTTAATGAATTCTCTGGGTGGATAGATTTTTTAGAAGAAATGTATGTTTTGAACCAAATTGCAACCGACGTTGATTTAAAATACTCAACATGTTTACCATTTTGTTACTTTGCGTACATCTATAAGGTATTCCATATCTCCCCAATCGCGAGGCAATAATTTTAAATGTGGCTCCAAGTCTTAACACTTTGCACATATTTTCCGACTTACACAAACATCCTGTATCCATTAACAGTGCGACCATCTCCTAACAGTATTATCAGACGATACATCCCTTCAAAATGTTTTGTAAAAGAGACAGGTTACTAAAAAAAATCGAGTTTGATGAAATTCGACAGTGAAAAGTGCTTTCTTGTGACTGTTAGCCACCAAACACTGATGCTTTGCTGCCAAAAACGTAAATACTGGATGGCAGGCGATGTATAAAAAAGGTTTGAGAGTTTCTATACCCATCCGTGAAACAGTCATATTCTTACGTATAATATTTGCTGTGTGATAAATTCAAATATCATCGATATTCCCGTACATATATAGCCCACCCTCATTGGCTCAGGTCATTACGGTAGCTTGATGGTAATCCAGCGCTCTACGCGGCGTTAGCTGTTACGAGGCCTAGTTGTGGAAGAAACATTGATCATCAGTCCTTGATCGGCAGGTTAGGGTAGGTGGTGTCGTGTAATTCCTAATCTACAGATTTTCAGTCTTCAGTGTGTATAGATTGAGGGCAAATGACACACACTGTTGACGATGATTAGCCTGTAGGAGGGGGACGTAATGCTTACACGGACCCTTTTGAGTCTTTCGGGAGAGTGGGTCTGAACGGCGCTCATCTTTCATTCATTCACAGTGGAAACGATAAATTGTAGTACACGCACT
Organism: Vandiemenella viatica; assembly: GCA_031002005.1. NCBI lineage: Eukaryota > Metazoa > Arthropoda > Insecta > Orthoptera > Morabidae > Vandiemenella > Vandiemenella viatica. Next base: position 139,116,870 of record CM061919.1, read on the forward strand.
CATCCACAAAAAACAACAACTTGCATACACAATTCCATCGGTAGTGAAACCGAAACCACCTCAATTAACTTTAACAAAAAACTCCATGGAGTAGTAACACCTCCGGGGCAGCCACCAATCCTGGGTCATCAGGTAATTAAGGTCATTATCATATATATGCATATCAGAAAAAATCAGTTGAATCGATGTAGAATTATGAGGTACTCTTCATGCAATGAATCCACATTCAGGTAACTGTAGACCAAATTACACAGTCTCAAAATGTTCGCGTGAGACTTCTTTCTGTTTACGAGATAAGAGCTAAACAATGTTAAGTATAGCAGAACTTTTTTTATTTTTGTATAAAAATTTCGTGATCAACCTAATCAAAGGCACTAATAAAAATATTCACCAGTCATTATTTATCATAATAATATTTTATACATGATGGATTAGTGGAACTCAGCGACTGTAGTTTCAGATTTCATGATATTAAAAAACAGCAACCAGTCACTGTTTGTTTGATGTTGTATATTTAATAAACCATTACCAGTTTCGAACACAAATTGTTCATCATCAGATGGTTTTCATTTATTTTTATATATGTAATCAATTATGCAGTTGAAAAATGCAAGCGAGCATCCTATAATAATAGAAAGTAACATTTGTTGAATGATAGCAGATATAATTTTGGGATGATAAAGACCATTTCTATTATATTACTTACATTCTAAAGTTAAATGTTTTAAACTGAATTCTTCTTGAATTATGGCAAAGGATATGATGTATTGATAAATATTTATAAATATTCCACCATTATAAGCATCTGAAAAGCACACTAGAAATTTGCTTTGCATTTACAGATGTTAGCAAAGATGTTTATGTACAAAGAATTTTGCATAATACTAAAAATAATGTTAAGTTATATGAAAAAATACAGCAATGTGAACTAGGTATATGAATAAAATGACTGATAGTTGTTAAATTAATTTTGAAATGACATCAAGATTGATATACAGAGTTGGATTTAACATAAACTGATATATAATAAAATTTGTTACATCTAATATTTAAGTCTAGATAAATTACTTAGGGCTTTAATATTCTGTAGGAGTTGTTTGGAATGGGGTTGAATAAGTGCCTTTATTTAGAATTATATATGGGAACAACAGATGGCTTGCAAATTATTTAATCTGTGCTGGATTTAAACAAATAAGTCCAAGAAATTGTATAGGAAAACTTTATTAGAAAGTTTATTTCTGTTCATTTAATATAAGATTGGCATTTTCTGACATGGATATAGATTTCTAGTTCTTCAAGGAGATCCATTTTCTTCCCTAACGATTAGAATTAACAGCTGATTCGCCAACACGTACCTTTGTAGTAATGGGAATTTTGTTTTCTTTCTAATAGCAAAGACTAAAAGTTCCTAATGCAGTATCATTGTAATCGTACCCACAAATTAAATTCCACAACTTCGTTAAGCTTATTTATTGTGTAAATCTTGATGCAGTGATTTGATTAAAATTTTCGTTGTGTTCTAACGTATTTTATTTAACATAGCTGAAGAAACAAACAACCAAAGTTAAAGACTCAAAACGCAATTGTGGGAGAATGATCTTCAGTGGGTCTCTCGTAAAGGAATGTTAATGTGAAATGAAAATTGATTTGTTCTCAATACGAAAGAATTGTTATTTCTTCTTACGTTTTGCGGTCACGGAGAATGAAAAGATAGATCGCAAATTTTAAGCTAGATCTTAATGTTTTAAACTGTGAAAACCTCATCCGAATTGGTTAGGTAGTTTTTGCGAGATGTCTGGACATCACGCATACAGATTTATAGTAGTAGAAACATACGTTTGTTGTTTGATACAGAAGTGGCTATTAGATCTCGTTATTAACTACTTGTGACTTTTGAACAGTCATGAAATATTATGATCACTAAATATCAATGTTTCAGAAAGAGAAGTTAATACCGGCAGTTTTTAAGATATCACCTCTAATACTCATGCCTAAACTTTTCTAAAATTTATGATCTAGTTTTATGTGGAATAAAAAGTTAAGTAATTGAGACGGTATAGATTAGCCAGGTTCTGAGCTAGTATTTGGATGTATTTACGTACGTATGTTTTATCAAGTACAAAAACAAAGTTCGTATCTAAGTATTTCGTTGTGACCGATGTAAGTTTAGTACTTTCGTAATATAGCCTCAACTTCTATATCCAGTAGTGGAATACTGTCGTTACTCTCTGTGGATCCCTATTAAATGGACGTTCGACGAAACGTGGAGGTAGAAAGCTGCAAATTGTTCACAGGACATTTCACTGCTCCCACTTTTTAAATGATGGATTGCGAGCTCTAAACAAAACTGAAATCACTCTTCGGAGCTCTTTGTCTATTGACGTTATGTTCAGCGCCGTTCGATCCTCATTCCACTGCAATGAGAGGGAACCCGTTAATGTACGTCGGGTTACCGTCTGTTCAATGATTCATCTTTAGTGCCCACACGCACACAGGCGTGCGTACACGTGAATACATTCACACACACACGCACACCACGCCACCTTTATCGCTGCCAGTCGTAAATAAAAACAATGCCAATATGCTGGCGAGTATCGCATTAAACATTACCCCCGTGCTCGTACACACATAACATCCTTTAGCACGCACGCAATCACATATCTTCACGCAATCACACAGCCACAAACGAACGAACAAGCTCACGTATTCATCGTGATGCGTCTCCATATCTTGTTTTTTATTCAATCCATCCATAGCAAAGACAACTGTATCAATAGATGAGGTTTTTAAGAGTGAATACCGAGTGAAAATAAACAGTATCTCTTGTGCGGGCAGCGGTAACTTTGGTGTTTGGTTACGGTGCTGTTGCCGGGGTATTTTCTCAGGCAGCGAAACTTTGGCGCAGCAGAAACACTTTTCACTCTTACTACAACATGGTTGTTGGGAAGCACGGGACAACTTTCTCGGGACGTTAGTCAGAGAGGACGCGAAAGTTCGAACTGGTGCAACTTCGGAAATTTGTCGACCGCGAAACTCTCATCAGGTGGTGCAGTTTCTGTTAAGGAATTACTTTGGTCTGTTACTATTAACGGCCTGAATATCCTGCCTAATTATTATTTAATAGCAGGTGTTTTATTTAATCGGCGATTTTCCCTGATCTGTACAAAATTAGTACTATGTAAAACTTAGCGTGACCGAGCGTGGTGAGTAAAAAGTAACGCTCTGGCCTCTTATTCGGGAAGACACGGGTTTGAATCTCCGTGTGGCCATCCAGATTTAGGTTTTGCAAGGTCTTCCCATATCACTCCAGGCGAATGCCTGGATGATTCCTTTAAAAGGCCATGGCGGAATTCCAATCCTTTTCCTTGCCCGCTGTCCTTTCCCACTTCTAATTGCCTCGACGTCGCCATTGCGTGAAGTCATAAGAAAAAAGTAAAAATGCGTGAACAACTTTCAAAAGTGTAAAAATTAACCAAGACGTGAGACAAAATTGTTTCAATTCTATGACTTTATCTCATATATACATTAACACCATTCTAAGAGAGTAATTACGTATACAAAGAACCGTTTTATAGATTTTTTTATTATTTAAATCGACTTGTCACAGGCTGGAAGCTTAGAACTTAGAAACTGTGGCATGGGACACTGAGTGATCTGGGCGAAGCAATAAATGATAATCTGTTCGCAACATTAACAGGTAGGCTCCTAAAATCAATGATAAATAGTCTTTGTATTCCGTTAACATTAATTTATTTTGTATTCCAGGTTAGTAATGCTTACGAAGCTTTCGGCAGTAGTAATGACATCATTAACTTTAGTGAATGAAACGTAAATTATTAAAAAACAAATCAATCGTATTATATGCTATAATACAGAATATTATTCCTTATTCTGTTACAGACTTCGTTACAACGTCTCTGCTAATATTGCCACTCGAAAATGTAAACCTTGAAGCGCATTTTTACTTAGATTTAGTAGCACAGGGGATATGTAGCAAGGAAATATTAGTGATATAGTGTAGTAAACCAGCACATTATGTACAAACATAACATATATTTACATATTTTGCCTTCTCTGATGATAATGTCGTAAGAATTGTAATGCAGAAACCACAACATGAAAATCTCAAGGCAAAAGACAGAAGTTACTCAATTTAAAAGAGAACTTCATTTTGTAAAAAGAACAATCTGTAACTTTCATTTCTGCTGTTAACAAACATTTCACTTCGTTTATTTTATCACTTAGGATTTTACCACTCGTCAACGTGCAGATAATTAGAGGTGGAACCAGTCGTCGACGTTTTCATAATAGGGTGGAGAATATTGGGAAGTAGAAATGGGAAAGTATTCAATCATTGCCTATTGAAGGAAAGCTCGCGGGACTCACTTGAGGAAGCCAAAATCAGGATGGACATTTCCTCCAGAATGTGAAGCACTACCGCTCACGTATCAGACTTGATTTTACTTACAGTTCTCTGCTCTGGTAGTCTTTGCCTGTTATCTGATAATAGGCTGAAATCAAGGGAAAGAAGTAACAGCGAAATACCATATTGTATTTCAGAGAAATTTTGAGTGATACAATTCAGCAGAGGTAACTCGATGATGAAGAGTGTTTACAACAGTGGCACTAGACGGTATATAACTGTACAATATCGTTGCAACACACTATTAGCATAGCGCTGAATGACGCGCCGTGCCAAGCTGTCAGTGAGGAATCTTCTGCATTGAGCTCAACAGAGCGGATGCCGACGTTTGAACGCAAAGCGCAAGGAAGCGCGATGGACAGGCTTCCATGTTGGCCTGCTCTCTGCCAATCAAACTGCCAATCAGCTCGCACGGCACTGTCTGCTGTTAATTGTTGCTGAGCACTGCCCTGTTGGGCTGTCGCCGGTCTTCTATTTCCGCCGACATCTGTCTGTTGCCAGTGTTGGAAATCTCGTTCTTCAAGTGAATATTTAATGGACCCAATTTTTCTCCTGGAAAAAGAGCCATCAACACCAACAGATGTTTTAAAACGGTTTTTTTTTTGACGATATATATATCTATAAATCGTAAAAATTTGATTATTTATTTCTTACTTATGACTACGCCTCGTCAACGTCGAGGTCGTTAATGGCGGGACGAGACTGGGGAAAATGAACGGGAAGGAATTCGGCCACTGCCTTCTGAAGAAAGCATCCCAGAATTCGCCTTGTGTGATTTGGAGAATCCATGGGAAACCCAAATTTGAATTCCCGGGAGGGGATTCGAACTGGCGTCCTTCCGAATGTGAGGCCAAAGCGTTAACCGCTCACCCACCACTCTCGGTTTTTTCTAGGAACAAGAGAATTTGCTTTGAACCTCCATAACCCCGCAATCGACGACGTTTTCAGTAAGGTAAACTGTGTGAAACTATTCTTGAGAATTTACTCTACTAAAGCTTTCAGCTGAGCGATGCTATTACAGACTGAATGTTAAGAAAAATCCAGTTAGATTGTTAGACAGTTTTCTTCAGTATCAATATATGAAAGGTACCGTATAGCTTTAGCAAGTTAAATTTTGCATTATTCCTACCATCTTCTTCTTTCCGATGAGTACTGCTAGGACCACGTACTAATTTGAACACGGCATCCTTGTTATTGGTTCCTCCGTTCCATCCAATATTCCTTCATTATTTCACTATGTTTCTTCCTTCTATCCTCAAACCATTTCATACCCCGTTTCCTTGGTTTTTTTTTTTTGCCTTGGAATCATTTCATACTTAATACATTCTTTATAAATGTGTCTCTTTCTGTAGCTTCCTCTTATGTTAGATTATTTATTTCCAATTCTTTCTTGACCTCTCGAATCCAGCTTGTTGTTAATTTTTTTCTAAAAGGTAATTGAACATTTTTTGTATGTCTGTTACCATCAATTCTATAGAAATGTCTAAAAAAACCCAGCAATTTCCTTTTCCTTATTGATTCTGTTATTCTTTACCTCTATTTATCGCTGCTTTGCCACCGTTTTATTCAAACGTATTCGCTCATCCACAGGTTTACCCTCGATTTTTTGACAGAAAGTGACGTTTGCTTGTTCCGGAACTTTGTTATTCAGTTTTCTTAGTTCCAGATAACTTCTTTTTATTCCCGGCACTAAAATATACTTTGAAAGGTTGCAATTTTGTAACCATTAACGATATTACGTAACTTCACTGCCGGAGCAACGGAGCATCCAAAAGCATTCCTTAAACTTTTCCTGCATAATGCGAGCGCGTTAGAAACAGACATCGTAAGCGAAATAATATGTTTTGTTGTTTGTAAGCTTTGGATACTCGTCGATATATAATAAAAGATAAATATACCATTGACCTCAAAATTAATTACTGTCATCGAGGGAGTCAAGTCAATACTTATTTAGTGTTTATGAACTTAACTAAACAATTGCAAGACGTATACTTTCCAAAACTCAAATATGGAGTCGTTTGCTATCGTCATTTACAAACGCGTGACATGTTTCTTATTTATTCTGTCATTTAATTCTTTAAATGTAATTAAATATTTGAATATAGAGGCATGAAAACTAAAATATGTCATAATTTGTCCCAGAAAATATTTACTTATTCGTCTAAACAAGAATATATTTTTTGGTTATCACGATATCAAATTATAAGAGTTATAAATGTTTAGACTAAAGAAATGAATTCATCTATTTGTTGAAGCTCGTTGCCTTAAAACATTTTTACTCAATTTTAATTCTCTACTATTACTGTACTTAAATTGACTCATTGATAACAAATATTAAAAACTTTCAGTGGAAAAAATAAACAACCGAAAGCTTCTCGGGTATACGTGGATCAAGTCACGGGAAAAACATAATAATACAATAATTTCCGCGTTTAAATGCATTATATGTGGTGAGTTCACATAGCACAGTTAAAATTGTTCGTAGCTTCGTCTAAGCAAAACAAATAATAATTTTTATTTACTAGAGACACTAACCGCATATGTTGCCAAACATCTACGGCCTTTGTACCGACAGTGAAACAAGATTTACACAGGTGTAATGTGGTTTGGAGTGACACAAACGTAATTGCTGTCATACTGGAAATGCAATGTTCGCGTGATGAATGTGTTTTGAAAACACATTATTTATAATACGACATCTATTGTTTCCCGGCTGCAATGGTTCCCATATAACAGAAGAGTATTGAGAAAGTATCAGAAATGGACATTTACCCGGAAAGTCTGAGAAGCAAATCTGACCATATACTCCGAAATAGAAAGATCTCAATTGTTCATTTCTTGGAAAAGCTGGATTTTGTTTTTCATCTTAATACAATGTACAAATATTCTTCATCGCAAGATAAAGCGCTTCTTAGAGAACACTTTCTTTATTAAGGTTCCGTATCTTTCTGAACGAAAGAAAGAAACCGTTATGGATTTGCTCAGTTATCCGTAAGTTTCCTGCACTCTCACAACTTCTTAACTACGCACAACTTTAGTTCCTATTAACATGACAATAAAGTGAAAATTGGAAAATGAGTGCGGGGTGGAAATAAGTGTAGGAGGGTTACATAATTTTCATTTTATAAAATGATAATGATCAATCCACCGAATTTCAAAGCTTTTTTTGCGAAAAAACACATAAAAAAATTCTAATTCCCTTCTTTATCTCCAAAAATACTAAGCCAAAAAATGTTTCAAAATATACGGTGCATGTAATGTCCTAAAGTTTATACAAAAGCTATAATCACCTTGCAGTATTTACTGTATTTGCAAAACAACCGTATGAGTAATGGTACCAAACTAGATAATTTATTGCGCCAAAAATTCATGTGTATCATTCGACAAAAAATTTAATATATCGGATAACACACATGATGCAAAAATACTTTTAAAAAACTTTCCAAGACAATTTTTGTTTCGATTGAAATTACTTTTGTGTTTGATCTATACATACCATACGAATGAAGGTTTTTCTAACGAGAAATTAATTTTGTATATGTTTTATAAAATTAAGTTGTTTGTGATCTAAGTTAAGCACACCATCTGTACACGAACCAGTCGGTGCCCGAGAGCAACCAATGCTAAGCTTACAATATATCTGTTTTTACAGTGTAATTTTACTACAAGGAATTCTCTTTGTGTTCAGAATCGTTGTGAATCACCTTCAACCATCTTTTTCCATGTGATTCCAATATCACGGGTAACAAAGTACCCTACTTCTCCCGTCATATTTGGAGAACGTCGACAAGAACGAGACATTTCTATATGGAAGTCATTTGGCAATCAGGAATTAATTTGTGATAATAATAAGCAATAATTGAAGAAGATGGTATTTGACTTGAAGGTACTATTACATTCTACTCAAGAACGCTGTTGCCTGTTGATAGTATAATAAGCGGATTTGTTATAACGATCGCAGAGAATTGCTCCCCTACCTCTGTTACACTCCACTTAATATGATTACCAGACGAGAGTCTAATTAATCTAGAACTACCTGTTCAAGTTGGTAATTATATTCATTTTCGTCCGTACAAGTAAATGAAGGATGCAGTTAGGTTACATTGAAACTTGTGTACATTTTTGGTGCAGATTACTAAAATCTAATATGCCTTGTTCTTAACAAGGTAATAACTCGCCAATTGACAAAACTAACAAAACCTTACAAAATATAGGGAATGAGATACGATGTATAGTAATTGCAATAAAAGTTGTTAAAATTGTTTTTGCAAGTATCATTCAATTTGCAAGACATTATATATTTACGTGTTTATTTACACTGTTTTGTAGTATGATAACTGTATCTTTCATTGATGAGACGTTAATTAAGTTTCCCATGTAACTCTCCTTCTCATTACGCTGTGTAACCGAATGTTTGTCAGATAAATTTTCCGACAGCTATTTGTGTAAGCAGTTCCATGTAATATGTAGTGTAAGCAATTAAAAGAAGGAAACGTTTCTAAATCTCGATGAAATATTCTCACCTGAATTGTGATGATAAAATTTTTAAAGTACCGGTAATAATGTTTTGACAGTTTTTACACCAAGATTACTACATCAACAGTAACTATTAATTGGAGTTCAATGCTCTTAAGTTACTAAATTTAATAAAAAATATTAACATAGCAGTTTTAAGAATGTCAGATAATTTCTTAGAATATTGCTCATGGAACTGAAAACATTATTATTTATTAACAAATACGATACTGGCAATGAAAACATAGTATTTCTCTACTTAGTGAACACAGAAACACCTTGGGCATCTACGAAATTAAAAACATAATGGAAAAAGTAGTACGAAATATTATGGCTGGAGTAGACAAAAACTCTTATGCCTGTTACCAGAACTTGCTCAGTTATAAACGTCAATCGGTAGATCTAATATTCCCTACACCGTGCTTCAAAGTTTTATTTCCCTGGCACCAATATACATTGCCGTTTATGTTTCATTCGTCATCTAGTTGGTCATATTATCGTTCTAACTCGCGTGGTAATATAATAACCGGAAAAGTCTACATGTAATTATTTACTATTCAGATTATTTCTGCAGATTTTAATTAAATTTTTCCCAGTATTTGGTTAAGCTGTAGTTTTATGTTAATACATGATATTAAAATATTTATGATGTCCAAGATTTCAGCCAAACTCGTGCATTGTGATATTAAAACATTGTGTTTCTGGGTACTTTTTTAATCTCATTTCTCGACCACTAGAATAACCGTGTGCGGCGAAGCACAACCACAATGGCGATTTGAGGTAAAAGGGGCGCCTGTTCAAATCCCGGAAGGGGCGTACAGAGCGATTTATGCGGATTCCTGCAATCACTTAAAGTAATGTAGCGACGATCCCCAATCTCCGACTCGAAAATCACACATTTCACAAACAAAATATATACTTATCGTACAGAATACACTTCAATTCCTCCAGTAAAGCAGTGCTCACAAGAGAGCAGGACAATGCAAGCATTTAAAACTTTGCCACCAGACAGTTGAACCGAATGAGGATCTCACGCATATACAAAACATACAAGAAAGATACCTCAGTTCCCCAATTACATATAAGAGTTGGTACTGAAAGTATTGGGTGTGATATAAATCTGATATCAATACGAAATGTACCCTTATAAATCTCTCAGATTAATCGTCTTATAAAGCTAATATAAACATGCCTGTCACACAAATAACTCGTCCCGATTTCAGGAAATCACCAAATGGTAGACAAAGCACTTTTTATTTGATTTTGGGCCAATCAGTGATCCACATTCTCCAATATAAAAACATAAGTTTTTTTTACAACTTAGAAATAAATATCCGGATCATGAAGAAATCGATCAAATGTAGTGAAACAGTTTTGGAGGAAATCTTTCACTAGGTATGGTGACGCATTAATAACGGTAAAGCGCTACACTTCTCAGTTTTTATTGAATTTCTGTTTGCAGTTTGTGTTGCGTTAAGGATTAATGTAAATTGTCCTTCGTTTCAATTACACTAGAGTTAATTGCTTTTGTTTAAAGCACTCGCGTTTCTTGACTGATCTTTTCATTGCCTACAAATACCATTATTTCTTTGTTGCTATTCGACTTTTAGGATTGATCGACGGTTCGGTTACTAACCGCCTAATTAAAAATTAATTTGAATTCAAACATGACGACGACATTGCCAAAATCGAGAAATAGATCAGATGTTTCTATGAGTGACTGTAAACAGATAATCATATTGTAGTTATAACCACATGCATAAAAGTTGAAATTTCTTGATGTTCTTATTGCTATTTCGGCGATATTCTCCAGAAACAAGTAGGAATTGATGTCCAAAGTCAAACCTTCTTAAATGATACATGATGTTAATAATGCTGGTTCATGATCAATAAAGTTCATGAAAGTAGAAATCAATCGGATTAGAAGATAATGCAAAACATAAATAAACTATTAAGTAAATCTACCGGTAGTTGTACAAGATGGGACTATTGTAAGAAATTTGTCCATTTCCAGTTAATTACCGTCAATGTGAGAAGCAGTTAGATAAAAAGTTAATTCATTTCCAATTTCGTATCTGCCCTCGTTTTACATAAATTACGTCGCTCTTAAAAATACCTTTTCCCGGAAATAATATGTTGGCAGTTACGTTTTCCATAAATATGGTTCCTCAACGTTCCTTTACATTTACGGTCTGATTGTAACTGTCACATTTAAATTTTGTTTCTCTACTCTCCACCTTCTCTGAAACCTGAATCGTCTTTTGGTAGTGTCTTCTCAAAGATGTGAATATCTTAAAAGCACTCATCGTTTATTTCGTTTCTGTAAAACATTTACATCTTTTTTTTCGTAGTAGAAATATCCTTTTAAAAAATCGAAAATGCTGTCTCTAGTTGCGATGTATGCAACTTGTTTTTACAAACTGTTGTTGCAGTGATCTGATGAAGGCATATCGAAGTTCAAGCGATTTCGTTATAAAAACATAAGTGCATGTAGTTTACTTACAGATCTAATACAACATAAAAACGACGCCAAGACTCATTAAACAATTGTTTTAATTATTTAGTTTCCTGAAGGTAAGTTGTATGATTTTGTTTCATGAATTTTGTAAGAGTTTATTCAGTCGTAGTTTCAGAATATAATACCTGATTGTTAAATAAAATGGTGTTGACGGTGGAATAAGTGATTGGAACAGTTATTAATCGCTATTAATAAAGAACGTCTACTATAAATGTATGTTTTGGGAAGTGCATCTACAGTGCTTTATTATCACTGTAATAGTAATATGTTTTCAGTAATGTGTGATAGTTGTTAAGGTGTTTTAAATTTCAGTTTACTAACGATTAAATTGTTAAAAATGAATTTGGCAGTACCCCGTCGTTTCGACTTCCAGATCAAGTTCCTGAACAGGTGGAGAATAGAAGCAAGCTCATTGGTGGACGTCCATTGTAATTTACATAAAATGATCAATGACTTCCCACGCTCGCGGCTATCGTGTACAGTCCGCCTTTCCAATGCAATTCATTTTGAATTGAAACTTGTGCCATGACAATGTTTGGAGAATAATATTAGCAAATTTTACAAATTTTAGTCAGTCGCATCCAAAAGTTTAGGAAGGGAGTTCAGATCCACTTACGGCTATCCAGATTTCGGTTTTGCTCAAGGAGAATAACAGGAGGATTCCTTCAAACCACCATGGCTGAATTCCTCTCTGTTTCTTGTCCTCCACTCCTTTTCTATCTCTAATTGTCCTAAGGGAAAGAATATCTTTAATTAATCAAATTTATTGTTGAGTAATTAAATTAATTGTTATGTTAATCAGTTGCATGACTGTGAGTTATATCACAGTATATCATGTACGAACTGCTAGCGAATAGCATCAACACACTTCATTACAGTCCCCCAGTAATTTTATTGCCCTCCATCCACGTTACGAGTTGCGGTGCGTTCAATTACGCATCGCGTCTGCTTTCTCGTCATCTTTTAATTAGGCCTGGTTGGCTGCCGGGTGCGACAAACGCCACTCAGCCGCCACTGTGAAGTGATCACTCTTCCCCCCTATGAACAATTCACAACCTTCCGCCACGCTGTGGCACCGGCAATAGTTGGTGGACGCTTTCTGTAGGCAGGAATATCCCTTACGTGTCACTTTAAACTTTGGATTCTAGGCGGTTGGTGAACAAAACTTAACTGTAAATGGTGCATTGCAGGTAACTTTCTGTCCTTGCGTTTCAGAGGATTCAGATTGAAGTTCCCGCCAAGTAGTCCGAATTTTATTTTCCCGAGTTTGTTACTTGTTGCTTTGCATCAGTCACCCATGTTGTAATTGAAAGTTGTAAACAAAATTATAGATTGTTACATGTGTAATGGAATACCTAAGAAACTATTTATAATAATTTATACTACTTTCTGTGTCAAGTAGACAGCAGTTCTGAGGAGCAAAGAACTATTCTGGTATAACTGGTATTGGTGGAACTGAATCTGTTATTGTTATCGCCAGATAAGTTATGTTACGCGAATTGAACTGAAGAAAGAGGAAGATTCATTATATCTAGATTTAAAAGGTGTAGTGGTTTACAGATAAAGTTTTAGTAAAGGAATAGTGCAAACAATAATGTTATTGAGTAATTAGTAAGTGCAGTGAACCTAAAATAAGTTTTGTTTTAATAAGCAACATTGTTCAATTTACATTTTTGAAGCCATCAGTGAACGTTACACATAGCACCCTCACTTTTGAAGTAGAATTTCTCTTGTGTAATTTCTGATGAGAAAAAAAAAATGTGACATAGACCTGCACAAAGTATACGTTCTAAGAAAAAATGACTAAGAAAGTTGTTGAAGTGAAAAAAATATATTAGTAACATTTTATTAACACGAAAAGTACTGAAAATAGCAAAAAAATCTACATTTTTAATAGACGTTCTGAGGGTCAGAATTATTTGATTAACTCATAGATAATTAATTTTCGGATCATATATTGAGTTTTGTGTTATTGAATGATTGTTTGCATTTATATAAAATTCCTTAAGGCATTGATGATTGTTTACGTTTTCAGATTTTGCAGTATTTTTTTCCAATTTCTTCCTCCTGTTTATGCTAAAATCTTGTTACATTAGTTAAATTATAGGAGGCTACAACGTTAATTCCACGTGAAGCTGAAACTGCATATGTGGTGAAATGATGAACACTTATTCTACTTCTGCACTTTGCAATTCACAGAAACATGTAGGTAGAGAAGACGCTGCGCACCATATTTAATCTCAATACTGCGGATTAAAATCCGTAACGATGATAAAAAGAACTCAACTTGGCATCAGTATGCCACCTAATTTCTATGATCTTTTCTACTACTTGATTTCGATTCAGATGCTTTACATTTTTCATAAATGACCCAAGTTGTTCGCATGCTACTCAATAAATTTATACGGAAATTACATCGTATATCTACCAGAGAATTACAATCGAAACCCGATACAAGTCCTCACACTTCTTCTTCAGGTCTTGGTAAGCAATCATAAATTACCGATACTATTAATAAATTCCATGAGATGCTCATCCAACAACAATACTCCAAATGAAGACGTACAAGACTTTAATGTGCGGTTTCCATAAAAGATTTGTTACAGATTTTAATAATGTTCAATAATGTTTGACCACCATTTTGAATCTACCATAAAACATTATAATGTTTTTTGAGTATAAGTATCTAGTAGTAAATTGTAATAAAATGTATGTTCTTAGATAGTGCCACATGTCACTGGAATTCACTAAATCGCGTTTTACTTCATAGCTCAAAACTTAAAAAATTAACAAACAGTGAAATGTGAACACATTTATCTGTATTGACGAATTTTTTTGTGCCTGTTCGTTTTTTAATATTGGTTACAGCAAGAAAACTTTCAGTGATGCGTTTCTTTGCATACGACCTACTAGAAGCACTATACTAGTCGATGCAGATACTACCGAAGTAATTTGTAATGCCTTAAGAACAAACGAATTCGAATTTTCCTTTTTATGATGGTTTATGGACTGCAAATACTATTGAAAAAATCATTAAATGAAGTTCTACTGATTGATTAAGAATATTTTAGCTTGATTAAAAACATTATATAGATAAATGTCTGGTAGATAAAATAAAGTTTGTACATGTTAGGCTAAGCTGGGTCGCTGCGTATTGGTTATTTATATCTACAGATTAGTTCGTAAAACTAGGCTCATCTGCCTCCCATAATCACCGGAGAGCACATTTTCTTAGATGACACACGTCCTCATCGCCAGTCATATCAAGCATATCCACGATGTTCTCTCGTGCATAAGAAGATCCAATCTTCCCTATTCCCTCAAATGGGAAATAAGATTCCCTTGTTTTCCGAACAACTTCAGAAAACTTCTACGTATTTTTAGTTTAGTCTCAGTAATTATTAAAAAATTAGTCATTAGGATTGTTGGGAAAGATTTTCTCTCACGTTATACCCAAAATTACAAGACTGTTGCCCAACAAAGACACCATTGTCTGCGTATCATGTGATCGAACTCATATTAACCAATCCCACTTTGTTTCAGTTACAAAGTTTTTTGAAATTAATTACATTAAAAACATCTTATCGTACACTACCTGACAAAAGAAGTGAATAATTCAGAAGGGAGGAGGAAACGAAATGAAACCTCATGGGTTGAGAGGGTATGTGATATTTCTTCAATGATTCAAAAATTGAGTTATACGCCTCGTCGACATCGAGGTCATTAGAGGCGGGAAACGACGGTGGACATTTAACGGGAAGTAATTCCGCCATGACCTTTTTGAATGAAGTATCCAGAAATTTTAACTGAACACTCGACACGCTCGGTTTAAAAAAAAAAAATCGAATCAAATTTACAAAGAGCTTGGTAATATGAACACAGTTATCAGTATGATAATGTACCCTCTCTGGCCTGGATGGATGTACTGATTCGGTTAGGAAGGGTGTAATATTGTCATTGTATCCTCTCATAAGGCAAGCTGATACAGATACGTCATAGAGAGATACGTACCGTGTGTGTACAAGTATAGTTCTGTTCAAAATGGCACCACGATACCATCGTATGAGAGGTAACTCCTGAGAACGTGGAATGTCAGTGACGTGCCGTTATACCGTCAGAGTTCCCTGGATAGATACCAGCCGTGACTTGAAGTCATACCCGATTGCTCCCTACACCACGACACCAGGTGTAAACAGAGCTGTGCTCTCCAAAACATTCAGACTTCTCGTCAGGTCGCCACCATATTCTCCGACGATAGTCTTCCGTGGTAGTGCAGAGCCGCGGTCATCGCTGAACACAATCCGACGACATTCATTGTGTTAAACGATTCTGCACTACTTCATAAGACTATAGTCGGCGAGTATATCTACAAAAACAATCCAAATTTACTAAGGCCTTGACATCAGTGGGAAATTGTGACTACATGATTTAGTCATCTAAATGTAAGTAATGATTCTCATAAAATTGAAGTTCTTTTAAATAAAATTAAAGTAAGTTGGGTGATAAATATAGAAACTAAAACAAATTAAAAAATAGGTGAGCAGTCAGACAATTATTTTTTATAAATGCCTAATTTTCCCAAATGTTTTAGCGGTCAACCGTTTCACAATAAGTAATTTGAAATAGTTGTTACATTCACTAATTTAACATTTCTAGGCAACACGGTAAATGATTGATCTGGGTGTTCAGCGTTTTTAATCTTCGTAGTTTCTTACAATCTATCCATGTTATTTTCTGTCATTTAAATTAACATGGTACACTGAATTTTTTTTATTCTCCTATCTCTAAGATGTGCGTTGAAGAGATCATAAACATTTCAATTGTTCATTTTTTTACAAAATTACACACGTTTGTTCAAATTTTTTTAGTTTTAACTGAGGTTGAAACTTATCTACAGATAAACAAAATCTAATAAATAACAATTTTTAAGTTAAAACCTCATACATCAACTTGGTTAATTAGGTCCATTCACACCGAGATTTATGTACTCTATGTAACTGTTTCCCTTAAAGAAGAATATGTTTACCATTGGAGAATGGATGAAAAATATTTTATTTCAAGCTTTTAACATCCGAGTGACAAATACGAGCTTTTTTAAAAATCCTTGTGCCTTCATTCGTTCGTTATGAAGAGAGATTTTTCATTATTATGTACTATTATTTTCAAAGAATTATTGAAGGAACCGTAAATAGCACCATCAGTTCAATTCGCTGCTATTATTGAAAAATAAATTTGACAATAGGATGAGCTATAGTGCAACAAGAGCATCGTTAAAGGAATTGAACGGAAAGTTTACATGGCTCGGTGAAATCAGCACAGCAGTAGAAGAAAGCAAAATATGGAATGCTGGGGTGTATGATGGGAAAGAATATAAGAAACTGGAAGAGAAAAATGAGGAAGCATGTGTGGAGACTCAATAATTTTTAAGGAAGCTCAAAAGAGAGGATTCCAATGCTACGAAGATGAATGAAAGTAATGTTGGAAGAAGAATGGTCAAGCTGCACATGGAAGGAAGTAGAAGAAAGGAAAGATGAAAAGAACGGAAAATGATTATATCAAGCAGGACAACAAAGGGCAGAGTTGTTTGATTTCGGTAAGGAAAACCCGAAAAGGAAATATAAGAAGCTCTGTCCTCAAATCAATATATAGGAGAAAGAAGCCATCAGATAAATAAAACTGATTCCCTTATTGAAGACTGCTGTAGAAATGTACAGCAGTACACAGAATCTACGAGGCACCGCAAGAAGGCCTTAGTTTCTCGCCGTGATTCCGCGGCGCCTCGACGGCTCTATCGTGGCCTCCCACACAGCAAGTACCCCGACGAGATGTGCGTGATTGATGAGTTGCCGTCGGCCAATGAGCGCGGGCCACAGAAATCCCTGCAAACTCCCCTCCTCCTCCTACAGTGCCGGACCTCACCCCGACAGCGTAGCACCGGCTCGCTCGCTCGCTCGCACATAAAGCCTTGCCACAAAATTAATGGTCGAACAAACCCCGAGTGGCGCGTGCTGCCTACCCTCGCAGTGGCGACCTGTGTCGCGGGCGGCATATCTGGCCGGCGCACCAGTTTCACAACTCCGCAACAAAAACTGTTACACAGCACTTTATAGACGTCATTACTCAATCCGTGCTTGCCGCAGCGAGACTTGACTTGTAGTGTCACAACGCCGTCAGTTCTGAAGATTATTTCACAGTTACAATAATCTCTTTCTCCTACCCGCACTAAATTCTCTCACACCCTTTGTTCCCATGATCCGACACCGGAAACCGTGACTATTCACTTCACAACAAACCAGTTACGAACACAAAAAGTGGAGTTTTTTTTTATCGACCTGTCACACCACAGTTTTTGTTTGTTTTCATATAAGGCTTGTTATTCGCAATCAATCAGGCAGTCTGGTTGTAGCGATGATGCACTTTTTTTTGAATGACAAAAGCCGCTAAAAAAATGGTTCGTGGAGGGGTATGTGGGCTTCAAAAACGCTTTTATTTTTTATTTATCGCAACGACCTTTGGCGCTGATTGTTTTAAACGTCACCATGGCCATCTAGGGAGAAAAATTCGCGCGGCAATCCGCGAAGCACGTAATGGGCCATGTATAAATCAAAGGTCGAGAGCGGAAGCGCTATTCCGCGGCCATTATTCACTAGGTAGCCGACCGGTCCATTACACCAAGTGTGAGTTACGCATTTCAGTTTTCTTCACCAACCGTGACGTATATAGTGTGTCGTTAATTTACAATTGGCCACCAGTTACCTAAAACGAGTTTACTTGATGCTATCTGCTGTATTTTTAAAAAATTGAGCAAGCTAGTTAGTGTAATTTCAACCATCTGTTGTGTTAACAATTATTATTTTCACACCAAAGCACATTCTGTTTATTTTTTCCTTCACGTCTTATTCCATTCTCTAGAAACATTCGTTATCAGAATTTATTCCATAGAAAAGGAGTAAAATAATAAATAATTGCGATGGGACAATTTAAGAAAATATATTTCATTAAAATTTTAAGAAGATATAGTTACAGTTTTAAAGGCTTTCAATATCTAATTCATAGTCAGTGAATTAATTATTATATTCACTGTTGAAAGCTGACGTAATCTCTTAATTATATTCATGTCATTATTCTTAATACTATTATATACGTAGCTGAGTTCAGATACAGGTTTTTTATGATACTAATAATTTTTAAAATTGCCAACTGTAGTAAGAGTTTAAATTAATTTCCGATTCTCTATTGTATTATACTACTTCTTCTATGGCTGAAGTTCAGTTTAGGCTTTTTTATGGCTTTGCACCTCGTCGACGACGACGAAGTTATTAGAGGCTGGTGAGGACTGGAGACAAGGAATTGAAAGCAATTTAGTCATGGTCTTTTAAAGTAACCATCCTAGCATTCGCACGGAGTAATTTCGCAAATCAGTATTGCCGGATGGGGATTCAAACCAGTATCCTCACGAATGCGAGGCGTTACCGCTTACACTCTCGATTCTTCTTTGGATTTAGTTAATACTAATATCAGAAGAACATAATTTCTTAGAGTTTCTTAGAATTTATTAGAGGACAACAAACATCACAATTATTTATAACAGTGAATAAATGTACATATCTGTACTACCATACTATTTTCTGTTATAACTGGTGGACCTCATAATGCTTTTGATGGCTACCATCCTCTATTTCTGCGCTGCTGTCTGGACTTCGTTACTGGGTCTCCATACGATAAAATGATCGTTAACAGAGACAAGCGTTTTAAAACCTGTATTGTCACTAGTTTAAATTGTGTTTTAATTTGTTGGTGAGTATGGTATGTTTCAAACGTGTCGATGAAAGAATACGCAATATATTTAGGTGCTTCATTTAGCGACAATTGCTTTTGATCCAGGTTTCATAATACAATCTTTTTACTATACTTAAATTGTTGTGATTAGATGTAATGAGAAACCACCAATTTTTAACACTCTCAGTAATGATCGACGTTCCATTCATTAAACGCTGTTTCACAGTCGATGGCATGCTTTGTTGGGTAACAACCTATCCTCCATTATTAATATATCTTTGTTAGCAGAAATACACTTGATGAACCCTTCTTGAAACAGTTCTGTAATTAGCGGATTCGTTTTTCAACAAATGTACCCAGTGTTGTCCTATTTATTAATTTAACTTTAAGTTTTAAAAACTTGCTCTCAATTTTTATAACTTTAGCATCACTCAAGCTTAAAGTAATTTTGCATGATGTTGAGAAGAAACATTTATTTATCGTACCGCTAGTTATCCAGTTATGCGAAGAAGATATGCAAAATATGGAAGCTTCTACTTATTTATATTTCGTGTATAACTGTCCCATCTCATTTGTTGAGCCAGATAAAACCCATAATTCTTTCTGTTCCTTGTATTGCTATATAGGTACAAACAGTCTTCAAATAACTTCTAGATAATTAGTCAACGCAGATGACATTTTAGTAGCATTACTCTTAATAGAAGACGACATGAAATTAGTTATAGGATTTATTCACCATTGATCCGTGGAAGTTATACGAAACTAAATGCTTTCATCAATTGTTTAGTTAAACAAAATGGTGTTCTACTCGCAGCCACCAGTAAATTGTTATTGTGTTCCAGTGATTCGTGTGATGGCTAGTAAGCGAGCTTCTGTAACATAACTGAAATAATTCCTCAAATTAATACAAAACATTATTAATATTTATTCATACTAAGTAATTTCGTTTGTATTCTCTGTAATAAAGCTAGACGGTCAGTTTCTTTTAGGAATTGTTTTGCTGTCATGATTAAAAAATAGATAGAATAAGGGTAGTGTATGCGTGGGCCGATCTGGGGTTGTTGAATGCAAAAGCGCAGAATATTTACGCCACGAAACCCTTTGAACCTCTCACGCTGACATCCGAGTTAATGCATTAAACACGCGAAGTGAAACAATTAATTCAATAACACTGTCAATGCTAAAGAAAAGAACTTGTTTTCTTTGGATGCTTCCTTTGATCAAATTTGTGCGGAAAGGTAAAAGAACCATATTAAAGCTGTAAAAGTATAATCTCCTTTTATTGGGGGACAGTTAAAAGAGGGAGACAAGTTGAACAAAGATTGTGTCCCCTGGTGACCGAAAATAACCTGCAATAATATAATAGTCACAGACAGAATATCATCTAAAACGGTCATTAGGTCAGTAGGATCATGTTACTATTACCGTGACAGAAATTGTCTGTACATTTTCTTGATAACGACTCTACTATAGTATTAAATTTATTAAAAAATTGTGTTAATACTGCTGTAATATTGTTAATATCTTGTTTAAAAATAACTATTGTAAAAGGCAAGTATGTGTTATATCTTCTATAGCAAATGAATGAAAGGATGTTCAAATAACAAGAAGCAGAAATCAAATAGTACAAACACACATTTTAAAGAATTTTTCTTTGCTCACCTCCAAATTGTGGTTGCGACCTAACATTGCGTTTAACCAAGCGGTGCGTGGGTCCCGCGTTGCGTGACCGCCACAAAAAGTTTGCCAACAGCAGCTGCGAGTTAATTTCTTGGGGCACGGAGAGGCGCCACGTGTGCACACAAACCTCCCGCGTGCGGTCTTCTCCTGCCACTGGCTGTCATATCTGAACTGCGAGTAGCAAGCACAGTACCTAATACACTAGGCTGAGAGGTTCCTGAGTAATTTACTCGCTACATCTGATTAATGTGACCGCGTGCGGTGTTCCACAATGTGGTTGAAGCCCATGCGATTGTAACAGTGTTTCCTTACATCCCTCCATGTCAACGCACAGCGGGAGTTACATAATGGGAAATTGCTTGAAATCGTTTTCAGTTTTCTACAGCAGAGGCACTTGAATTCCCCTTGGAGCTCTAGGTTTTTAATACACCATGACTGTGTTTGTTAGTCGATAAGGAATTAGCTGTTTTCAACACTCTGGCCGAAGAACTTTCCGTAATTTTGGAAACGTCTACTTGGAATTGGTAGTGGAGAATTCATAATACCGAAATGTTTATCAAAAGGCTATATTACATGACAACCTTTTCCTCGATGCGAAGAGGTGAGGGTGTACTCTGCTGTATACGGTGATCTGTCCACGGACTGTGCAACTTGCATGCCTCCTAGTTTTGACCTCATCACTTAAAATGGTTTGGCTCCTGGGTTTCTGCTATATAAATTTCTGTGGAAGCAAACCTGAAAAGAAACATCAGTCAAACATAGCTTGATTAATGAAATAAGTTAATACTATACTCTGATAAATTTGAATCTGTCTCTCTTCCACCGTTTCAAACCAAAACTACTACTTTTATTTTCAATTTCATTTGTCTGTTAACGATCAATAAGATATTTACAGAATCATTAAGCTTAACTTCTTTACACAACAAATTCAGTATCAAAACGTATGTTATCTCTCTTTATCCTTCCGTATTTAGATCCAAATTTTCCTGGATCTAAATTCGTACTGTCTCCGTTGGTAACCAACTCAGCTGGAGGTACCAAATCTTCGCTTGTCACGAATTTCAAATTCGCTGTTACTCACCTGATAAAAAATGCATTATTCAAATTGTTCAAAAAAATTGCCTTAAAAATGCGATGTTTGATTTGGTGTCATCCCTCGAAGTCACTTTTTATTTCCTTGTGGCTTTACGTTTCGTCGACGCCGAGGTTATTAGAGACGGAAAAGGACTGGGGTCAAGGAACGGGAAGTAATTCGGCCATGGATTTTTTGAAAGTAGCTTCCCGGCATTCGCCTGGAGCGATTTGGGGAAACCATGGAAAATTCAATACCGGATGCCTGAACGGCGATTCGAACTGGCGACGTCCCGAATGCGAGGGCAGAGCGTTAACCGCTCCCCAACAACAGTCGGTCCTCGATGTCCAACGGCACTCGGTTTTACACACTCAAGCCTTTCTTCACTATGTATACAAAATAATACATATAATAACATCATATCAACTATCTCAATACACATACTTAAGCAAATATAACACATAAACTGACAGAGGGAAGGGAAAGATTTTACTGCCACTGTGTACCTTCCCAAAGTGAATCTATTAATTCTATTGAACGAGTTGAAAAAAAGAATCACTGTATTACATAAGTGGATTTCTTTTTACCAGACAAGCTATTCATTTTTTCAGTACACTAATCAGAAGCAATTTATTCCGTGTTGGTTACTACAACACTGTGTCATTGACGTTGCCAACTGTTCGGAAGTATTACTTTATCCTCATAGTCAAGAGTATACACCGAATCGCTTCTCTGATCTCTTATCAGCAGGCCATTGGTTTGGTACTGAGTAATTCATTACGCGAAGAATTGCTCTGTCACCAGATATTCTTCTGTGGAAGTGTGATGGTGACGAGGGAATAAGCCGGAACTGGCTAAGTACCCAAAAATATTCAATATGCAGAAGAAAAATTTGTAGTTTTAGGCATTCGGTATTACTTGTACAGGGGAAAAAATTGCCTCACAGGTAAATCAATTCAAATGCATATTTTAAAAATAATTTTCTTTTAAGGGAAAAATTAAACAAATCTTTAATACAACACGGTAATACAATCTAGAAAAATATTGACGAGTGCTTACATTTAATATAGTTTTGAATATGATTAAAATGATGGTTTGTTAATTTCTATATAGTTATTTGTGACTGATGTATATTTCGAAGTATCATGACTTTTGTCTTTTGAATATAAGATCAATAAAATTTAGTAAATACTAACGAATTTAAATTATAATGGGTCTTTATTGGATAATACATTTGTATTATTTAAGCAGAAAGAGCAATATTTTGGCACTTTGAAGACAATGTTCGCTTGATTTTGTACCCTTTTGGTTTATTTCGAATCAGTATTTCTGGCAAAGTTAGTTTTACAGTAGACTATGAAACTCGGGGATAAAAATTACGTGACCGTAGAATAGTCAGAAATCAAACATTTCAATACGTTGCGTATTATATCTATATCCAATGAATAATGCACATTTATTGAATTTGCATACCATAACGTTATAGATGGGATTAATTTCCAATAATACACTTAAACAGTACAGGAATAATGAATATTAAATTATAACGAGCTATAATTAATCATTTACGAAATGTTTTAATTCAAAGAGAATGTGTTTGCACTACAAACACAAATGACGTCTAAAGCCACGAAAACGCCACCAGTTGCTTAAAAGTTTTTATTCTTTAAAACTTTACTGCAGTTTCTACAAATACATGTTTGTCTTCTTCAGAAGTATGACACCTAAAAAAAATTCATGTTAAAATTGCACTGTGATAAAATATATACATACAGCTTTTATCTTTAAAATATGGCATTATACATACGTTAAAATTACATAGGCGGAAGCATTATCACAATTCAGTCACTTTCGTGCGAAGTTGCACATCATTACGATTCTTCCTTCCGACTACTAGACAACATCTTGCCGGCCTTGGTAGCGTAGGGGCTAGAGTGCCAGCTCCGCGTACCGAAGGTCGCCGGTTCGAGTCCGGCCGAGGGCATGGGTGTTTAGTGTTGTGTCTGTGAATGTCTTGTCCGTGTTGTAGTGTCTTTGTATCAATACTTGATAGCAACAAATCACATTGAGCTGGCTGTATGGCCCAGTAGCCGAATGCCAATAAAAAAAAAGAAAAAAGAGACAACATCTGTACGAGGCGGGCGACTTCCGCCAACTGACCAGTTATATGTGAATCAACGAACTTCGTAAATTTGTTAGATGGCGCTACGGGGTATATTATTATGGCTACTTAAAAAGCAAGTTTAGTTTACTGTGTAAAGATTGCATTATGGAATGATGGGCTGAGGTGCAAGTTTACACTATTCCTAAACTGTTATCGTGACTCAGATTATTTAAAAGAAGTGCTTAAATGTAATATGATAAAAATTGTAACATAATATTTAAAAATTGATTAAAATCTACTTCATATAAAAACAATTACTTAACTCAAAAATTCTATTACTTAAGTAATTGTTTATATATGAAGTAGATTTTAATCAATTTTTAAATATTATGTTACAATTTTTATCATATTACATTTAAGCACTTCTTTTAAATAAACTGAGCCACGATAACAGTCTAGGAATAGTGCAAACTTACATCTCAGTCCATCATTCCATAATGCAATCTTTACACAGTAAACTAAACCTGCTTTTTAAGTAGCCATAATAATATACCCGTAGCGCCATCTAACAAAATTACGAAGTTCGTTGATTCACATATAACTGGTCAGTTGGCGGAAGTCGCCCGCCTCGTACAGATGTTGTCTAGTAGACGGAAGGAAGAATCGTGACGATGTGCAACTTCGCACGAAAGTGTCTGAATTGTGATAATGCTTCCGCCTATGTAATTTTAACGTATGTATAATGTCATATTTTAAAGATAAAAGCTGTATGTAAATATTTTATAACAGTGCAATTTTAACATGAATTTTTGTTTAGGTGTCATACTTCTGAAGAAGACAAACATGTACTTGTCGAAACTGCAGTAAAGTTTTAAAGAATAAAAACTTTTAAGCAACTGGTGGCGTTTTCGTGGCTTTATGCTAATATAAAAAAAAAATTGCCGTTGCTGACACGCAGCTATGCTCAAGATTTTACAAATTACGTCATTCATTTTACTGACGTTAGTGATAATGTTTCCACAGTTAAGATTTCTTAGCAGAGTGATTACGTATTACTCTTCTTTTTCCGCACTCATAAGTAGTATAGGATATTTAATATTATGGCCGAATCCAATATTGGAAGCAGGCTGAGTACCTTTTCACATAGTACACAAGAAAAATTAAATACAAAACGGCGTGTCAGAAGATTAAGGCTCCCACCAGCATAGATCACTAATGCTTGTTGCTGGAAAGCCAGAAACAATAAAACCGCGGTTTCACGAATACGCTATATTTCATTCTAACATAATTTGGAAAGTTAATAGTTTATAATATCTGAATACCTACCGCAATATCTAGAGGTTGTACAAAAACTCTGAACTTAATCTTCTGTGTTAGTAATCACTGTGCTTATACTTTCTTCTTCTTAAAAAATTCTGCAATTTTAGTAAATTTTCCATGTTCCTGCATCAGCCATTGCCTGTATTCGAATGAAGGAATAACTGTTGCAACGTCTGTATTTCTTTGTAGTCACTTTTCATGAAGGTATAACTCGATTTCAACATTTTGATTTTGCAATTTGAGACCCTTCATCTTAAGTGGTTCACGGATTCTCAGGAGATATTATGATCATTAGATTTGAGGCAATGTTTACAGTGATATGGTTCTCAGAACAAACGTCTTCCTAGATCTTAGGCGTCTTATACGTGATGAATAACTGTACATTTGCGCTTGGCATCATTAATCTGATTCTCCTTTTCCACCACTCCGATCAACCTAATGTTGGGGGTTTCTATAGTATCAAGAACAAAATGTTTTTGGATCTGGGTTGGCCTTCGGCAACTATTTACGTTTCTGACTCATTTATTGAGATGCAAGAACGCATTTTTTTTTTTTTTTTTTTTTTTTTTTTTTTTTTTTAACAAGCAGATGCGTAATCACCCTCAGAAGAAGTTACATACTTGAGCAAAGTTCTTCCGATTAAGTTCTCCATTCGTTAAGCTACTTGAGATCAACGTTGGCCAAGGTACCTCCGATTGTGGCTTTGATATCTGTGTATATAAAACTCAAAATCTGGATGTTAGTTTTTTCGCATCCAAAGCAACACAGGTTGACTCTCGATTTTCTTCGTCTAATTAATCCACATCTGTAGTGTATGTTGCCTCTCACGGAATTACTACAGCTGTTGAAAGATAGAAAAGTCTCTGTTTAAGCCTACTGAAAACTAATTTGAAATAAACACTGCGTAGATTGTACAAATATCTAAGGGTGAAACCTATCATTGCTTGGTAATCATATTTTGTCGGGTTAAAAGCTGTGCCTTGGGAAAAAAAACTAATTTTGTGGACGAAGATGGAGAATATCAGAATATAATCAAATAAGCATAAATAGTTTCCTTATGTCTATTTAGGATTCCATTGATTTCCAATAATTCAGCATAAAGCTAAAGTACTATTAAACATAGTGCTTTATGTTTAACATCATAGATTAAGAAATATTGTTTCAACTGTTTTAGCGACATACATATAGTCTTAAAGAACTTCCATCGGCATTAATTGAAGTGCACAATTTAAAAAACGGGGAAAGAACCTTAATTGCACTGATACACACTTTTGGCTTCAGAAGGCACTGTTTATGGTCGAGATGTCAACTAACAAGTCAAATGTAAATCTTATTGCTATGGAATCACTGGAAGTCCTGTAACCATATAGCTATGCGAGTAGATCCCAGTCTGCGCTGCGCATGCTCATCGCTCATCTGCCTCTGCAACGCCCGCAAAACGCTATGCAAGCTGTAATAACCGATTCCCCCGGCTGCTGTTTATAAATATTCATCCGATGCAAACAGGCTAACACGCGCGCATATGATTACGAGGCGGCAGACCGCAAATCTTGCGAGCGGAATGCGCGCGTCAGTGTGTGATCTGCACGGTCCACCGGAGCCAATCGGGAGGGCAAGCGAGGCGCGAGGACCAACCAGAGGCGAGGAGACGCACGGCAAGTGGATGCGAGTCCCACGCTCCAGGGGCCAATCGGATTACGTGTCGACAGAAGACAATCGTATCTACTGGAAACAGGACTGTGTCCTCTTGCTGCTGGGAGCATAGCCCTTTGAAAAATCCATTCTTGGTTTTTTCTTTTTTGCTGGTTGGTTTATTTTTATTTCTTTTTATGTAACCCGCCGTCTTACGCATGGATAATGTTTGAAAGAAAAGGGGGAGGGGTAAGATTTGGATCGCTTTAGCAAGCAATACATGAAAGACCTGGCTAAAAGATCACTATTACTTCAGTACCGAGGTACGATTTGCTTCCGCTCAGTAGATGGAGTGTTAGATTTAAAAGATATTCTCTTTGCACTGCATGTAATACAAAATGAGCGTTACGTGAAAAGATGACTTATTTACTTGATCTGAGACTAGCTTAATGTTATACCAGAACCAAGAACATTTATACAGTAAGTAGTAGATATAATAATGAATCCACGTGTGTTATGTGTGATCGAATACAAGACTGACTGCCACATCCAATTACGATATTACCTTTAATTCTGAACGTTAACGACGAAAAATCCAGTTTGAATGGCATGGTACAAGTACAGCTCAGTTTTAAGGGACAACGAGTTAGTTTGGAATCGCAGCTACACAGAATGGTTTCATTTAACTTCATTCTTAATGCAACATACAGTTTTCACAAGAGCAGCGTCATGAAAATCCTGATGAGCAGGAAAAAAGTAAACCTCAGTTATCTACACCTACACAGGTAGTTTAAGTAACAAACTTATAGGCTTTCATTTCTATAGAATATGCGTGTTTCCATACCTTTCTCAATAAATGAATAACTCGGATTACCTTAGAGAAAGTGATGGTGTGCCAATGACAATGGATGGAATGTTTGCTCATTGGGACACAAACTCTTCCATTCCACTTCCCAATAGTTTTTTCGTGGAAGTCGTATAAGCAAAACATTGTATCAGTGGCTTAGTTGACTCGATACTGGGACATTAAATCATTTCAAAGCAACGCAAAACCATGCATATATAGCTGATTCCCTGTCATCAATTTAAATAAGAAATGGTTTGGACGCTTTAGGATAAGTCTTTACGCATGTGTCAAAGGTTATGGAGATTGTAATGGAACAGAAATTGTGTTTTTCATGACTGAAGTGGTTTGAAACGAAAACAAAAGGGTCTGCGTTGATCAAATAAAGCTGATATATAGAACTGAAATATAGACAAAACTAAAAAGAATACAGTGTTCAAAAACGATGTAATCTAGAAAGAGTTTAATGCAAGCCTCAAATTTACTTGGCATTTTTTATTTTATAACTGATCTAAAAGTGTTTTACCTGTTTTACAACTTCTTTATCACTTTCTATTTCCCCTTCTTGTCGCTATTAATGGTAGTATTTAATTAAATTTTCTCAGGCAACATTTCTCATCAATAATATTTTGGTCTTATTCCCTGATCTACATGTCGCGTGTTATTCTGCAGCCCCACATTCCAAACAGTTTGATCCATCTTACGGCATCTTTCGGTATGGTCTATTTAAAACATAGTTTTAAGTTACAGGCCAATTGAATCGCTTTTAAAAATAAATGTTGTTATTGTGTCATGTAGTATTGTTTTTTGAATAGGCATCCAAAACATTACTGAAACATTTCAATAACAAAGGAAAACTATATTTCGATAGCATCCTTGTAATAGAAGCAAAATGAAAAAAGCATTTAAAGGCGATGCATTAAAAATTGATATTGTCTGATAAACTCATAATGCCTCTAAAGAAAAAGGTACAGAAAAGAATATAAATCATGCTTCTGGGTGATGAAACGTTCCTCACGTTTTGTTTTCAATGCAACCACCGGACATGGAGTGCGAGTGGGAACGCTGGGGTCTGGTATTCGGGAGCACGCAGGTTCAAATTTCCGTTTGGCCACTTCCTCCATTCACCAACCATTTAACACATAAATATATGTGCAATTAATGTAAAGAATATAATTGTGGTTGAGAAACGGTTCCACAGTATAGGGTTAATCTTTGAAGTTGATGGTTTACGAAAACCTGGAAGTATATAATTTTTAAGAGGTTGGTAGTGGTGTTAGGATCAGAGGCAGCAGTTGGTTTCTGTGTATGAAGAGACATTGCGAGACGTGTCTGTTAACTTAAGCGAGCGGAAGAACAAATGCTCTAGTGAGGGCGCGTGTGGGTATATGTGACAATGTATTCAGTATCGTATGAAGATTGGTGTAATTATTGTTCATTAGAAGCGTTGTGGTTCTTTCAATTATTAAAAGCATTCTATCAAAATACAGATTGTGTTTGAACAATGTTGATCTATGTTTTAACATAGGATAATTCAATTAACTATTAAATATTGAGTAAGGGGTGGCATATCGGTGCGTAAAAACAGTTTTGGGCTATCCATGTCACTGTCACTGTGATACCATTCCTATTTTCCATTGAAATCAGTCGGAAAAAAAATCAGAATCACAATAACTTTTTTTAACTTCTAGCAAATCTGCTTACATTAAATAGTCACCAATTAATCGAATATAATTTCTGTAGCAGATAGGAAACTCAGTATCATTGAAAAAAACAAATCAGATTTCGGTTATCGGTGTTTCCCGAAATCACTCCGTTGAAAAGATGATGACCGACCATGTATCTTGCCAGCTCTCATTTCTAATGAGGTAGAGCTTAACGTGCCAGAATTTAAAAAAAATCAATGAAAGTGCGAGAATAGTATGCAGATTTTTAAATGTTTCTCGATATTTGGATGTCATTAACGTAACACTAAATCCTATTTCTTGAAAAGACATCAGCCGAAACATTATGTGCATTTAAATATATATTTTAGAAATACATCAGAAACATATGTGGTTATTGCAGGCCATTTCTTCTACAGTTGCTTAATAAACTAATTATTTTTTAGTAAATACGCCAATACAACTGTTGTAAGATATTATTTATTTTTCGGACGCGTTTCACCTCTCGTCGAGGTATCTTCAGTGTACAATGTTTTCTGTAATATGCGATTAGTTATAATTTGAATTTTTTTCAAATTATAAAGAATATCTAACAACAATTTTATTGGGGTATTTACTAAATAATAATTAGTACATCAGAAACGTTTACAATATGTGTAAAAACGTATGTAAACTACATTCTCAACAGGTGATTAATGTCCCAACCTGTGAAAAACGAGGGGTATTACCTAAAGAATAAATTATATGTATTATCAAAGAATGCAGAAGAAAGTCGTAACAATGCATTAAATGCAGGTTGATTCTTATGGTGTACTCCAATAAAAATTATAGGTGTACTGTTGGTTAAAATCACCCTTCGGCCGTTGAATTGCGTGTTAGTAATTCTACGTTTCAGTTTTGGTCCAGCGTGCGTTCGTTATTAACTGTAGCGTGCCAGCTCGAGCGGCGTCAACTTGATGGCAGCTATGCGGGTGCCGACAAAGACGGGGCCGGTCGGCGCCTGAAAGCCGAGCGCCGTACCACGTGACGCCGTCCGTCCATCGGCTTCGCGACGCCGACGCAGCCCTCAACTTGGACGCCGACCATTAATCAACGCCGCAGCGAGCACAAAGATATTTCTTTCTGCCGACGCCGCGGTAATGTTCCAGGAAGAAGTTTTATGTTCTCTATCCTGTTAATTACTTGCTGCGATTGTTCGAAGCCGTGAATGGGGTGATTGATGAGCTGGTATTTGTAATAGTGCTGCGACGGACGCAATGTCGGGGGAGGCGTGCTGGGTACAGTGGCAGCAAGCGACAAAACACAGCCGTAAATCTGGCGGATCGCGAGTGCCGCTGGGTGGCCCCTGGTGACTTGCCAGTTATTCAGATTTAAAGTTACGAATGCGTTTAACGAAACGCCGCCGGCCTGCACTTTCTGGTTTAATTAAATCCACCCGTCTTTATCAAGAAAAATGGACCCGCCACGGGGAGGGTAGCGTTAAAAAACAGTGAGGGACAGCGTTTTGCAGCTTCATCCCAACGACCCCAACCGCGGATATGGGTCGTGGGAAGTATCAGCTGGCACGACTGCCTTTCCTCACAGGAAATTACGACCGGCAGGGGTTGAATAAGTTTTGTGAACAGACAACAGCAGTTTTTTCATCACTATACTTGCCAAAAGGTTTTTGGAAAGCACGGGAATACAGACATTACCCTACTTACGAACCAGTTACTTTCCCGAATTGTTATCTCGAATTGTTAGAAACCCCTTATTTAACTTATTTTTAATTGTAAGAATAGAGTTTTTCCCGGCAAAAATTAATTCTCGGGTATTCTGCAGGATAAGTTCTGCTATGCACGATGTTTCGACCACTATCTTTGCTATCTTTATCAGGTAAAATAATAGGTCCAAGTTGTTGCTACGATACATTGCCTCACGATTCTTACTACTGTTAACGGATGAATATGAGGTACGCCACGGAAGTTACTATCCCATTCACCGTTGATATACCCCGGCTGAAGTACGGAGTATTATAAACAAATTATCGTCAACAAAAGCGCAGGGTGCGACAACATAAGGAACATACATTTGGAACACCTACCAAAACAGGGATTACTGCTCCTGACAACGATCTTTAACAGTTGCCTCCTAAACTGTTTCTTCCCCACAGCCTAGAAGTTAAGGCCATACCAAAACGTGAAAAGTATCAACGCCAGGCCGAAAACTACTGACCAATTAGCCTGCTTTCATCAACAAACAAGATAATGGAACAGATATTGCTCAACAGAATCAACACTAGGCTAGAAGCAGAGAGGATGATAAGGTAGGACCCATTCGGATTTCAGAGCCGCGTAGCTGCTACAACTCAACTGCTCCGCATTACAGAAGTCATAACTAGGAACTTCAAGAAATCAACGGCAGCAGTATTCCTGGATATTGAAAAATTATCTGAAAAAGATTGGCACGCAAAATTCATACAGACATTAAGGACAGAAACGGCCATCAAACACAGCTACGTAAAACTCATCAGCAGTTACTTAGCAGACTGGAAGTTTCATGTAGAAGTAGACGGACAGAGGTCGTCAATTTTTCCGATACCAGCTGGAATCCCACACGGATCAGTGATTGCACCGCCACTCTTTAAAATGTATACAAACCACATCTCGACTCCGCCTCACATAAAGCTGGCGATGATGAGACAGTGTTCACAACACGAAGAAGATATGACCTCAAGATTGCACACCTACAACAAAGATTCAACGAATTCAGCAAATGGTGTAAAAAAAATAAAGTCAAAATTAACCCTGGGAAATGCGCGCGTATGTATTTTACCATAAAAACACAAAAAACGAGACCCTCAACTTCATTGATCAAAACCTCACCTAGGTGAAGGAGAACCGGTATTTGGGGATGACATTAGACAATAATTTACTTTACCGACAACATATTCTAGATATGAAGATTAAAGTTCTAGCAATAATTTCAAACTTATCACCAGTGGGCCGAAGTAACAATCTTCAAACGGAAACAAACATACGACTATACAAATCTATTGTACTCCGTTCCATACTTTACGGATGCCAGATATGGGGGGCAGCAAGCCAACTCACATCATCCAATATTCCAAAACAGATGTCTAACAATAATATTCAACGCTGCGATAGTTGTTCTACACAATGAGAGCAATATTCCACTAATAAATTCAGATATCTACAATACTCCCGAAAAATTTCCATAGAAAACGAAATGAATCTAGACAGGAAAGAACCGAAACAATAGGAACAACAATGCCAATAAAATGACGCAAATACAAAGTGCCTCTTGGTATATTATACCAGCCAGTTAAGAAACAACACAGCACGCTAACACCGCAGGGGTTTTTACCACTAAGATCATCTCAGATGATCATAGTACTGGCTTTCCCCTGAATGTGTCCCAAACCCAAAATCTGACTCATAGAAGTAAATCTACCGAAGGTAGTGGGACTTCAGTCACAGCATTTGAGGCAGATATATATATATATATATATATATATATATACGAGGCCCGCAACGGACACTGCATCTAGGCTCTGCTGCTAGAGCCACTACGATGAGCATGTCTTAAGCCCTGCTTTTGCAGAATCACGGATCACGGGGTTCCATGCTTCAATCGAAACCACCATCACTGTCCTTGTTGTTGCTGCTCAGCCCTATCTCCAGCGATTCTCTCATTATCGAATTAAAAAAATATGCGATCTATTCCAAGACTTCAGTCTTGTTGTAGCTATTAAGTGGAAATTTTCCACAGCAAATTCAGGTAACGTCAACTTGTTTAGCTATAGCAAACGTAGACGTCGCTGGTGCTCGATGCGGCTTTTCTCTCTGTTTCAGATTGTTTCACCGATGTATATTTTGCCAAATTCACAAGGGATCGCATAATTCGTAGGACAAGTTTATCCTTCACCGTGCGCATCATATCTTGTATCTTTGATGGTGGTCTAAAGATACTCATCATGCCATAACGTGCGAGATTACTCCATATCTAAATTTAATTTATAATTTGCAATCAACAAACATTTCCTTAGAGAAGAATTGCAAGGGACCTTGGTTAGTCCAGCCCTCTCGTTCTTAAACTATGCCGAATAACTTTATGCATTATGCGTCAGCATATCCATAATTAATGACTACCACGACAGATAGCGGGGGTAAGAAATCAGCTTTCAATATTTATGCAGATACATATTCATCTGTGAGCGGGAACGAAATAAGATTGGTTTTACATGTGCTGAATTTTTGTAATGTCTGATAAATACAATATAACTAAAATAATACAGCGTTGCAGTTTACAGATAAGTGCATTAGAATTTCTCAGACAAAACAGTAATGACTCCCAGAGAGCAAACATACTTTTCATATTAATGCAAAAACAACTCTTGACATACACACAATCACAAACCTCTTACACAAAAATCTTCTGATCCTGCAATCTTACTGCCCACAAGCAAGATGACCTCTTTCCCCCCACCAAAAACTTATTTCATATTGGCTGTAATTATGTCACCAGATCTGAGTTTGCAATCACTGCTCCCGACATATTCAAAACGATTTTCCCACTTCACCGAAATACAGAATACTAACATTTGCCTACACACCATCGCCGCATGGACGTATGGTAAATACGTGGACGAATGCAAGTAGGATAAATTTTTGGATTTTTTAGGAAAGAATGAGTAGAGACTGTGGTTAAAATACAGCCTAGACCGGAATGAGAAATAACACTGTGATTTACAGCATAAAATACGACAAATTCAGTTTATAGCAATTTAAGTTTCCTTCACGAGTGTCATTTACTGACATCATTATTATTGCCCGCAGTTTTGCTCATAGTCGCAAGCAGTAACACAACTTTCAATATAGACCTGAAGCTCTTATATTGTGGCCCCTCCAAATTATTTCAATAGATTTTACGTAAAATCTCAACAAAGAAACCTCTAGTAAATGGACCCTAATAGATTTCACTGAGCCAGCCCGTCAATTTGTTTTTCTAGTTACACGAGACCCTGCGTCATCAGTCTGATCCCGGGAGACTAGCGATCTGCTTTCAGGGAACAGGTATCAAGACCGTGGAACCTGCAAGTGCAACGCCTGTCAGACCACGCGCACTAGCAAAGCAAACAGAGACCATCAAGTTTCTAATAACTAGGGATACACTGTAAAGTCAGTAAAATACGGTGCGTGTTTTCCTCTGTTTCATATGCAGCATTTTCAGCATTCTTAGTTTTCAGGTCTGGAAAATGTATCTACCAGAAACATAAAATTAATCAATTTCCTCATAATAATATTAATAATACTAATAACCTGAACGCGTGGCACCATTTGCTTTTAACAACTTCCTCCATTGATTTCATTCCACAAATGATCACATAAATAATTCACAAATAAATTATCATAGTCTTAAAAGCTTAAACAGTTGAAAAAAATTTAATGTAATTTAGGTCTTCAAGTTTTTGGATTCTCTGAAACCATTATAAAGGTATTTTTGATAATGTTTTGAAATATGTGACTAATATTGGTAGAGACGATTGACCACCAATTAATGTTGTGGATAGTGATAATTTCCAAGCCACGTTTCTCAATGACCTCTACAAAAGGTATGCTTTCGTTCCCTAAAATTCCGAGAGTATCAATAGTAATGCTCAGACTGTTGTTTGTGGCGGTAATATTTTTTGCCTTCAGCGAGCGCAAATAAAAAAATTCAATTCCACTGTTTACTAGCTTCTGCCGCTTCATAAAATAAAACCACCTTTAATATTAGATTATACACATACGTATCAGTTTCTTTACTGATTTATTTACTTATCATATAATATTTAGCAAGATATACGAAAGGTATCGACAAATGTGTAAATCACAAAATCGTACAATATTTTATCTCAATATCTAGTGTTCTGATCCATTCAATCGCATTTATCGATGCATCGTGAATGTTCGCTATTGTTCTTTTGCAGGCTCGAAGAGTTCAGTGAGAAATGATGTGGATTGACTGAAAGTTGTCTCCATAGTTAAAATTTCCAGAACTGACTCAGCCCTGTTTTTGTAAGAAGTAATCATGTCTCGTTTGTCCTATTCGAATCCGACTGATGATTTTCCATTGCCGTCTGGGAAGATCAAATCCTTGTAACCGCACTGAAGGTTCTTCAACTAAATGTTTATTGCCTATCGATGACTGTTCGCGCTGAGTTATCAAGCTTGTTGAGGTTGAAAGAGGACCCTAAGGTTCACTGCTGTGCGCCGTGGCGATTACATTAATTTGAAGCATTGGTGTTTCGCTTGTGTAGCGTATCTACGTATGGGTACCTGAGGGTTATTTAGAATGTTTTACTGATAATATCACATATGCATCACTCAACACGTTTATATCGAAAGTTAAAATTGAAAAATTTACCTCCAATTGCTAAATATTAAGTTTTAAAGAATTTTAATTAGTGTTATGGATATTATTCAATATATTAGGTGCCATAAACCATTTATGTTAACCTGCAACTTCGATCTCTGTTGAAACATGCCATACCTTTTTTATTCGGTTATTTAGTGGATACTTCCAAACACTGTTTTTATTATATAACAACATTGTCTATCTCGGCGTCCAATATTGATGAACACCCTCGGATAACATGTCGGATGAATATGGCGGTCCCAGGCTATATTAAGGCGACAAAATTCTCAGACGCAATCTTGCATGGTGACGGAGAATTTGGTTCTAAAAATATTGTGTGGAAACACCGTATTCACTCAGCTTACTGCCCGTGAGCATTATATGAATTATTATTTTCTTTCTGATGTATCATTATACGAAGACTGAAACGAAGTAAATCTAAAGAAACATACTGTTATTATTTCCATTTAGCGTACCACAATTCATACAGAATTTTGTAACTATCAAAACCATGACAGAATGTCTACGTTGTAATTGGGGAAAGAAGAATGATGAAATGTGAAAGTAAAAGAACTTGCCTCACCGTGAGAATATTTAACCAAAATCTTTCCCAGACCCAACTTTAAGAACGAATGCCTTGAATATTAATAGTCTTCCAGGCTTCGGAAAGAGATTTTAATTTCAATTACAATCGCTTTCTTAATTTTAGGCAGAAATTATGTATGCTTCATAAATTGCTGGGGAAAGAAAAATGTGCGTTATCCCTTTAAATGAGAACGTTTGAAGCACCATAAAATTTGGATTCTTACCAGTCTTACCAGCCGTTAACATTCTTTATTACCTGCTGAAAAATTATTGATGGTGGATGATTTAGAATTCAGTTCTTATGTTGACCAATGATTAAGAAACATGTTAACACAAGTTAATGTTCACATCAATAAATGATTAAATGGAGACTGAATTAAAGATTTGTGGAAACTAGTAAATCAAGGAATTTTATACCTGAGGAATGAAATGGATCTGTCGGCATTAAATATTTAAGATCCATTAATTTTTCACGTACTGTTATGGAATGAAATGTTGCAATTAACTTTTTTTCTAAAATTTGAATGTTTCTTCAATAATTATTTCATATTGTCAACTTAAAAGATCGTAATATACCCAATGAGCAAAAGATAATTCACAAAACCTTTACAGCTTAAAATGTCTAGCTTCTTTGTGACCTTAAACATTCACTTTCTCTGTGCATGAGATGGAAAAATTCATTTGTTAAAAATGTATTCTTAATATTTTTGGATTGCATGGAGAGGTATACATTTAAATTACACCCTCTAATTACAAAAAAAATAAACTCAAGTGCAGAACTAATCAAATAAAAATACATGTTTATTTAACATTAACAAACAAAATGCCAGCCAGCAAAGAAAATGAACGGAAGCAAACAGACAATGAACACAATATTCCAGGCTAAGGAGAGCAAGAAACTCCTTCAGTTTGGGCGTATAATGGGTCAAAATTGTTTATATGAAATCAGTCGCTTATCGTAACTGCAGGCGGCTGTCAACGACCTTGATGTTTCCCACGCGATGAAGAAACACTTAACACCATCCACCAACTGAGGTGGGTTCACTCGTGGAAGCACATGAAGAAAACAGCACGTCAAACGAAGTCGTGACTAATCGCAGCCTCCACGTATTTAGAAAAAATAATGACAGCGGAGGCTGGACATTATAAGCTAGAAGAACCGCATTTGCCTTTTCGATTCTTTAACTTCGTATTGATTCTACCAGATAATCGGCACACAAAACCAATTAACTTACTGCTGGAACGCTAAAACCAGTGTCCAGAGAGCAAGACGTTGCAGACGTTGTGTTTAAAGGAGTCGTTAGCTAGTGGGTCATCTTTGTTAACAATGATATCCGCGTGCATTCATTATTAACAAATGTGTCGTGTTAACGATTTATAAATACTGGTTTATAACTTTCCCATACTTAAACTTTTCTGTTATTTGGTAGAATATCCTGTTATTTTTTCAATGATTTCTGACATTGTTGTAATTTTTGAACATTTTCGTTTTTTTTTTTTTTTTTTTTTTTTTTAACATCACTGTCATGTTTTAAAGGAATGTATAATTTTAGGAGCAGACGGTAATGAATTTGAAATGACTGTCATAAGCGAACTGTGCGATATTCAGCAAGGAAGAATATTTTCTTGACATCTGGAATTAATACTTGCAGAAAGAAAATTGCGCGAGAGAAACGGTGAGAAGGATGTTGTCAAGGTATTGAGAAAACGTACAAGAATATTTGCTAAAATATAGTTGGGGAAGAGTTTAGAGTTAAAAAATAGTTCAAGAAATAATCGAGAGGGTTGGAGAACGCATGATGGAATTGATGCTTGTTTGAACACGTACTTTGAGAAAAGCAGTAAAGTTCCTTTCATCCATCTGGAAATCCCCGACAAAAAGAAAAAAGGAAGTTTGCAATAAAGATAAGTGAACTAGGAAGTGATGGAAGTAAGGGATTTTTGGAAGGAGCTGTGTCGTGTTCAACCATCCAGTGGCTACAAACCATTAAAAGTGAAGTGAAGTGAAAATTAAAATCGGTAATTTTGGTTTAGGTACAAAGTGTCTCGTAAGAATTCCGCCACCAATCAAAAAATTATACTGAACGGCTCTTTGTGATGTGCTGTTCACTTTTCCGTGATAAAATGTGTTCGAAAAACGATACAAACTAAACTTTGAAGCAGTTTCACAAAGTATATTTCCGATTTTGCGTGGTCACTTCACTTTTGTTCGTCAAGGGATCATTTCAACCTATTCGCTTCGTTAACGCCGATTGTTTACTTGTTAGAGCTTGTGTTTAGTTTGTAACTTTGTCTTGACCAGAAGAAAAACTTACCTTGAAGCCATATGCCAAATTTCGTATAAGACGTCTGTCTTAAACTGTCGTTTTCGTGTATAATCGATGGATCAAAATAATTGGTTAACTGTACGTTACAGCTTTAAAAAGCCTCGTGAAAGGTTCCACATCTCTACCAATACTTAAATGATTTGTTTCTGGAGTTGACAATTGGCCAAAATGAAAAGGGCTGTGCTTCGTATTCTCGACTTTAGATCGCTATTTTAGGCTCAAAGAACGGAAACTCTCATTGAACGAAAAACACGTCCATAACGCGTTGCGGTCTCTGTAAAATATCCATAGCATATTATTCGTGTTATGTCACTTAAAAAATAGACACAACGCATTGTGACTAACTCAAAATGACCACAACTATCTTCGTGGCTCTCATGCTATTTCAACACTACGGGTTGTGGTTAATAAGAAAAGCCGTAACGCATAATGAACGTTAGCTGATGCCACCACAGACGATGGACGAGTTGTAGCTACATTTACTGGATGTTAACTAATAACCTGCACTTGGGAGAACGCGGGTTCGAAACCCCCTCCAGCCATCCAGTTTTCGTCTTTTTGGGTTAGACACAACGCTTTCTGGATGTCTTTATAAGCGCCATAAGTCGAATAACAGGTTATGGATGTTTTAAAGAGCCCACAACGCGTTGTGGGCGTTGTTTTCGGTCAGTGAGATTTTTCGTTCTTGGAGAGTAACACATACGTATTCGCAGCTACGTATCGATAGTACACATGAGACTAGCTGTTATTAGTGGGAACCGAGAATGTGGTAACAACGAATGCGTGATATTCTCAAGTTCTTTGATGTATGTGACGTCTAGCGAAAACGTCACAGGCGGTACTAAACCACACCTGGAGAGACTTATTATATTTTTTGAAGGTATCTATGGTAGCTGCATAATGAAGGCACTTTGTGAGGTGAATACACGTAGGATGTATGAGGGATATGAATGTATTCACACGTTAGTTAATCAATATTTTATGAAGTAGCATATTTAAAGCCAGAGAATAACACGCTCAGCATAAGATCATATGCAATGCAATGCCATCAGAATAAATTAGTTGTCAGCAGTAATGAGTCATTAATATCTGAAAGCTGAGAAAAATGTAGTGTGTGTAAGATTATTAATGATCAACAGTTAAAATTTAATAAAGTGTTATGGCAAAAAGTGTATATTTCTTTAGTTTGTGTCAGAAAGGCAAGTGGAATAAAATATTCTGTGTTTTTTACAGTGAACGATTTAATTATAGTCTACAAAAGAAATTTTGCGTAAGTGAAGAGATAACATTCGTCATTTAATTACCACTAAAAGGCATAATGTATTCATTAAATTAAACCAAATTAATAACCACTAAAATTATTTTTATAAGCAGTATTAAGTGTTGAATCAAATCCCTTACAATAATCAACAGTTACAACTTCATTTTAGTTGGCATTTTTTAGTCTCCTGTCAGGAAAAGGTGAATAATATATCACAACCAAGCAGTTAATCCAAATTCGAAGTGGTTGATTTCATTTTTTGACTGCTGTCTGAATCCACGTTAAAGCCGTTATATACTCTAGAGGAGCAACATAAAACAGCGGTTTCAGTCCCTTGAAAAGGAAAACAAAATTTTTTCTCTCAAAAATCTGCTATTAACTACTTGCGGCAAAATTATTCCCTTTTTCGGAGATTTTCCGTTTTTAATTATAAATTTCTGTTTTTGATTCACATCATCTTTCCAAAGTTCATTGCTCTGCGTATTAGATAGTTTTAGAACAGGTTAAATTGCCAATCTCGGTATTTCCAGACTAGGTGCGAATTGGGATCCTGATGATGTTACCGCCACGGAGCCGCCTCGGCCAGTAACGGCGCCACCTCGGTCATTTGTTTTACGTCACAGTACGTTTCATGCGCGGTGTGCACTGGCGTTTAATGTAGAGTCGTTAAAGCAATTATAGCAGCCGAATTTAAAACGCTGTTTTATTGCAACCCAGTCGTCTCTTTTTAACGCAGCTACGTTATTGAACTAAAGTTTTTTGTGTCGTAGATGACGTTCACAACCGAGCAGCTAAATCTGAAAATAGGTGCAAACCATATATTGATTACTGTGAAAGAATCTATTTCTCTGCATTTATCTTCCTTTTCAGCGCATTTTTTCTACTTGCCAGGTTATTTAGTGCTGTCACAACCACTGATCGTCGGTAGTTCTCATGAGCCATTCGGTGACAAACAGGTCTTCGGGAAAAGTGTTTTGGAAAATATTATACCAACAAAGCAAAAAGCATTTGCGATGCTCAGCAGACCCTTGAAAACGTAATGGCCATTACGTGGCTTTCGGTCGTCTAGTTCTGCCTAGAACATTGATTAAATTTTATGTTTGCTTTCTGTCGTTCATATCCAGATGTTCGGTTACATAACTAATTACCGAATTACATATTAAATAAGAATAATCATAATGATGAAACTTCATCTGTGATTAACTGAAATTAGCTGATATTCTTATCTTCTTAGTTATTAACAAAATAAAAGTAGTTTTAAGTTAAAAAATTATTATTATTTTTTTTACTTATACTAGCAGCTTGATTGAACTAGTCTGTAATTAGATGCAACATTTTTATAACACCTTGTTACACTGTGGACGTGAATTCATTGGTCATATAGCACCATTTCTTACCGCCTTGATGGAGTGGACAGAGACTATCCGAATATCTAAAACGATGGTTTTGAATCTTTGATGAAGAAATAGGAATTACAAAATATTTTCTTCCTTACAACTGACCATAACTTTCTCAACAAAGTAGATAGAATTCATATTTTTAAATGTAAATAATATTTAAGTTTAATATTACTTTTCTCTTTTATTAACAAAGTTTTTATCTTACATTGATTATACGTTCAAAGAACTTTGTACTCAATGCCTTTCGATTCTACCATTAAAAGCCACAAATAAGCAATGGAGGGAACAAATGGTTTCGGACAAGAAGAGGAGTTTATTGTGTCCCTTGCTTTTCACTGCTGTAATGGATGACATCTTGAAGAAATTGAAAAAATTGCTTAAAAAAAGCCATAGCATTTGCTGATGATGTTATGATTTGTGGTGAAAGTGCAGAAGAGATGCAGGAGAAGCTGGAAGCTTTGATCAAGTTGTTTGAGGAATATGAACAGAAAATTAGCCAGAGTAAGACGATGGTTATGGCAACAGCTGCAGGGACATATTATGTGAATATTTACCTAAACAATCAATAACTCTAGAATGTTGACCAAATCAAATATCTTGGCAGTTCTCTAAGTAAAGACAACATTAGTAAATGTGAGATTACAAATGGGTCCAATACTTCTGCAGTCTTTTATAATCAAATCAGAAACCTGTTGTGGGATAAGTGTAAACATACACCATTTAAAAACTATTACATCTGCATACTGACTTATGCATTATAAATATGTGAGAACAATAGACTTTAGGCATCTGAACTTTTTATGCGTACCACCCTGTATAGGACATGAAAAGACAAAGAAACGAATTAAATCACTCGTACAGAAGCCGGTATACACATCAGTATGGCAAAATCCTTACAGCGGTTTCACCTCAAACAGTATGGACATGTCCAAAGAATGGGGAAAGAAAGAAAAACATAGGCTCATTTTAAAATGGACATCGAAGGGAAAAGACGTTTGAGAAAGTCTAAAAAGAAATGGGTAGATGAAATCAAGGAGAATTGAAATAGAGGAGGGTGAAATGGAGTATTATTAACAAACATCAGCTGTTTATGGAATGGAAGAAATGGAGAGTTCTGGTGACCATCACTTGGAGGATTGGAGTTGGAGAATAATGATATGATTAAAAGTCACGGTTACAAAGTTAAGTATGAATCTAGTGTCTTTTTAAACATAAGTGACTTCAGGGTTAATGAATTAACAATACGAACGTTTAGGTAGATCTGTAATATAATCTCAATGCTTTGTGTACTGGATGAGGAAAAAATATTTCTTAGAATTAATGTATCATTATACAAACGTTTTCACTTTATACCGTCATCGCTGTATTATGGAAGAAAACAATGAGAATTTGTACCTTAAAAACGGTTTGGTATTTCATTTACAACAAAAGAAAACAAAATATTCTTTTACTAAATTATTTATGGTAAAAAAATTTGTCAGTAAGAAGAAAGGCTCATTAAAAGTAAAACTAATCAACAAAAGTATTAATAACTTGCGAGATTCTTGTTTTTGAGAAATTAGATCAATATGAACAGGGAGCTATACAAAAAGAAAGTACGTGATATGAATATTGCTCAAATCATAAACTGTCCGTGTGATTACATTTCTTGCTGTATCTTGTTAGCCTTTATCTCTGAAGGCAGACCGCGAGATTCAACTTGCAAACGTTTAATATCTGATGTTTGCTCCCGTTACACAAAACACAAATTACTGCTAAGGAAATGAATAGCTCTTATTGCAAAACTTTTCAATTAAAGCAAGAAGTCCCGCTAAAATTGATTGATCTTTTAATTAAAATTTTCTGACGTCTGAATTTCCTCTTTCTTTCTCGAGCCTTTCAAACTTCTTGTGAGTATTTAATTGATGCGGAACAACAAACAAAGCGGTATAAGACATGGTGTTGCTCATTCCTGGTTTACACCCGTAATAACATGATTACTGTGTTCAGCCTAAAGATTTAATATAATACCAAGGATTAATATTCA
This sequence comes from Vandiemenella viatica, assembly GCA_031002005.1. NCBI lineage: Eukaryota > Metazoa > Arthropoda > Insecta > Orthoptera > Morabidae > Vandiemenella > Vandiemenella viatica. The sequence goes on from CM061919.1 coordinate 139,160,419, forward strand.
ACCATTTATTCATGTAACATTGTATCTAATATGTCCCAAATCTGTTTTAAAATATCATGCCATAACCAAATATGTATTTGTTTGTGCCATAAAAACATTTATACACTTTTGAACAGTGATGTAAAATAAAAAGGGTATTAATAATATCACTGCGTTTTATAATAATTCGTCAAATCACAATTTCTTTTAAGCTCTAAATATTCACTCTCCTAAATTAATATGTATTATTGCTATAAACGAAAGGAGTTAATCTAGTTCTTAGGTGTAACAAATGTTTGTTTCAGGTTATATGTCTGTGTTATTGTATTACCGGTACTATTAAGTGCCTGGGGGACAGATTTCCGCTCGGCATATATCAATTTCAGTTCAATACGCAACATTTTGAATAAAGTTTGATTAAAGTAAAACGTTTTTCTTGAAGACTTTCTTAGCATTTTGAGATTCACAGTTCGTTGCTCTAACCAAAGAGAAGTTTAACTAACATCAGTATGATTACCGGTGCCTGAAACGTCTACGAGATGTATTGCTTTTTTTTTTCTTTGTTTCTTTGTAAAATCGTGTTGCAAACTTGAATAGCAAAACGTTATCTACATATGAAATTTCATCCAAATCACTAGAAATATTTCCGAAATCGTCTGGTTTATCACCTCATAAATTGCTTTGAAAGAAAAGAGCTATTATTACGTTTTATTTCATGATGGCTTTACGCCTCATTGACGACGAGTTCATTAGAGGCGGGAAACAACTGGCATCAAGGAACTGGAAGGAATTCGGCCTTGGCCTTTTGAAGGAAGCATCCTGGAGTTCGCCTGGAGTGATTTGGGGAAACCATGGAAAACCCAAATCTGAATGCCCGGACGTTATTATGTTAAATACAAATCTTACTGCTAATCAAGGATTAATTAATGATTCAAGATTTATAGTATTTCATTTAGACGAGTACATCATCAGTGCTAAGTTCATTCATTTAGATATGCTCATATGCAACTATGCTCATACTTTGTATCAACATGACATCCTCTGATCAACTGTGCCTTTCTAAATAATGTGAAACAGTTCCCAATAGAAGTAACCTTCCTTATGAACATTAATAAATCACAACATCAGATACTTCAAAAGGCAGGATTGTATTTATCAGAACCTGGTTTTTCGTATAGACACCCACCCGTACATGGCTTTTTCACGAGTTTTGAGATTCACTAATATTTATTTTTGTATTAAAGATACATATAGTCAAAAAGTCAACGATGATCACATTTCAACTGCTGATATTGTTTTCTAATTTTATAAAGAAAAGACGATTGAAAAAGGACATCTGACAAAACCAATTTTTTTTTTTTTAAACCTACTTTTCAAATGTTTTACAATTAAATATGTAGTATTTAATGGTAACGACTTGGAGTAAAAGTGATTGCTGATTTCAGAATAAAATACCTTTCATTAATAAATATTTGCATTTACTTATTTCAGCTTTATTATATTACCATTTGGTGACTGACCTCGATACTATTCTCACAGGCCAGCTAGTGGATAAAAATTATTCGTTTAAAGTTATGAGTTCCTTGCTGTAAGTAAAAAGAACTCAACTAAAATTAGTCAGCTTAATGGTACCTGAAACGCGTCCGAGATGGCGTTAGAGCCGCTTTCGAGATAACAAATATAATAATCGCTAATTTTGTGTAAAATCGCGTTTTTGCAGCGAAGATACCTATTTAGCTAATCTTAAAAAACAAAACGTTATCTAAATATGAAGTTTCATCCAAAAATTCAGAGCCTTTTCGGAGATCTAAAATATACATATACAAGAATTTCTCGTTTAAACATATAAGATAGCGACATCTTTTATATTATAAAACATTTTAATTAATCTAAACAATTATACAAAATGACCTGTAAACAACGTTTTGTTGCACCCTGCATTCTAACCTCCGATTATATATCTATTAAATAAGTATACTAAAATAATTTAAGACATAACACTGCAGTTTATTAGGATTGATACACCTTCAGAAAATACATTTTTTATATATAAATCAGAAGTTCCTTTTGATATTGATTCCCCGCTATTTTATAATTAAATATGTACTAAAAATTTCAGCTTGATGTCACAATCTGTAGGTATGTGAATTACCTTTTTTTACAAGTACCTGGTGTTCCAAAACGCCTCTATGTAATTGATAAAAGTCTCCCTTTAATTGATTTTTTAATAGTAGTAATAATATTTCTCTGTTATTAAATTTTAGTTCACCATCTGTAGATATCAGGATTTATTTGTTTCTTACTGCCTTAGGCCCTGTAGATCATTTGGGTCATCATATTACTCACGAAAACTTTCTCATAAAATTCTTGCTGTCTTTCACTGGAAAAATTTCATCTAATGTATGTAAATTCAGTAACGTTAACTGCATAAATCATTTATTTACATTTTCATTATACTTGAGTGATTGTAATTGTAGGGTACAGATTTATTTTCAGTACACTTACATGTGGAAACAGGTGCCACATTTGTCAATTTTACCAACAACGAAAATGGACTATAACGATTACTAAGTGGAATTTTTCTCAGTGTTATATCATCTTACACATATAAATGAGACATTATTTTGCACTGAGTAGACAAAGCTAATACACTGTACCACCCAGAAACTGACGTTATTTAACCACACACTACTCTTCTTGTATATCGAGAGGTATTTAATATCCATACAACATTTTTTTTAAATTCTGTTTGACCCTCCTATAGGTATCATATGTTCTGTCTACCTTCCTTTTCTAATTCTTCCCGCTTTACTTACTGCAACTTTTATTTTACTTTAAGGTTTCCTAATTATTTAACTCCTACATCCTGAGCATTTTCTTAATCTTTTCTTTTATCAACGAACCATATAAACTTGTGATACCATGTTTCCAGTCAGCTTCATTCTAATGCTTAATGCATCATTTCCAATTTTCACTATCTCCCTTGTCAGTGAATTATATTCTTCTGTTGAGTTATTTTTAAAGTTATTTTTAAAATCCGCATCTACAATCTCTGTTAGGTTTACTGTCATCTGAGTTTCTGTCAATTTGTTTACCTCAAGTCTATGCTTTTTGTAGCTATCCGATTTTGGTATGCTTTAAAGTCTGTAACTAGGTTTACGAATCTCTGTTGAATCGATATAATTCAGTCGATGTCAATCTGTATTAACAACGTGCGTGGATTTTAGATGGAGTGATTGCTATGATAACTTCATATTTCCCACGCCTTACATTTTTTTTTCTTCTAGGCAAAAACTTCTTCTAGTATTCTCCTCTTTTCATACTACTATTAGATTTTCCTCTCCCGTTACATATTGGATTAATTTTTCAATTTCGACGAATGCGTTGCCTATTTCGCCACCGTACGCTAACACACTGGTATTTATAATATTGTACCAACCTAGTTGGTGCAGGCTTAGTCTCTACCGTTATCAGAATAATCCTTTCACTAAACTATTCGTAATATTTCACCCCTTTCTCAACATCCTTGATCATTACAATTCTTACACCAGTAACTCCACTGACGGCTTTTGTGTTAGTTATTTTGCGTTATTCTTAACAGAAATTATAAGCATCCTTAGACTTAATCTCACTAATCCAACAACATATAACTTAAGTCGTGCCATTTCTCTTTGTAAGTTCTCTAATCCACCTGCCCATTTCAGACACCGACATTCCACGGAATAAGTTCATAACGAAGCTAAAATGTGTTTCACATTTTAGCTTCATTATTACAGCTTACCTCACGAAGGCAGCGGAGGTTGCTGCCGAAACGTTGTGTATTAAAGAAATTATGTTTAGTAAAGATATTATCCGGCAGATAACCCGTGAAGATTATGTTTCATTTATACGCCGGGAAAAACTGAATTATCATACAGGAATCGAAAGTTCGAATGCCAGATTGGACCCTTCCGTCGACCACCCGGCTCGATTTGTTTGTTTCACTGTTTAATAATGCAACTCTTGATCTTCTTCGAAAAAATACAGCATTTGGTAAGCAATAAGACAGAAGTGCCAAGAAGCGGCTGCCGGGTGTGAAGTTCTAGTGTTGGTCACACTGCGCGATGTCTTTGCTAAGTCAGCCAGCTGCGTCGCGTCTTGTCCGGCCCAAGGAACTCTCCGACTGAGTTAGCGTCCTCCAACTTGGCGGCATCTGAATGTCAAAGCGCGCGACGCCCGGACTGCACACGGCACGCACAGTGGTGGAGGACCAACTTGCCGGCAGACACAAACTCGGAGCCACAGCGGAGCCTCTTGGGAATGGCAAGCAAGTGTGCCTCCGACTACCGCAGTAGACAGCTAACAGGTGTTCCAAGCACGCGTGCTGGTTCGGAATTCACAGCCATTCAGTTAGTCCAGTTAGCTTAAGCAGTATTACTCACGCTAATATGTCGATAGACTTGGTATTCAAACTAAGAGAACTGAGTATTTCCGAGCGTACAACCGATAAAATTTATTCTTGAGTGTTCTGCGGAATAAGTTCTGTCATACACGACGTCTAGACAGGTACTTCTCCTGTTTTCATCCGGTGAAAACAGCAACAACTTCCATAGAGATAGTGGTTTCTTTTTTGAATGGCGGAAGAGTGTCGAACTTTACCACACAGTGGCCTATGGAAAAACAGATTCCGCAGCGGGCCTCATATGCGCTCGCTAGTCGCTCGGTACGTATATGAGCCAGAATTGCCATACTACGTGCATCCAGTTTCACGTCGATAGATTACATCCATAACGAAACCATACGTACAGAAATCGTTCAACAAACTGAGAAATTCTACGAACGAATCAATAAGTTCAGAGAAAGCGACGAGAGGCTCCATACCCTTGGCACAACAATGCCAAGTCACTGGCATTCCCATCGAGTACCATTAAGCGTCATATATCAGCCAGAGTAGCACTGATATGATATAAGAAAACTGTAGGGGTTTTTCACATACGGTCGTCCCCGACGACCATAGCCATGTTTTCCCCTCAAAACGCAAATAAAAAGAGTCCTCAAAACAACCCTATACTAAACAAAAACTTATCCTGCAGAATTTTCGAGAAGAAATTTTATTGGAATTAAAGCTGTTGATTTAAAATCAGCTGAGGAATGACAAGCCAACATTTTTAGTTTTTGTTAAGATGGAGAATTGGTTTGACAATATGAACTGTGAGATTGTTTAAACAAATCAGATTTAAAGCACAAAGACGTGTGACTATATCACCTCATCACTCATATTATTTGTTTTAATTAACTTTCTGTATATACAAAATACTGTACTGTTGTATGTATTCTCAGTTTTTTTATGGTATGATTCCAAAATCAGTAGTGTGTTTAGTTATAAGGAGAGGCCTCTGTATTATGGCGGTATCACTAGTATCGTTTGTGTGTTTATTGTAGAGGCCGGAAACGCACCGCAGTCTGCTTTTATTAACGAATATTTTCAAGTGATTATATCAACTGATGTAAAGTTAATGTAAACACATAGAGGAGATTTAATTTTGATGGTTGATGCAGTTTTAAAGAATAAAGTGAATGTTTCAGACCAGTGTTTCCAGTTAATCCGTAACAATTTGAGCTGATTAACAATGTTTTATGTATGGATTTAAATGAGGGATTTGAAACGCTAACCACTAATCCAGTTGTTTCCGGGATTCAAAATAGGTCAAAATCGAAACAAGAGGAAGATTTGAAAATCGACACATTAATGACGAAGGTTATGTGCTATGCAAAGGTAGGTGAAAAGACAAACCGTGGATGTTAAGTTGTGGTGTTGAACTGTAGAACAAACTGGCGCGTATTAATTAATGATATAAAACTGTAAGTAATATAAGACAACTTAACCAATATAAAAACACAAAAATCAGGTAACATTATTATACATATATATAAATATCTGTACGTATGTTTACCTAGGACACTGAAGATGTCTTAAATAAAGACGAAACGCATTTGCCATAAAAAGCATTTGTTTTCGTTGCAAGACGGAATTATAACAAAAAATAGATGTAGAAGAAATGTTCGCATTTGTTTACTTGGGAAGTTACACAACTAGAGATGGCAGAAGTAAAGCAAAATTCCTTTAACTCCAAAAGTAACTTAGTGGCTTATACTTGCATCAGATTAATTATTTGGAGAAATCTATTGTTTGAAGTGTCGACTTATATAATTTTGCAATATGGGCAGTGGGCTTTGACGAGTAAATATGAAGGTTTTTTTCTATCTATGTGACTATGGGAAATCAATAATGACTCCGCAGAATTACTTATTAATCCGTCGGAAGGAAAATTTAAATCGTGATTTAATGCAATAAAATCGTTGAAATTAAAAGAACATAAATAACTACCAATTTTGTTTCCAACACTGACGACATCTAGATGATTTTTTGTGGTTCTAAGTTTTAAGGTTCGTCGACATCAAGGAAATTAGAGTTGGGATAGTATTGGAGAATAGAACGGGAAGGAATTTGGCCATGGCGTTTTGAAAGCAACCAACAAAGCATTCGCCTGAAGTAATTTCGGAAAATATGATTCGCCGGACCGAGATTAGAACTCACGTCTTGCGGATTGACACCTTAGCATTCCCGCTAACCCACATGTAACGGAATTGGGCCATGGCTTTTTAAAGGAAACATCCCGGCATTTTCCTGAAGTGATTTGGGGAAACCACTGAAAAACCCAAACCCGTCTAGTCGGACGGGGATTCGATCTCATGTCATCCCGAAGGCGATGTCAGAACGTTACCGCTCACCCATCACGCTCGGAGTTTGGATAGAGATTAATCTTTATACACACAATGACAGCTATCTCTTGCGAAGAATATTGTCAGAAGCTAAACGGATAAGACGAAGGATTCATAGTTATGCATATCGTTCACAACAGATTTGCTCTTCACCAGTCAAGGTATTTAATTACTTTTGCAACGAATCACCTTTTAAATGCCGAATTTTGTAAGATGGCGCTATTACGTTACATTTAAACTGGATTCAGTTAGCACAAAGCACTTAATTTTTCAGTTAAATGTAAAACATTTAAAATCTTTAAAACAGAATTATTTTTAGTAGATAGATGTTACAAACCCAGTTTAACATGTGTTGAGTGAGAATAATAACGATGTTATTTACGCAAATTAGTAACACATTTGCACGGGAAGCTTTGACCAGCCACCCTTTCACGAAAACGTTCGGGAAATGTTTTACAACCGTACAATGGAGATAAACAGAGGCAAAAACACACAGACGAGCCGAACGTGTTTTACGCTGAGTTCGCCGCTATTTACATAAAAGCGGTTGTCGAATAATTCGCTTTGTCTTACTTTGCGAAGCAATAAACATCCGCATCGTGGAATTACACTCCAGTAACAATGACTTCGCTCCAGCGGTTAACCGGAACGCCGCGGCTTTGTGTGCAAGTATCGAAGCCGTCCTACACTAGAACACACTACAAAAAGCTGCAATATTACCTGACCTAGAAGTTCAGTTCTCGTGGAGATTTACAATGCTTGGAAAGTTGACGTTCATTCACTGTAGTGACTATAGAGAGATAACGTTATATCAAAGACAATAATTCATCGACAACTTAGAGACAGCTATTATAAGCGTTACTCAGTATGAAATAGGGACGGTTTTAACGATAATGCAAATTATAATTGATTTTCATGTAATTTCATAATTTATAATTATATAACTTTTTGTTTTAATATTCCCTACGGCTGTGAAGCATAATTTCCTATTACGGTTACATTATAGATCTGCGAGAATAGGTATTGACACTTATCTCAGGGTTGTAATAATGTAAGAATAATATTTTATATCAAATACTAATTTGAAACTTTTTCCTGTAAATTTCCTTTGTTGTATTAACCGTTATGGAACAATGATGTAAATAATAGATATTTCACAATATCAAAATAACTTTTAAAAAAATAACAGATTTTTTTTCTTAAAGTAAAACTGCAGTTTGTTGTTTGATAACTTATTTTAAGAAAAGAAATTAATTTATATTCCTTGAGGATGGTATGTAAAGTTCACAGTAAAAAAGATAAAGTTTTTATTTGATTTGCGTTTAGAAGCTCCGTACGACACTTAACAGCTTGGCATAAGATCGCAGAACAACTATGACAGCAATCAGTAAGCTAGAAATAACCCACCTGTTAATACAGGGTCCGGCAATAAAACCTCCCACATTTCACGTAGCCGGCGTGCGGGTTGTAGTGAGGATACTGATGTGGAGTGTGTTTTGTTTTAAAGAGGTGTACCTGCCATTTTCAGTGTGCGCCATGTCATGGCTTGGTGAGCATCGTGCGTTTGTTGTGGACGAATTTATTCGTAACAGTTGTTCTCAGATTTTCGGAGACGATTCGAACTTGGCCTACATGATCATGTTCCGGATAGAAAAACTATTCAACTGTGGGTGTCAAACTTTAGAAAGACAGGTTCAGCACAAAAAAAAAAAAAAACTACAGGCCGTCTTCGGACTGCAGCAACGTCAGAAAATTTGGCGCGTGTGAGTGTGTCTATGCAACATTCACCAATCTTTGGGGACACTTAAAGCCTATAGTGTACAAACATCGTCCCACAACACAGCAAGCACTTACAGAGACCATTACCCAAGAATTGGCAGCCATTCCAAGAGAAATGACCCGAAAATGTATGTAGAACTTTCTGGATAGACTTTGTCAATGTGTCAACAATGGAGGGCAGATATAATTTTTAAAACCTAATAATTAAAAATGGCAAAGTATGTATTTTTCATAAATAAAAGTAATTATTCTCTATCATATTTAGTTTTTATGTGACAACACATTAAAATGAGGGAGGTTTTATTGCCGGACCCTGTATAATCACTGAATAACTAAGCGGCAATAACTAATATCACAGGGGGCATATTGTATGTTTAAACTGTATTTTTGGGTACAAATTGCAAAGTGGCTCAATTCCGTTGTGGCATTCAACTAGCTGTCCATTGCTCCACTACGCAATACATGACACTTTTTTCTAATCCAGATCTGAGCGGCAGACATCTAGCTTTCAGCTGTTGTTATTTCGGTTGTTATTGTTGTTGTTAATTAGGTTTTAGGGCGCGTCGACGACGGGGTCATTAGCGCCCATTGTCATTTTGGAGTGAGTTATTGAATATAACGTTGAATTGATTTAAACTTCTCGGGATACCAGCTGATCCAAAACTTTTCTGAGATCAGAATTCTATAACATCATTTTCAAGTGATTGATGCCGGAATGATTAGTGATTGCCTACGAAATCCCATCACTGTTGGGAGAGTGGTCAGGAATTCGAATAGTTCTCTGACCTCAAATTCCACATGCAGACATTGCTGATGTCCAATGGTCGCACTCAACTGCACCTCCACATTTCACTCTGCTGAAATCCACAATCTGGGTTAACGAGGTTGCCCCAAATATAAATTTCCATCAACAGCAACATGATAACAGGCGCAGTGTGTACGGTCGGCAAAACGCCATGTTTTAACACGATTCTCTCTGCTAGTAATACCAAGCTTATTGGGCAAGCGGTAACGGTCGAGCCTGGAATTAGGAAAAACACTGGTTTGAATTCCCGTTTTCAGATTTTAGATTTTCCATCAATTGTAGCGGTAATGGTTTTTTTAAAAAAAGAAGATTATAACCCCATTCCTTCCAATTCCTCTACTTCCAATCCTATAACTGGTCTAATGGCTCTGAAGTAGATGAGACATACACAATTTGCAGATAAAAACCTGGTTTTTATATTGATAACTGTTGTTTACCATGATTTTTCCATGCTCTCTGCCTACCGGTGCACAGTTACGAATATGTGTTTGAGAGGTCTTCGGTTTCGGACAGACAATATTAGAGTCTTCCAACCAAATTTCAGCCTCTCCTTCACGTGATGCACCCCGTTTGAACAGAGATGACTCTCAAGACCAAATGATTCCCGGTATAGGATGACATCCACTTCTTTCCAACGGCTTCCTCCTGAAAGAAGGGCAGTAGAGAGCAGAACAATCCAGAGTACCCTCTTGCCCTTGGGGTTGGAAACTGTTTCTAAAGGTCGATGAATCAAGAACGCTCAACGGCTTGAGTGTGCAGAAGATAACTGGAACCCTCTACATTAAAGACACAAAGCGTATCCGAGGCCACGTAATCCCCTCAAATTACGCATAGAATTCCTTCGTAAAATATACCGGAGATAAAATAGTTCCCCAATCGGATCTCCGGGTGGGGGCTGCTCAGGGAGTAATCATCAATATAGGTGGAAACATTCTACAAGGCGTAGCCTGTAACATTAGAATTTTCTTTTAGATGAAGAGGTTTGCAAACGATAGGAAGAGATAGACGATTCCATCAGACAACTCGAGAGAATGATGACAAAAACGGGTTACTACAGAAAGCCAACGGAGAAAGGTATCCTATATACGTAACTTCATTTTCATGACATCGCTTTATATTCACGTTCGGCACTAAACTATCGTAAGTGGACCCCACGGCTAAAATGTCCTGTAGTTTAATTTTTCTTGCTTGGAGGAACACGGTATTGTGGTTTTGACATGTAACAAACGGACGGTATTCTTTCTCCCATATTCGCTAGTGACTGCCCTGAACGCACCAAGGGCGATTTCGCACACATCGGCAAAACTGGAGCCGGCGCCGCGTGAAATTAAATCAAATTAGGGCCTTCACACATAGTCCGCTACGGCAAATGCAGCCGGTGTTGAACTCCACAATCAGACGCCGGATCGACCGCCAGCTCTCTATCCTCATGCACACTTTAACACACTAGTGCCTGTGACTGAGAGGTGTTTATATGACACAATCTCAGGCATAACAATTTTCTCCTTAACTTTGTGAAAATGATTAAATACTCGCAGGAAACTGTAAAATGCGGCATCAGGGTAATTAATTTTGTTCGTTATAAAATTTATCAGTTTATATTTAGTGTGGGGGATATGGTTGATAATCAAGGCACCATTTAAAACTACTATTTATTTGATCGAGCATATGGATTGTATTAATTAATTTGACGTGATTCAGAGGTGAGATTTGGATAGTATGAATTGTCAGATATACATTATTTTTTCTCAGGTTCGTTTGCTGGGTTAGTGGACGCCAGTGGTGAACGCACTCAACACACACATTCCTTATTTTCACAATACCGTATCGTTGGCTTCTGCGGCGACAGCTGTAGACCTCCCTTCCAGCAGGTCACAGACGGGAGCGAAAATCACGTTCACACTCGCGAATACTGTTCGAACGTCTCCATGCTGCCACGAGGTTCACCGCTTCGTGACTTCCCACCCAATGTCCATCTCGCTTTCCCCTTCCTAACTGATTCAGGGGTGAACAGGAGAAGAGGTTGACTGCATTCTTAGCCGCATTCCTTGGATGACAACTACCTGTCTGGAAGCCGGCTACAGGCCCTCAAATCCGTTCATAAATTTCCGTGGTTGCCACTTAATGTAATTATACATGGCTGTAATGTGAGTCATTACAATAGGGATACTACTTCTTCCCAACAGTAGGGGTTGGCTGCCTTTGGAGAGTTCCAGTCATTATTGGAATGGTCAAAATTGGAATGAACAAAATTGGACAGTATGCTCTTGGGTGCGTCCATTAATTACGTGAGGTGAAATAGGAGGGGGGGGGGGCCTCCGGCGAAATCTCACCAAATGGGAGGGAGGGGGGGGGGGTCGAGGGAAATCTCATGTGAGGTTTTGAAATTCTTGAACGACTGTAAAGCTTAAAAAAAGTCTACAAAAGACGCGGATTTCGATTTTAGATGGGGTAAAAGGCTTAGAATCGACGAGGAAACCGACCTGAGGTTAAGGGTGGTATAACCACCCTAGGAAGGAGGAGAACTAAAAAGGTCTAAAAAAAACTACCAGGTCGATTAGCATGGGACGGGGGTCCCGTCAAAATCTCAATATCTCACCAATTCTAACCAGTGGGGGGGGGGGGAGGGGGAATCCGGAAAAACACCTCACGTAATTATTAGACGCAATGCTGATGCCAAGAATTTATATCTACTTCGAACTAATCGAAAAAGTGACACCTCTCTGCAAAATGAAAAAATGCATTCTGAGTGTTATAAGTGTATTTTTGTTTTTTGAAATGTGGTGTTTATGAGGCGGAGATTGGGGACCGTCCAAGCATTCGCCTGGAGGGCTGCGGAAAACCGCAGTCTGGACGGCTGGTACGCGTGGGCCGGTCCCGCGCCCGGTTCCATTGTATCTCCCCACACAGTGCGTGGCGCCTCGGCGTATTGAGCCACACTGGCGGGTTACCCAGTACTCACTATTTACTCAATACTTTCTGTACTTTCTTCTGAGGTATAATAATCCCATGATATAGCGTGTATTGAATGCTGCACACATCTTTCTTCCGGCAAAGCTAAAAACCTACTGATTACGTTGGGGAAGGGATACATCGGTTCCTGTTTCGCCCTGTGTGTGAAAACGCCTTAAGTGAGCGAGTGGAATCCTTCAGTGTGCAAACTGCGCTTCAGAGAGGCCGTCAGTAGTTGTAATTCTGACCACCACGGGAGCGCTACCAACTCTTTAATTGAGTTTCTTCGACCGTCGGTATTTGAGGCCTCGGCTACCACTGCAGCCGCTCAACGAACTAAACGTATTAACGCTTACCACCCGCTGAATGTAACCCTCGAGACCTGTTAATCTCTCTTCATTTTTTTAATCCTCAACCTCGCATATTATCGGAGGTCCATTTGCATCGGACGAGTTGGAGGCGCTGAAGCTGAGTAAATAATTATTTCTGCGTGATGAATGGATAAAGGGGAGCGAAGGCGTTGCCGACGAGCGTAAATTAAAATTCCCAGGAGATCGACCAGCAAGCAGAAGTTCGCAGCGATGGTAATTATTATAACATGGAGAAAGAGCAGCGTGCGTCTTTCTTTTATTCTTGTTCCTTCCTCTCATTTTTTTTTATATGCACTTTGTGAACGGTGAATTTCTTTCTTCTTTAGCTCGAAAATTTTGGAACAATGGTTTTCACCTAGGCAGTTAAAATACTATAACTTTCTTAACTCCTATTCTTACGAAGCGGGTAATTACCCGTAGAATTAAGTGCAAATTTAATTTTTCGTTTAAAATTTCACCATCTGCGAAGTTAGGAGATAATTGTTTTTACTTTAAGGCTCACCTGTAACAACATCTAGAGAGCGTTTAAACGATGGAAAGGTCACTCCTTCCTAACTCAGTATGCTTGCTGTTAGGTGAATACCAGGTTATCTTCGAAAAGGCAAATCTCATGTAACGGCTTATGTCACCCAATGGAGCCACTTCTACACAACTTGTAACTGCTAGTTTGGTTGCAACGATGACACCAACCTGCAACTCCCTCTGGCGTTAACTTCGCAACAGTGACTTACCGCCGTACTTATCAGAATTCCGAGTGTAGTCTTATTTATACTGTGGGCGTGATGTGGAACCGGCGGAGAGTATGATTACTGCTGTAGCTACCAACCTTATTGCAGTTGAGCTGGTGGACCTCTGGTGACCTCGGCTCCGCACTCCAACTCAGCTGTAAGGCTATTAGCTATTATCTATTGTCAGGAGGTGACACCACTATGGTTTGCAGGCCATAGACCCATGTCGTACACATGCTGGTAGGACAAGTTAGGCTGATCATGACAGTCAGTAGATTCTCTTTACTCTACCAGTGAGAACACGGCCTAACTGCTGTACAATACTATTTATTACCAAATCTTGACAGAATACAGTCCATCCATTAACATGCCGACTGCGAAGCTATTCTCGTACTCTTCACCACAACTTACATCTTCGGCAGAATGTCTAGATGGTGGAACAACATACTCACAAGTACTGCGAACGGCTACTCGAAGATTCCGCCAAATGTTGTATCATACCGACTCTAACGCGAGACCAGACTATCGGAGAGAGAGAGAGACTATTACCTATCCGTTGACTGACATAGTGACGTGCAGACTCTCGATCTGTCACTCAGAAGAAGGAACGCACCTCGCGAGCGCCTTATATTACCGATTCGAACATTCTAGACTACTCTCGGTTATTGTTCGGGTCAAAGTCTACTTTGTGACTACTGGCTCAGCGCGTGTGGCTCGCTATGCGGCCGCACCGCCTCCGTTCAACTTAACATTCGTTCAATTCTAAATTACATAATTAAACCAAATATAATTAGACCAAATATTCCCATTACACTCATGAGCCAACTCAAACACAGTGCCGATGACTTAAAAGGAAGTGCAGAACTTAACCTCTGCTGTTCCGTCCTAACAATGAACTGGAAAGACGCAAGCTTTGTAGTCGGTTTCACATTACTTGCAAATTTGTAGTGAAATAACATCGCATTTCGTTAGTTTAACTAAATACAGCTAACACTGATGTAATGTTGACTCTACATGACGATATTATTCTGTTTCTTGAAGGTTCAAGTAAGAAATTTTGCGAGAATCATGGGTAAACTAATGTTAAGTTTCCAGTTATTATCAAATTTTTCAGATAATTAGCGATATTATGACAAATTTATGATTGGTTTTAAAATAAAATCATTACTGCTTCATTGTTATAAAAATAACTTATTGTCACTGGATAGCTTCATAGTAATAATAATAACAATAAAGAATACAACTCATTTTTCAAAGCAGAAAAAGTTTATTTTTTCTGTACAAGCATTTGAGCACATACGACAATCTGCAAAGATGTTTGATGCTAGTCATCAATTATATAATAATATTCTTACGTTTCAGGTCTAAAAAACATTAAAGCTGCAAAACTTAAGCGTCAATAGTTATTAATTCCTTATTGTATTAGGAAATCCGAATGTAAATACGTTAAAAGATAACTTGCAAAAATGAAATACGCTGTACTATTTAAATATTCTTTGCTAGTTTAGAAAATAATGAAATATCTATATGCATGTATACGGGCTCCGAAAATATTTATGACTTCCCTAAATGCAACAATTAGCATGTATTTGCTATCTAATTTTCTAGACGTGTGCTGTGTTCAGTTTCACTACGTCATTGTGAAATTGAACTTTTATTTGATTTAATTTTTAGATATGAATTTTTATGTTCCAAAATGATTTAATTTAACCATTGTGGCCTATTATGCTTCTAACTTATTGTTGGTTATGTTGGATCAAAGAAGTATCTTCTATCAATCTCATAAATTTAAACTATGGAAATAAACCAAACCTTCCTAAATCTACTAGGATTAAAAATCCTTTCTTATTCAAATGACAGATTTATGAAGTGTAAGAGTACACATTAATGGGAAGCACATTTAAATATATAAACAAAACTGATATGTATATACATAACGAGAAAGTTTATCCATCCATTCGATTCGTTACAGTGCCTATATGAAAGGTAACAATATTCTTTCTGTCAATCTACTTCGCGCTTGATGAGAGGACTAAAAAACGTTTATCCATAAAAATGTACTTTGAAAAAGAACAAACTCCTGTGTTGAATGATGTGAACTTTCTGTGATATTTAGTTTGATTTATTAAATAATTATAAAAGTTTTTACTTTAAAAAGATCATAAAAAAAGAGTATAAGAGAAAGACAATTTTAAAACCACAGTAATTATTAAGGTAACGGCTTTATTTATCTGAAGTTTATCCTATCATACATTTCTTTACAAATATATGCTGACTGTTTCTGTTGAGTTTTTACACTTTGGTTTTCTTGATTAATGTTAAATTAACTACATAACTCAGAAATATGAAGCGATTTTCCCTCAGACGTTGTATCTCACAGGCTTGATTAGTAAACAGTAAGATAAACATTCTCTTTCCTTTTTTTTTTTTTTTTTAGAAAAAAGCTGATTGGATTAAAGTTAACAAAGCGGAAAAGCTTTGAATTTATTTTACATTTCCGCTGGCGGTACAACTTTGACAGAGAGGGCACTTCCAGCAAATTGATTAGAGAACCTTTAGCCCTGCAATACTTGCAAGTCAAATACCCCTGAGGCGAGCCTTGTGAATTCTGTACACTTCCGAGCGAATTCAGCGCCAAAGTTTCTTGGAGCCTCTTTTATGCGAGATGAAATTAAATTACAGTGTGAAAATAATTGTATTAATCTTTAAATGTGTTTATTTCAATCAATTGAGCAAGATTTACACGCTTTTCTCTTGGTATCATCATGGCCTTAAAAGCAGGTAACTTTTGACTAAGAGATTCATTAAAAAGGAATTACAAAAGATCCACTTATTAAAATGCAGACGGTACTTACTATGAAGATAAATAGACATTGTCTCTTTCCAGGTGATATTTAAATCACTGTTAACCATTGGTCTGAATCGTTTTAATCAGAGAATAATTGTCTATTTGAACTTTTCAGTAAAATCCATAACTTAACAAGAATA
Organism: Vandiemenella viatica; assembly: GCA_031002005.1. Taxonomy (NCBI): domain Eukaryota; kingdom Metazoa; phylum Arthropoda; class Insecta; order Orthoptera; family Morabidae; genus Vandiemenella; species Vandiemenella viatica. The sequence goes on from CM061919.1 coordinate 139,176,783, forward strand.
GACAAATAGACTACTACGTGCTTTGCATTGTTAATTGCTTTTTATACTGTTTAATATCGCCTGTCAGCATATAAAGCATAAAATGATTTCTATTTGTTTCACATCTTTGAAATTGAAAACGAAGTGTACAAAGTATTCTTTTTTTACATTTAATATTAAAACACTTTCCTGTAGCAAAATCCGTATCTTAACTTATGCTGCCTGTCAAATGACGATTGAAAACGCCGAAATATAGTGCTACGGAGGTCTGATTGGTGAAGCTGTCAAGATCTTTTATCTGACATAACGGTTCATTTTGTTATTGTTTTTTAGAGTATGTCTCTCGACGTTTTTGTTAAATCTCGGCTCAAAAGAGAAGTCGAATTCTGCCCTACTTTCATGAGGGAACGAATTTGTAATTTTATATTGCAATAAACAACGTGGACAAAGCTAGGATACAAGACTGCGCGCAAAAACAGTATTTATGATCTCATGGTAACTTCAGACCCCTTCAGTTCAGCAGTTGAAAGTCATTAAAATAAAGCTAGGAGAATGCTAAATATATCATTTCATTGTGATTATTGATATTCAGTGCATTGGATCACGTTCGTTGACTCAACTTTACTTTTACGCTGTGAGATGTTCGGAAACCATGTGGAGGTATTTGTATCAGTTCTTTCGCTTTCAACAGATTTACATTTATTGTTCACAACTCAAATTCCTCTAGGAACTACATCGGACTTAGAGTATTCGAAGAATGCACGGTTCTTCAGCAGTGAAATGGTTTCAAAGCAACCGTTCGGTCTTTGTGTCGCTAACCTCTAGCTATCTCTTGATTTTCTTATCGCCATGGCAACTTACATTTCCTTGCTATATGAGTAAATATATCGAATTTTGTTTAATTTCATGGCACAAAAAATATGGTTTTCTTATGAAATTTTTCTGTTCTGTCACAAGCTTACATCAGAGTGCTCGTACCATCTACGGCACCTCTTCAGCCTTTATCAGCATCAGGTAATAAACTACAGATTTCTGCATCGAAAGAGATGTTAAATACTTTCAGTGATCGAGGAAAACACAATATCAAAGCTAGAATCAGCAGAAAAGTAATTATAATTAATAACAGAAAACTTAATACCTCGAGATTCACTGATGACAATGATAAATTCCAAGGGTTAGTTACAGATTTCGTTTGCGAGAGTAAAGCAATTTGCCCTACCATGAATCTTTAAAAAACAAAAGTTATGTCTAAGTAATGGGCCACTACAGGGTATGTAAAAATAAACAATATATCTTTAGGAAACGTCGGTGAATGCAATGATATTGACCAGCTTGTAATTATGAAATGATATGTAAGACCAGAAATATTCGCATTGAATTGGTTTGGAAAGGTTTGGGAGGCTTTGAATTAACTTCGAATCTAGTTTGTTGTCAAATCAACAGAAAGTAGATTACGACCAGTGAATTCTTCCCTTGCTGACTTACGGCCTCACTAAAAGGAATTACAAAAGGAAAAATTACAAGAGTCCAAAGATCTAAGGAAAAATGAACGTTGTGTTTAGCTACAAAAGAAATAAAAGAGAGCAAGCAACATTAGATCAGTTGTGACGGAACTATTTGAAAAAACTTAAATGTTTGTTTCTAATACTGTATGTTTCTTTGAGTAGGGAGGCCTAAAGGTGTTTTGTCTTTGGGCAAAGAATAACATTAATTATAGCTGGAAGTCAAGGCAAGAATGTTATGAGATTGTGGAACTGCTTGAAATGAAAGACTTCGTGTTATATATCAAATAATAAAATCAGTATTATTCATGATAAAAGTTAAAAAGAGGAACATTAACGTGTACTGTTAATTTATGAAGTGAACTTTTAAATTGTTGAAACTATGGAGAATGTGGATTGTGATGAATAAATATTGTAATACAAGAACCAGATGTATTTTATTTTTTATGAAAAGGGAAGTACTGATTTAAATATTATTAAATCTTATTTATGTTATTGGTTCAAGATCAATTTTCAAGCTATTATTTTAGATTTATAAAGTAATATAACATTATATCGTGTGCTTCATTTGTTAGAACAGTATTCGTCCCACACAAGAACCTAGAATGCAATTGTTACAGAAGAATAGTAACACCATACAGTTATAATGATTTCAGACAATTTGTAGGAGATAGTCTGCTGAAGTGGCATTGGGTCGGACATGTTTCTCGAAGGAAAGATGGAAATATGAAATACTAGCTGATATCCGCGACTTCATACGCGTGGATTAAGAATTCCATTGCCAGAATTGAATATAGAAAGCTGTTGGTAACGAAGAATTGGTCCCAAACAACACCGAGACGGCATGACACGACAAACATTACTATGTCATTCTACCGTCTCTTGAAGAGAATCAATTTCCAACATATTTAAAAACATAAAAACAAACGAAGTTGAAGGGATGTGTCGAAAAGGGGGGGGGGGAATGTTAACTAAGGGCAGCTTTATTTCAGCTTGGTCTTTTCTTCTTTCTTCAGCATGAGCATCCGATTCTTGGGTTCTAATAACTTTAGCTGCTCGTGCTCTGCTAGAGTTACAACTTAGGCAAGTTTACGCCCGCAAGGCATGTCAAAAAAAGAAGGCAAAATAAACTGGTGACAGAAACATTTAAAGCAGACACAAAGTAATAGGACACAGAAAATCTACATTTATACTAAATAATACGTTTTCTTCTAAACGAAATTTATTAACACATTACACGCTAACATAATGCGCGAAAAGCCCACCTTGAGCAACCAACGTAACATTACAGACTAACATACACATCCGTCTCTCTGTCACCATTCAATAAGTTCTCAAAATTTCGTGGCTACAACTGTTAATCATACCGAAAAAAAAAAAAATGACCTGTGTCCTCCCTTCAGATTTTCTTGTCAAATTCCGTCAATATCGGTAGTCGTCAAAACGTAACAAAAAGACAGAGACTTACTTCCGCATTTATAGTATTATTACTGCAGATCATACACCCATTGACTGCGAATCACCCCTGAGGGATCAATATAACCTGAAAACGTGTACACCTAAAGCATTGCAAGACTAACTACGATTTACCTAGCATTGCACCCCTAAATTTGTGATATCTACAGTTTTACATTCAATCCAAATAACCTACAGTACAGGCGTGACTCTTACGATGAAAAACAATTTTTAAAAATCTTTGCCTCCACGAAGATTTGAACCGCAGATCACGATCCAAACACCAGTAAGGAAGCGCTTTAACCACTGAGCTACCTGACCGCTGTATCAAAAGGCAGCACAGAGACCTAGACATCCAACGCGTCTGTCTATCGCCGTTAAGTAATTTTTCGAAATTATAAGACAACATGTATTATTTATGCAGACAACTTTTCAACCAAATGTAGACAGTAATGTTCTCCTTGTTTCAAAGGATAAATGTGCAAAGTTTTATCGAGATCGGATGAAAACTGTGGATTTGTATGAAGAACAAATAAACCAACAAAGAAACAAACATACATACATACATTCATCTTTATATATATAGATGGACAAAAACAGTATTGGAGTGGGGCTCAAGAGATAATCAGAGACGATGAGGAAATCCTACAGATCGAATGGACAAAGACATAAACAGGGTTACTGGAGCTGGCTGGCACAGGATTGTCCATTACCGTAACACATGGAGAAGACTGTCCAAGCTCGATCTGAATTCATAAATCCAAGAGGCCACGTCATTCCATGATTGAAGTGACTGCTCTGATGATGATAAGTTATCGATAGCAATCTTTGAAAAAGCGAATTTTGATGGAGCGAGGAACTGGTCTTGTGATGTAGAATAAAGCGTCACCGTTTTAATTTAATGGATTCTTATGTTAACTGGCCGAAGCCATATTATTCTTTTTCTCACGATATTTACAGTCAACCAACACAAAATGTTAGTAATGAAAAAATAACTTTTGAGGGATACTTATTTCATTCAGTACAACAACCTAATACGTACGAGAAGGTGGGGATTTGAATTTCCTAGGGATTTTAATTTGAAGCTGAACGTTTTGAATGAGTCTAGTGACCAATTCAGTTTATTAGACGGTCGTACGGCTTGTGTTTGTGTCACAGTACGGCGACATTAAGTACAATATAAAGTACAGTAACACATAGACATGTATCAGAATGAACAGAAGTCAGTGTCAATTTCCATTTGGTTAAAAATACAGTAAATGTTGCTTTGCTGAGTTTATCAGGAAAGAAACTTCGCAAGGGAAAAGCGACCGGAGTGTGATTCTCCATCGACGCTGATTTGATCAAAAATGTCTCGCTGCAGAAATGACCTTCACTTTTACAAAGTCGTTCAAACCATTAATGTTATGCAATATCCGTCATTTCTATTAATATGTTCTTTGAATATTTATCATTTGATTTTTCTTTAATGAAATTTTTTATCTAAATTTTTGATTCGTTTTTCGTCACTTTAGTTTATCGCACAGTGGTTTAAATCACTCTGTAAATTAGGCGGGAGTAACAAATCTTCACTATTACTATGTACTGTACATATTATTCAAAATACATGAAACTCAATTTATTGTTATAAGGAACAATCCCATCCACAATAAAAGCTGATAAATATAAATCTGCGTGCTTGGTTAAGGAATATAAATTACGATTTCTTTCGATATCTAATTGAAGGAAACGAATTAAACCAGAATCGCTTTTCTTTTCTTTTTCTCTGAATCTTATAAACATGGAAATAAATTTAACAAGTTAGCAAGCCAGCTATGAAAGTGATGAAAAGCATACATTATTTTTCAGTCGAAGTTCACTTTAGGAGGCAAAATATACATAAAACAGAATTAAGTTGTGTACTTGGTGATCTTTGAAAATAATCTGAAAAATTTTAATCTGTGGTTTTGTTATTCGTACAAACCTTCGGTTTTTTTTGGCTGTAGTTATCATTATTAACAGTTTCCTTGTCAAAGGTGTGGTATAAGTTTATATTAGTATTAGGAAGCAATTAGAAACCGTTTCTAATTTTTTCTTCGGAAAATAGTAGTGATTGTGATGTACATATACACTTGAGATCACACCGAAGAGTTGTGTAAAAGGTCTGTTCTTATTGTAAATCTTCATATGTGACGTGGCGTAAGTATAAAGATCGTGTAGTTTTACAATAAAAAGGATAGTAGCATATTATTTACAATATAGGCGGTACGAAGCATGTCACAAGAATGTTGTTTCTTCTTGATTTGTAAATACAGTTTAGGCTAGTTTACCCATCTTCATAATAATATAGAATGAAGAAATAACATGTTGTTAAGTGCAAGTGGTTTTTTATGGAAATGAATAGTGGATAGCGTATTGTCTACTGTATTTGGATAGCTATGTTCCAATATCGTAATGTAATTTGGTACTTTAACTAAAGATGAATAGTCATTGAAGTGGAACAAATTAAAAGCGGATCAGTGTGCTTTGACACTGAGTATTGTAGTGCACACGATGTTATTGCAATTTTGATACCAAATTAGCGTGAATCAACTTGACAAATGAGCGAAACAAATCTGAATAAATTGAACAATACAATAGTATTCACGAGTGGGAAAACTAAATCATAAAATTACACGTAAAACTGATCAAATAGGTCACTGACAATTTTGAACTATTGCTATGCCCTATCACTAGAACTGACAAGGTGGCACAGCATAATAGTTAACCCCCGCATTTGGAAGCAGCCGTTTAGTCTCCTTCAGGTTGACTGGTATTTGGTTGCTTGAAGTAATATCTCCGACGTATCAATTTTCACATAAATTTATTATCACGTGTGGCTCTACGTTAACATTACGCAACAAGATATAGTATCGATCCAGAGATACTAAACATAAACATAAATGTTCCAGAGATTAACTTGCAACAAGTACTGACTAAAAACTCTGCTCGCCATTTCTGCGAGCTTAAATAGACACTTTAAAAACATCTAGAATAATTCAATTGGTTTCGACCGTAGTTTGTCGAATTCTGACAATACTTTAACAATTAAATATATACAAAAATAATTATGAATTTTTCAAAACCGTCATTAGAAAACAGCTGGAAATGGAAATTTATACTGTTTTCATGACTTTAGAAATTATGAACATGAATCATTCAGAACTGTCGAGATGTCCTCCAAATATCGTCAATCACATCAATACTTACAATTACAAACTTTAATTAATGTTTGATACATAATACAGTCCTTGAACATATTACATAGCATTTCCATAAACAATGTTTATTTACACAAATTCATAATTAATTACATGAAAACTATGCTAAACCATTATTAATCAACTTCAGATTTGCTATACGTAGTTCTTAAAATAACATTTCACTAAAGGTCTTGGCCTGATGAACGTTATAAGGTGAAGCTATATATTCTGCTGATGTTCTTACATTGATTAAATCAGAGACCATGAGCTTGAAGACCTCTCATCTGAAAAGTCAATATTAAATTTCTTAACGATTTAAATGTCAATGAATATTAATATAAGCGGTATTTCTTGTAGAAAAAATCTGCCAGAAAGGCAGGATACGGAATCGCAATGTGAAATGCCACCCTGCAATGGTTTCTCCCGTCGGAGATGTTGGCTACACTGGATCCAACAGATCCCGATGCTATCTGGTGAGGAGGACAATCAGAGCCCTTCGCTCGGTCACGTAGTTAATACCGGCTGAGTTGGGCGCACGTACCACGTACCCAACAGCCGGTCGCCCACGTCCCAAGTTGACCGCCAGATTCAACCCACTCCGAGAACCAACAGCGGCCCTGGTGTCAGAATCCACTCAGATACCTCTCGAGTTATTCCCCGCCACGCAGTGGTGCCAATTCAACAATGAATCGGTCCACTTAAGACCCTTCACAGAGGGTAACATCATAAAAGTTATAAGTGTCCCATTCGGTATCATCATTGGTCATTACAATGACTGATTTATTTTTTGTATTGTCATAATTCCTATAAATTTCTGTGAGCTAATTTGATCTGGTTATACGGTGGGAATTGTTTCACTACCGTACGGTTATCACGGGTGATGTTCAATTGTACTGTTTATTACACGTACGTGAATGGATTTTGGTTGTCTTTCATCAGAGACGTAGGAATCTTGGTAACAGAGGTAACTCAGTACAGTGTATTATCGGGTTTGGAATTCAGAAAAGAAACAGCTATATGTCTCTGCAATAAAAGGACAGTGCTTGGCATAGTGTCAGTTATATTAGATGTCGTAAAATGACAGGTGAAGCTTTTAAGGAAGAACGCATTCTAGGTAGGAAAGTTAGAGTGTAGCCTTCGACAGATGATGCCGCAGAAACTTGGTCAATGGATGTGGTTGTTGAACTAAAACGATGAAAAATTTTCACGACTAATGTGGAAACGAATGAGACAGAAGGTTTATATTTTGCTTCGATGAAAAAAAGAGTTTGACTGGAGTCATTGCTGGGGATAGAAAAATGGAAGAGGCTACCAGAAAGCAGGAGACAGTTGTGCCATCTGGGGGAGTATTTAAAAAAGTAACGGTTTAATGGGACACATGCTATGCAGTGTGATCTTGAGGAATATATTATTGAATAAATGAAGGAAGGAACATATACAGAGAAAGAACATATCCGCCACTACAAATATAACAACAGTGACAAATCCGCCGTCGTTCGCCATGCTATTGACACCGGGCATTAAATAAAATTTCAAGATACGAGGCTACTGTGGAGAGAAGACCAGTGGTGGCCTCGACGTGTGAAAGAGGCAGCAGAAATTTTAAGGAATTCCAACAACATCAACGAAGATAGCGGCCTTTTCCTCTGCGATGCTTGCCGACGGTTGCTATGTGAACATAAACAGTATCTCTGAAGAAGGCTGGAGTATATCAGACGAGAGCTTAGATAAGTTATCCAATAAACAACGCGGCATAGTCCGTAAAGCTATAATTCATATACAAAGACAGCCGCGGAAGTCTTAAGAATGCACAATCGTGATTGGTTCTCTTCCTATCGGTTGTGGCTGGTTTGAAATGCCGTCTGGAGAAGACGAAAAATGTCACAAAATGCACAAGGAATTATATTTCTATTTAATATTTAACTGTAAATATCTCGAGAACTAAGTGTGATACATAAAAAAAAAATATTCTTCACTTTCGATTTGTCTCGTCGATTCACACAAGAATTCATCATCATATTGCGCCGTCACTGTTACGAAAGAGCTGCCATGTTTCTCTAAAATGATGGTTTACTTTGATTCATAATGTACCTGTCATAAGGTTTATATCGTCAACTAAGATATTTTGTACAGACAACATGTTAATGCTATCGCGTGGCACAGTGGGACCCAAGATATCTGACAAGCCCCTGCCTGTTCAGTACGTCACCGGAGCGACCAATCAAAAAGCGATTGTGGGTAATGCTCCAGTCCGTCCGTCCACAGGGGTAGACCCCAGTAAATCACCACCGGCGAAGGGAAAATGGCCGTTTGTCACGCCCGCTTCCTGCGAGCGCCAACACTTGCTTGTTTTATGTCCTGCCCCGGCCATTGTGCGCGCGCTCGGTTGAATTAACCACCGCCGCAAGCCTTCGTTAGAGGTCTCCTTGCCGGGCACCGCATGCACTTTGCGCACGCTTGCTTTCTCTCTCTCTCTTTGCGCAGATTTATCTCTTGCTCAGGTCTCCGTGGAGAGCGCACAAGACAAATTCCTGTCCGCCTTTTAGAAGCGACCTTACTTTTCCTCTTTCCACCCACAAACGCCCAACCCCTTCCTTTTTCGCTCTACCACACCATTTTCTACTCGAGAAAGGGGCAAAGATTTGTGAGTCTCTAGCGTTTGCCTCCCTTAGTTCCAATTCCATTGTGAACGTGGTCTCAAGCCAAAATGAAAGGAATTAGCTGCATTAAGTTCAAAGGTGAAGGCACTATTTTACAGCGCAGAATCTAACACGTAAAAATCACGATGCACGTTACGAAAATACGCAATAAATATGCGGATTTTCTCACAAAATCGTTAACTTAAATTTTATTGGTCCAGAGATTATATCAAGTATTCTCTTTTCACTTGAATTTTGTAGTTTCCTTGTCATATCAGTTGTTCAGGAGAAAACTACGAAACATTCATAGTAGATACATTAAAAAATATTTTAAAGTATGAATACAGGGTCAACATATCCTTACTAAAATAACTGATGATAATTTCTAAAATTCATCGAATTTAACAATACAACATAGGATTCTACAATAACCGTGGCGTCACAATTTGATGTGGGCTCTTAAGTAACGAGATAAGAAGAAAGTAAAGAATAAATATTATTGATATCCTGCTTGGTTCTGGAAATATCGTATCTCAAAAGCTAGGTCGTTAGGTTGAAATTCGGATTGGGCAAGAAGAAACATTCGGCCAAAGACAAATCTGATGATGGTTTCTTATGTAAATCGAAAATTCTAACGGGAAGTGAAAAGTAAAATTTTTCGATATCTTGCTTAGTTCTAGAACTAAATCATCTAAAAAATGATTTTTTTTTCCTTATAACTTTACGCCTTGCCGACGTCGAGGTCATTAGAGGCGGAAAAAGACTGGGGACAAGGAATGGGAAGGAATTCGTCCATGCCCTTGTGAAGGAATCATCCCGGCATTCGCCTGGAGTGATTTGGGGAAGCCATAAAAACAAAAATCTGGCTGCCCGGACGGGGATTCAAACCGGTGCCCTCCAGAATGCAATGCCAGAGCGTTATCTACTCACCCATCACGCTTGGTCTCGAAAATGAGGTGGCTAGGTTGAAATGCTGCCTGGACCAGAATTTTTTTCACCAAAGCCACTAGGAAGTAGGCGATGGACATGCATAATGGGCGTTTTGTTTTTTTTCCCTTGGATTGTGGTTAGGTTAAAAGTGGCCTGCACCAGAATGGAAACGTCGCCAAAGGCAAAAAGGAAGTAATCAATAACTAATTTTTGACAGTCAATATCTTGAGAAATAAGCGAGATAGAAAAAAATTTTACTCTTCACTTTCGAAACCATCGTCAAATTGCTGCGCCACGTTTATGATACTGCTGCCATACAACTAATGACAGGAAATACGCATTCCAATGCAATATGAATACAATATATTGCTTATCGATATATATTATAATCTTTGTCCACCTCTACAGTTCTTAACTTCGAATGTTCCCTCCACTAATAAATTAACCAATCTGTAGGTTTCGTCCACAGACTTTTTACCTCACCAATTATCGATCTGAAATCCAAAGACTCTCTTTCACCTCATTTGAACCGGTTGTGTGGCAGTAATGTATGGTGACACAATTCCTACTGGGAAACACTGTGTCCTCTTTTCTTTCGTGCTTCCAATTCCAGATTCGAATAACGCATAAATGAAGCATAGCGTGGATTAAGGTACGTCTGAACTGAGTTAATAAATATATCAGGATAAGAATAATTAGTGTTGTGTTTTCGTAGCGAGCCGTAAATCACTTGTGACGACATTTTTACACTATCCGTGTCTTTTTTTACTCTTTTTTTATGCTTTACCTCATTCTCTCACATAGTCTGCTTCAGGTTAAATCTTGGATAAATACGTGAGCTTTATTCGTGGATCTTTATTTCGTAATAAATATAACGCTAAAAATCCGTTTTGTTTTCAGAGTTCCGCTTTAAATCATGCGCCACATTCTGCAGGCGACAGTGGGTTAAATCCGCGTGTGTACGTGGTGTGCGATTTTGCTGGCTCTGTTTACAGATAAAGCGGCTCGGCTAGTGAAATACGGAACATACGTATTACGGGTCTTTACATCACAATGTATGGACCAAATGTGAAATTATTAATGATATTAGTACAACATTTCTTGTTGTTACGCGGCAATCACTTTTTTTTTTATTTATAATGGTTTAATGCAGAAATATTCATTCCGTAATTTTCATTCAATACGTTAATACGCAGTAAATTTTAGAAAGTGTATAAATTCTTTGTTACAACTTGTCAGGAGTTCAATGGTAGTCACAACGCCAAGTAATTAATTTAAAATTCAAAGATGGACTTCATAGCAAAACTAGTAAGGATATGAAGTAAATATAGATTGATAAAGAGTTACAATTTTCCTTTCTCTAACAGTTCATTAATTAATAATTCAACCAGCACTAACCAAGATAAATTCTCATTCAGAATGTATTCATAATTCACCTTAGTCAGCGAATTTTTTATTTATGCCTTAAGGAAGTGAAATTATTGCTCCCTTGATATTCTAGAAGCATTAACTAAGAACTGCATTATAATTAAGGAATTCGGCCATCTGTCGCCAGAACTCACAGAATCCCAACGATGACGATCTACTTCATTTACCTCTGTAGCTGCTAGTAAATCAACCTTTCCATACTCATTAAATTGATTCAGCCAGAAGATTTTGCTGAATTGATTAGTCTGTTATTTGAGAGAGAATCTGAATTTGTCATCAAGGCAATCGGTCAATGTTAACTCTTACATGAAATAAATATTTCCTGAGAACTTGGTCCAGAATGCTACAAATGCTGATGAAGATGCTCGCAAGCAAATGATTTGTTCTACTAGCCACAGGAAAAACATAAAACTCATCAAAAAATACTGTGTTTCGACAATTTTAACAATTATAAACTTACATTTACTCTCAGTGATTAAATGTCAGATTGTGGTCTTATGGTCACTATTATGTGGCAAGATGAGTGTAATGCTGTATAATTATTCTTGTTAAAAATGATCATTTTAATAGATATTTCATAAAATAGAATGATGCATATTTATACCAGGGATATAAATGTAAAATTCTTAAAGTAACAATATCGAAAGGTAATTTTATTTAATGTATCTAATTAATTAATTGGTATTCTTTCCCTCATTACAGACAAATATTTTAGCATTTTCACAGACATGATATTTAAAGGGATAAAAGATAATAAGAAACAGTGAACTAATTATTTAGAACGATAGGCAGTATCCATTTACACCTACTTTTATTTGTTGTTGGTAATCAAACCGTTCTACCTCGAATAAAAGCGATGGGAATTCCTCAAATTCATTGCAGGATTTTTTTTCAGTATCTAAGTGTCTACTGCCTAGTGGTGCTTACATTTGCGGGATTGTGTAATATTTTACAAACATTTCGGGCCATTTGTGTTTCCATGTGGCTACATTCCTCGCAGAATGGACGACCAATCAAATTAATGGATGACCATTTCTATAAGGAGGCTTCTACAATATTTAGCAGTACAAAAATGAAACGAAAAAATTAATTAATTTATTTGGCAAATGGATCGGATTTGAAAACTATAGACCTTTCATCATTTGATGTATTATTTAACTGCTCGTTTGCCATCCGATTTTGTCTTGTTCACTATAGTGTCGATAAAATGTAATCACAGTCTGAAGACTTCTGGAGAGAAAATACCTCAGGCCACTTCGCGAGTGACAAATACACAGTAAAAGCTTTTTGAATGATGAAGTAACGCTTTTATTTTTATTGGATACAAATAACAGGTCGCAGTCTTTTTAGCAGTGCCATTTATTCTGCAATCCATTAATGGAGACCAGAGTTGAATACATTTTTCATGTCTCTTTTTTTTAAATACTCCGCTTGCAAACAAACATCCATTATGCTCACCCATTTTCGCTCAGAAATGACTTAGAAATGATTTAGTTCATACTTCCATCTATAAAAACTGGCTAAAAATCTTTAAAGTATTGTTAATGGATAGTTATTAGAATCTATACATTCAATTTACTTTAACAACTGAGTTTTTGTGGTTATAGCAGAAATTGATGTAGTTTCATTCCGCGCATATTGTAATAGGTATTTATTATTCGAATGGTAAATTCAAGTTACCTAAAAAGAGGCAGAGAGAAAGGGCATTCTGAGTAACTTAAATAGTATTAGAGATTCTAATATGCTAATTCGATTCGCACTTTAGGAAGGAGAACAGCAAAAGTGAATGGAAAATGTTGTGACCTTTGTACCCCAAAAGTGATCTGAGTGGGCTAAGAAGAAGCAGTAGAAGTAGTTGAAAAACAAACTTAGATCACCTAATTGTTTGACACAAGTAACTAAGAGGCAATCATACGCATGTTTGAACAAAGCTAAAGTCAATGTTAGACTGCTCCTCCAAATAAAGAGACAGGAAGTGCGTCAAATTCAGATGGACTGATTCTGGGTATAATTATTAGTTGGTGAAGGGACAGTGGTCAATGCACCATCGGAGATCTGGTAGTTTAGCAGTTAAGGCCCTTGCTCTGAAAATTTGCACTGAGGCCACAAATTTTCATGGACTTTGCTTGTTCAAATAACTTACGCAAGGAAGCTCCGTGTTTAAGAATCCAACTTAAACCGTTAGTCCAAGAATGTGGAATGCGCGGCAAATCGAAGCTCAATCACAACCGTAATACCATACCTGCTTACCTTAGTGCATCTTCACGCGGCCAAATTTCCTTCTGAGAGTGTTTCAAGACATACACTTGCTTGCAGTGGTTCAGAGAGACATTATGTCTCATCCCGAACAGGTGGATACGTATAGCGGATAAGGAAATCATGAAATTCAAAGTGAAAACAAGTTATGCTTATGGATTTTTACAAACCTGGATTGAAATGATAGATATTATTATCAGATTTGCAACACACTTTAGTGTTTAGATAAAGAGTAGAAGACAAACACGATTAGAGCTCTGATGCCTATCTGTTTTAGACAATGCTGAATTATCATTTCTTTCTCTGATCATCAAGCACGTAGACTCATAAGATATACCACGCCAACGGTTAGCGCGTTTGCCACGAATTGCTAGGGACGACGGTTCGAGTCCTGTGTCGGGCATGAGATTAATTAAATTTTCTGTCCGTTCTGTGCTGTCTGTGCTATCGTGAAGAAAAACAGTTTAGAAATAATACACGCAGAATGGGAATGATGTAGACTTAAAGAATCAATGTAGACATAGATTTCTTATTAAACATTGTGTACCGAGTAAAAAAGCCGAAAGCGATATTTAAAAATTATTTCTATAAGATATACCGTAGATTTTAAGCGAGGCCTTAAGATTTCAAACTGTGAAAAAAATTGGTTCTGTGGTTTTTTCGTGATGGCAGGACAACGGGGCAGACAAACATAATTCTTTTACGTGTACAATATCGATTTTGATTTGTATTATGTAATTAAACTATTTAGATGGTGCAGTCACAACAAGTAAAGCACTGATAAAGGTCGCTTTTCAGTGACCCAGTTTAAAGATATTGCTTCGCGAGTCAGCATACTATGCATGCAGTGAGCAGTGAATGGTTGTACGCAACGCGGGTTGCCTGCTTGTCCCCTGTCGTCACCCAGAAAGAGAGATCCGCCAACCGAAAGCTACAAGTGTGTCTGGGCCCGCCGTGCGGATCGATTCGTGAAGCAAACAGGCTGGGGAAGCCTGGTCTTCTGCACCTTGGCTCGCTTAATCGCGCGGTGCCGAGGGAAGGGGGCTCTCCTTCCGGAAGCCGTAAATTCTGCCGCAGGCGTGGCGGGGTACCTTGCTCCGTATACACGCAATTAATATCACGTAAACGAAAACTCCTCACGGTAATTTGCGTCCATTATGGATACATCTTTTTTTAAGTAAGCACCGGGCTTCGCTCGCGAGCGTGATTAAGGACAATTACGCCGTAGATAGGAGGTCTCCAGAGACGATATATATGTCCTCTTTTTGCCTTGAAAGTATCTTCCGTATTTCGTCTCTCTACGTGAGATAGTAAAGTCAACCCAGTTTCTACGAATGAAAAACACCGAGCAGAAACTTAATCCAGTGTAATGTTCGCCTAACAACTCTGCCTGTATTAAAAAGGAGCTGTAATTTAACAATCACGTGACTAGCTTCATGCTGTATAACTTGCAAGCATTATGATTCAATGCTAATTTATTGTTTGCTACGGCCAGCGGATAACGCTGAAGTCGACTATGATAAAAGCACAATCAATTTCTCAAGAAAATACATTAAGTTGAACAGACAATAATATCCACAGAACACATTAATATTTATGTAAAATACTGATGTAACTGTCAAGTAGCTAAGCAATATCTTCTGTAATTACAACTGCTTTGGTAATAAGTAAAATAGCAGCTGGTTAGTACGTTTGCTGCCGAGGTTATAATTTAAAATCTTTATTATGCGAACATGAAATAGAGAGTATTTTTAGAAACATAAAGCGAATTGTTATAAAGCAATACCAATGAAGTCTGTGGCTGTAAGCCATTATTTCTGAGATTTCAAATATTTCCTTAAATCTAGAAGAAGGAAAATACTGGTAAACATATATTACCAAGAAAAATTAACTAACTGTGTTCGTTATTACTATTTGATAGAGAGAAATTGGTGTCAGAATTAGTAAAACGCTAGATGCGTAAATCTCACTGTTCGTAACATCTCGAAGAAATATGTTATTGCCGAATTAAAGTTTCATTCACGACTTAGCAATGTTGTTGCGGGAAAAGCGGAAGAAGTTGGAAAATCATTTACATAATCCATTACTTCAAGATAGGACTAATGTGTTGGGAAATGTATGGAATGATTTCATTTATAACTATAGTTGTTTCCCAAATGGTAAGGCAATAATGCTGTTTGGCCCTAATGACCTGGCTGTAAATTCCGCCCGTGTCGTAGCCGCCTTTACCCAACCCGGCAATCCTACCGTATAGGGGGAACGGCAGTTTAAGGCGGAATCCGAACCACCGAAGAGTTCTGGCATACTGTACATTACTCAGCAAGCTATGCCAGAGGTGAAGGTCGGTTTAAGTGCCTGTGAAAATCCCCACCGAGACAGGGACTCGAACCGTGGACCTTTTTTATCTCAAATTAGGTACCTTAACCACTAAGCCACCAGACCGCTATCCGAAAATGATAAAAGACGGCTGTAATAACTGAAATGAACTAACGGACCTAGGAGACTATAAAAATAAGAACACAATTTATTAACTCCATATTAATTCTCTTTTTTTGTTGCTACAATAGGAGGTTTATTTCAGAAACTTTCAGGCCAAGGAGCTACATTATATTCCTGGGTGGAGGCTAGAAGACGCACATACTGGAGTCCTTTCTCGTAAGTTGAAATCTGGAATCGTCATTAGGTATCAGTGAGCTGGTTATTGGGTGCATATAGCAAATTATTCGAACCTGTACAATAGAAAAACGCTAGTTCACCAGGATCCTTTCTTATGTAGCATATCTTCTTTCTGTTCTTAATTGCTAAAGATAGAGTTCCGCTGAAAGGACACGATATTAACAAGTTGTATAATTTTTTGAAGACGCTTTTCTCAAACCATTTCAGGTTTTCTGGTGAACGTTACAAATTTTTAGAAAGCATCATGAAGGACCGATTTAGAATTCTCAGTCCGGAATCCAGATTTAGGTTGTCCACGATTTCTCGATGATATCTACGAAGTGTAAAGCCCGAAGCCAAAAAAAAAGTTAAAAACTCTAATATGGCTAAATTAAAAGAAGAAAGTTTCAATTAGAAGAAGACAGATAATTTACAAGTCATTTAATAGTTCCACGAACATATCAGTGACTAAATCCCCCCCCCCCCCCAAATTAACAGCGATTACACAAAATTCAGTGATAGGTGGCTCATAACAGGGATTATGTTTATATTTTCGAAGTTACCTTGACACATCTTAAACGCTATAAAGTAAATGATAAAAATCCAATTTTAAAAACTCTGCTAGGCTGATAATTGATCGGTCAATATTCGGGCATGATGTACGAGAGGACACCATTTCGATCCCCGGGACGCCCATTTATATTTTGATTTTACATGGTTTCTCTAAACCTCTTGAGGCAAATTCAGCGGTAAATCCATCATAAAGGGACCGGTCGGGGAAAGCCTCATTCTTCACTATTTTAGTAATATTGTCAATTTCTAGATGAGGTTTACTTAAATTAACATTTCAATTTGATACTGTAAACTTTGCCTATTCGCCCAAAGAATTTGTTGTGAATTATACCTATAAATCGAATCTCATGTAAAAGTAAACGATTATTCG
Organism: Vandiemenella viatica; assembly: GCA_031002005.1. Classification (NCBI taxonomy): domain Eukaryota; kingdom Metazoa; phylum Arthropoda; class Insecta; order Orthoptera; family Morabidae; genus Vandiemenella; species Vandiemenella viatica. The sequence goes on from CM061919.1 coordinate 139,193,791, forward strand.
TTTGGTCTTACAACTTAGTGGCTAGTTATCGTTTAGTCGTATTATGTCTTTGTCACGGGTGGGTCTAGAGTTTAACGTGGAATTCGAAACACGGATCTTAAGAGCGTAAATCATACACACAAAATGAAGCCCGTAATAACACCGAGCCTGTTGTGTAAGCGGTAACACTCGGATTTCGCATTCGGGGGTAGGCTGGTTCAGTTCCCCCTCTATCCATCGTAATTGGGTTTTCCATGGTTTCTCAAAATCAATCCAGGCAAATAAAAGGATAGTTCCATAAAAATGCTGCGGCCAGATTTCTTTTCGTTTCGTGTTCCCAGCCTTGTTCCATCTCAACTGACATCGATGTTAACAAAGCGTAGAGCCACAACTGCAGAGAGATTCGAAACGGGGAGCCTATATCTGCAAAGCAACTGAGCAAGAAGCACTACACGTATACAAGGGTATGTTTCAGCAGTTTGGTTTATGAATTTATCGAAGCTGACAACAGCATCCTGAAATTCATCAGAGATGTTATAATTGCTGGTATTGTATGTTCTGACGCTCTACTGATTTTAATGGAATATTTGTTTCCTATTCTGAGATAATTTCATCTTCTCAACATAGTCAAAGTGACTCACTTCATATCATGATCTAACTTCCATGCTCCTATAAAATATTGACTTTAGACGGTTAACTCCACAAACAAATTAATCTGTCCATATCCCTCATATCTTAATATTAAATCCAACAGACTTTCTGATTGACTCTCTCTTCTAAAAATGTGCTTTCGTAACTTTATGTGTTAATTTGAATTTCAACATTCTGCTTCCTTTGTTTTTAACGAAACATATGTCAATGCTTGCTTTTTTTATTGCTTATGGATATTTTAAGCTTAGTCGACGTCAAGGTCATTGGAGGCGGGAAAGAACTGGAGGCAAGGAACGAGAAGGAATTCGGCCACAGACTTTTGGAAGAAGCATCCCGCCATTCGCCTGGAGAGATTTCAGGAAACTTTGGAAAACCAAAATCTGGATGGTTGGATAGGAATTTGATCCCGTGTCCTCCTGAAAGTAAATTCTGAGCGTTGCGGCTCACCCGCCTGAAATCCTATTCCTATATTTGTGATTGCTTACACTTCTACACTTCTCTTGCTTTGGTTTTTATTTAGTTGAAATTCTTCTCTAAGTATTTTGTGGTTATTTATCAGTATGCTCACTGATTTCTGTTCAAAAATCAATGCTGTCAACAAATCGCGGTATACTGATTCATGCTTCTATAATTGTTATGCCACAGTTATTAATTTAGCTGCTATTTCAAACTCTGTAAGAATCCAGTATTAGTGTGAATAGACTACAACCTTGCTTATGACCTTTTTTACACTGTTATTTCTCTTTCATCATTCTCTCCCAATAAATATTTCACGAATTTAAATCAATTCAAAGTATTTTCTATTTCAGTTTTGTAGGATATCTTATGTAAAAGACATATATAATTAAATGAAACTAGTAAATAGATTCGCGTTGACGTTAATTTTGTTTTGGTTTAACTCTTCTGATAAGAACTATTTTAGAATAACAATGCTAGTTCTACTTTCAACTTTCAAGATTTCTTGTTCACCTCTTCTTTTGTAAAAGGTTTATTTTTGTGACATGAAAATATCGGATGCTTTAAGTGTGCGCTTACAGGAAAACGAAATAGTTCAATACATTGGCTCCTCAGTTATGGAGGGCGTGGGTTCGAATGCTCGTCCGGCCATCCAGATATCCAGATTTGGAGTATTCATTGATTCCCCAAATGCTGGGATGGTTTCCTCAAAAGGCCATGGTCGAATTCCTTCGGTTCCTTGCTCCCAGTCCCTTCCCTCCTATAATGCCCTTCACTCGAGGAAGCGTAAGTCTGACGCCCAGCTCAGCAACTCAATTAAAATACATACCACTGCGTCTTCAAGTCCAAAAAACAATTGGCAGTCATTGGGGACTGACGACAGAAGTGAACACTTAAAACTATGCGATGTTGTTGCAGGCCATGTTTCCACAGTTGCTTAATTAATTACTAGTTGAAAGAACACGCCAATGCAACTGTTTAGTTTATTTATTGCTGCGTCGTACGCGTTTCACCTCTCATCGAGGCACCATCAGCGACGAATCTGTGTTACAGTTTTTATATACAGTTTTATCCTATTATTACATAATTATGGGCATAACAAATACCACAATTCAGGCATTTACCAACTCACCTGTCAAAAATGTGAAGCAGTATACATAGGGCAAACACGACGACAATTCCAAATCAGATACAAAGAACACACGAGAGCTCTAAAATACAGTATCCATTCCACATTTGCCGAACACCTCATAGAAAATGACCATTCACCAACAAACATAAACACAGATATGCAAATTCTCACTATCAATAACCACAGACACAACACAATCACTATACAGGAAAACTTATATATACAAAAAGCCAAAAATGAAGGCAAACAGGTACTAAACGACCAAGTAAACCTCAAAAATAAAACGTTACTCAATTTAATATACACAAACTCGACAGACAAAACAAAATAAACAAAAACTTTATAGTAAAACCCCACACATATATACATCACACCTAAATATAAAACATTCAAAACTCGCGCTATCGGCCCGAGACATGACATATACAAACAAAATGGCCACAGCAGACAACCGAAGGACGCGACAAGACGTAAACAAACCAGCTGACGCTAACAGACCACTGAACGATGATAACAAACAATATTGTAAATATGATACAGGCAAAACATTCGTTGTATATAAAAACGGAGATGCGCAGCTGCATACCACAGTAACAAATGTAAATTGTAAGTAACTTGTAGCTATAAAATTTCTCATGCCCATAATTATGTAATAATAGGATAAAACTGTATATAAAAACTGTAACACAGATTCGTCGCTGATGATGCCTCGATGAGAGGTGAAACGCGTACGACGCAGCAATAAATAAACTAAACAGTTGCATTGGCGTGTTCCTTCAACTAGTACTTAAAACTATGACTATCATAAGCGCAACACATCATACTTCCAGCTACAGATATATTAAATAATAATAAATCTGTGTGGTCGTAATGACATGGTGAAAGGGTTTATTTTGCCTGCACATTCCGTCCCTGTTTTTGTCGCCCTAACCAAACCCGGTAGTGATACCAGCTGCAGGGAACCTACAGTTTAACGTGGAATCCGAACTACACAACGTTCCAGCGTAGCTCGTATAGTCAAATACTACTCCTAAAAATTCCTGATCACTACGGGAGCTGAACCCACGAGCGGAAAGAGAAACTTTCGGAAGTTAGTGCCTTCACCGGTGAGTTGACAAAAGCACCTCGTTTTGAAGTGACCGTGTGCTAGGTACTACCAAAATAGGACAAAAACTGTGGGTTTTTTGAACAACGTTGACTGAAATTAAGGAGAGTGAGAAAGGAGGAGAGGATTTAGGTTTTTGTAAATCAAACTTAAACAGTGTTTTTATATTTTTTTAAAGTAAACGTATGCAATATTCCATCAAAATGGGATAAAAAACTGTGTTTTTGTATGAAGAACATTGACAAAAAAAACATTCATTTTTATGTATTAGCGACAAGTATAATCTATACTTTCACTGCTGTTCAAGAGCAACACGTCAAACTAATACCTACAGTTATAGTTATAGTATTACAGTATGTTGGTGACGCGAAATCAAAAGATTTTACCCACCCAAAAAGCATCCAACGCGGATATCATACGCGAAACACGTCATAACATGTCGGTGACGGGAATTTGTGAACTCAGATTTATCCCCATCCAAATAACGCCAAACGCTCCTGTAAAAGCTATCACTTCAATAATTTCGTGTGGTCGTAATGACCCGGTGACAGTGTTTCTATATGCTGCCCATTCCGACCCTGTCTTAGCCACCTCAACTTATCCTGGTAGTGCTACAAGGTACAGGGGACGTGCAATTTATCGTGGAATCTGAACCACGAAAGTGTTCTAGTGTATTTCACATTATATAGCAACTTGTGCTAGAGGTGAAGGTTGGATTAAGGATAACAAATCAACGCCGGGACAGGGATTAGAACCGGGGACCTTTTGCTCCAAAGTCAGACTCCTTAACCACTGAGCCCGCAACAGATGTACTGTTAACATTAGCATGTCGGTGGCACGAATTTATAAGACTTTACCCATACAAATATCACCCAACGCACCTAAAAACGTTTTCACTTTAAAATCTAAAATTCTAACATAGTCCACAACCCGAAGGTTGGTCGAATCTTCTGGAAGGAGATTTACCAAGCTATTGTGTCAGAGGCAGGAAAGCCAATTCATTTTCTCAGGGGACTCAGAACCCAGAACGTCGCGGCCTAGCTCATATAAACAAATACAACTCCTAAAAATTTCGTCTAAACTTCGCGTAACGCGACTGTAGAAGTTTTCACTTTAAAAAACCAGTCATGACACTATTACCCATACACAATATTTTGTTTCATATGCTGTGTGTTTAAAGTTATGGTGATAGCCAGATAGGCGGAAGAAATAAAACAGCAAATAGCATCTTCGAGTTGCGCATTCAATCCTTTACGTATAGTATATCCAGCTTTGCTCCCGTAGGATAGTTTGCCTAGCAGTTCTCCCATTCCGCTGCCGTCTGTGTGTCAGTGGACCGAGGGAGGGCCGTCCCCTCTCCAGAATTTCAGTGTTAGCTGCTGCAGAGCGCTGCTGTTTACACGTCAAATATGTACGAGTCGATTGCGAGGCGCCGCGCTCAGCTCAAGCCGGCTTGTCAGCGCAACGGGATTATCTCTGTCCTACGAGCCCACCGCCCATATTTTTTTCACCTGTTATTCAGTGAAGGGAAAGGAAGTCTGTGAATTTCTGTGTAGCCTCAGTATTTCGTTTCGTTTCCCTTTTTGTCAGAACTAACAAGGAATTTACTAATGTTTGTATTGTATCTAAAATTGTAGGTCTTCCTTTAGCGAAGCGGACGCTAGAAACCGCTGTTTTTTCATAGCTACTCCGGTCTTAAAGCTTGCAGAGGCTGGGAAAAGAGACATACGCTCTCTCCGGAAAGTATATCACCTTTACAATTTTAATATCATGATCCAATAAAAATGCTTCATTGCTGTTCTTAATAAACGAAGGCTGCGATATACTAAATTATAGGCCCTGGAAGCAAGTTAATTCTTAAATATTAATAATGATTGATTTATTCGTTCGAAATTTTCTAAGGTATACTTGTCATTTTAACTTGGTCGAGAATCTAGAATCGTGTGTTAGATGAATAGCGAACATATTCGAAATTTGGAGAAAATCCTGAGGCTGCATCAGAGAATGTCATTTTCAAACACAGTTACAGAGTGGAAAAACATATATGTTTATCAATAACTTCTCTTATTAAAATCAGTATTAATAAAAGCTACTAGTCGAACAGACAACGGAACAGCTATTTTTCCCGTAATTCAAACTGCTTTATAACAATTATGCACCAAAATACGGACTGAACAAGCCAACGGTTACAAACTGTTTCCCTACTCTAATCCCTAGGTTCCCAACCTTTCTTGGCCTTTCTTTTGAAAAATATATATATTACTCTCCACCCACTTTTTAAAGAAATAAATTACTGACCACCTCCTTTTCAGAAAAAAACCACACCTACTCCCCTTCTTGTAATAAGTAATATAACCAATATTGCTTCAAAGGTTTTAGGTCATAACTAGTGTTGTAAAAAAACGTTTTTTTTCTGGCTTGAAAAAAAAACATGAAAAAAAACTTTGAAAAAAAAACATGTTTTTTCTGGAACACGTTTTTTTTCACAACTACTAAATCTCAAATTTGTAAGGCAGTTTAAAATGACTGTTTTAAGAGTTTATTCTAAGTACTTCTCTTAGTTTAAAATCTACTATATTTATCTGGTTCAGTAGGAAAAAAAATTACGAAAATATTGGCAAAATTAACTGAAATTTTCTTTATGAACGGGGATTTCCCGAAGAGACTAGGTTGCGCGAGAAGGAATCCCCATTCCCCATTGTTTGGATTGCTACTTGCTATTTGAAATAGTGCTGCCAACCCTACAAAATTACCTACAGATCTTTTAAAAAAATTTGGAATTTAAAATTTATCAACGGTTTTTTGCCTCTTTTTATTAGACTACTTATTGGGCTTTCCTTATATTCGTATACTTGTTAACCCTCAGAGTTAGTGGTACTGACTCATTAAATTGTCAGTAAGGGAGCGTGCATAAACCACATAGCTCCATTTTGGCCTCCTGTGAACCCCCCCTCCTCCCCCACGTAGCCCTACGTGGATATTGCCCCCCCCCTCCCCCCCGCTCACGTAGCACGTAGCTTTCTTCCGTTTTGATTCCAGAAGACATTTTGTACTGTTTTCTCTTGTCAGACTATCGTAAATTACATACGGATATAATTAACTGAGGGAAATAAATACTCACATGCTGTTGTGAGTTCAGTTCCTCATTTTAACTGTGAAAAATGTTACGAAAGGAAAGTTACGTGGCCTGTCTCAGAACCCCCCCCCCCTCTTCCCACGTAGCCCAGCATAGCCTTCCACCTAACCCCTCCTCCCTCTGGACCGAGCCACGTAGTTTGTGCACGGTCCCTAATTATGAATCGTTTCCTTGCAACCGTTGGTGTAAACAAACGATTGAAAAGAAGTAAAGCTCCTATTTTGTATGATAATAGATTTTAATTCAAACTTAAAAGACCGTAACACACAATTATCAGCACAGTCTTTATGCACAGTGTGTACTTTGCTCACTATTTAAAATTGCAATTTCAAAATCTTTTGCGTACAATACAAGAACAACCAGTAAAAGAAAATTTAACTATTTCTGAAGTTATGGATCCAGAGGAGACAGAAGAAGAGTGAGAAAATTCCGACACCGATCGAACTAATGTTGGTAGTGCTGATACTAGTGAATGTGGTACTTACATATAGGATGAACAAAATTATGTTACCTATATAGATACACTTATGAATAATTATGTGAGACATTATATGATTCAGTAAGACTTAAAACACACATGTAAAATGGAAGTTCCTTAAATAAAACTATAATTTATCAAATATATTTTTTCTGAAAAAAAAACAAAATTTAGAAAAAAAAAACACGGGTGCTAGGTTTTTTTCATGTTTTTTTTCACAAAGCTGAAAAAAAAACTTTTTTTTTTCAGTTTGCAACACTGGTCATAACCCACTTTTTAAACTGTGATTCGATGGCGCTCATCTTAGGTGAAGTATACAATATAATATACAGAAAAACAAGTACCGATTTCTAAAACAATCAAAAGATATTAAAAATATTGGTGTATTGTTCACAGTTTGATTTACAAATACATATTATGAAAAAATATTAATTACAGGTCTGAACTCGGTGTAATAACATTAATTTTTCGATATTGTCATAAACAATCCTATATCCACTCATTCCACTACTGCCAATCTGTTTCTTAAGCAATGAATGCTTGACTACAGTACATTATTTTTTGTGCAAATAGAATTATAGGAATGTAAATGAAAGTTTATATCTTGATACCTTTAAAGCCGGTTATAATACTGGAAAGCGGAGGGGCGGTGGATGGGCCTCAACGTTCTTTAGCATTGATTTGTACTGGAAACGCCCCCACGAACTCTTCAACGCCCACGTTGGGAACCACTGCTCTAATCCACAGAGAAAAATCTTACGAAGGAGCTCTTCTAGTAAATTAAGATAAGCAAAATGTATTTAGACGCAGCTCCATGTTTAAGAGCAAATAATTGTTCTACGGACGTTTTTACTGTTATTCAACACGAGAATTCCTGGTTTCTGACAAGGCGTCGTTATCATCCCAAGTCATTTCCCTAATAACATTATTGACCGAAGAATCATGGTAACCTTCAGTTTTTCAGAGAGTGGACCTTTTTGTGTGATAGAGATCAGTAGCAGTCTACAACAAACGTCCTGTCTTTCAATCCTATTGCCTCATAATTCCTATCCAGGAATTAGAAAGAACTTTTTAAAACTCTATGTGTGGAGCACAGTACTTTATGGGAACGATACATGGATTTTCGGAATACCAGAAAGAAAGAAAATTGAAGCATTTGAAATGTGATGCTACAGAGGAATGCTGAAAATTAAGTGGACAGACAAAGTACGATTTTTGGTAATGATGGGTGGGGAAAAAAGTTTATGGAAGAAGCTTACTGAAAGAAGAGATAGGCTGGTAGGACATATTTTGAGACATGCTGGATTGGTTAATTTTTTAAAATACTTTATTGGCACTTGGGCTCTTGGCCATACAGTCAAGATACATTATACGTAGTGCTGTATCTTTATATATACACATACATGTGCCCACATTTATATATACCCATCGCACATACACACAAGTCACTGTTTATATTATAGGATCACATCATAGTTATCAAATTATATATAACAGAAATAGTAATTTACATAGCATTACGAACATAAACATTAAGGACATAAAATTATAAGCGGAGTTCAAGGGCATTTTAAAAGTTAAAACATTACGAAAGCATTAAATCACAGATTTCACTGTAAGATTTTGATAATCCATGTAAACGCGTTATGCATAATTTCCATTAAAACTTTTTAACAATAAAACAGTAACCATCTGATGCTCTGTAAACAATAACTGTTTGGAGTATTGAGGAGTAGATTGGGTTCTAACCGGTTATATTTCTATATGGTTTCTAGTTATGAAGTGCACCATCCTCTGGTATATTGAGACATTTTCAAGAGCAAGGAGGTGGCGTATATTAACTGGATAACTTATGTCCCAATGTTTTAGGTCTTTCCAGAAAGTATCTGTTTCTTCTTTGTAATTATTGCATCCGAAGAATAGGTGGTTTGTATCGGCCTCGGACTTCCCCTAACACTGACAAAGTGGGCAGTTTGCTAAATTTATTTTGTACAAATGGCTTCCGAATCTGCTGTGATTGAATTTTAATCTCGATATTATAGTCACAGCTTTTTTTGTGGCATATTTTTTCTGAAACCATTGAGTTGTCGGTATTTGTGGTTGTATCCGCCTTGTTACAAGTTTTGAGCGAGGATACACGAGTCAAACCTCCTCTCCCATACGCACTGAGGGTCGGTTACGTGTTCTGATATCATCTAAGATGCAATCTATTGGTAAAGACATTTACCTGCCCGACACCCATACGCTACCATCTTCATTTAAGCAGTTAGCAGCAGCCGACACCACAACAGTGAAAACAAGTAATAGTAGCTTCACCACTGTTGAGCCACATTGACGGGCTGTGTATTACACTTCATTTACGAATTCTGAAACGTTCTTGGCAGACAGTCTCATGTAACCGATGCTTAAATAGAGCGTGGTGGGTGAGCGCTAACGCTCTGGCCTCACATTCGAATTCCCCTCTGCTAATCCAGATTTGTGTTTTCCATGGTTTCACTAAATCACTCTAGGCGAATACCGGGACGGTATCTTCAGAAGTCCATAGCTGAATTTGTTATCATTCCTTTGTGCCCATTCCTTTTCCTAATGATCTCAACGAGATGTAAATCCAGAAGCAAAATAATAATAATAATACATTAGCAGGAATTGTCCAGATAATCTCGTAAACAGAGACATATTTATATCCAAAATTCACAAGTGGCAAGTTGACCGGGAGGAAAGATTAAAGAAAATACCTGTAACAACATGGTCAGATGAGAGAAAAGAAGTCCACAGCAAGCGTACGAAGGAAACATGGGCACAAAGGAAAGCGAACAAACGCTTCTGAGTACTTTGCGTAGTACTAACCGGCTTATCCGCAAATAATAATAATATTAATAAGAGAAAATCCGATTCTTAAAGCAAAGGGTAACAATTTAAGAATTGCTTTGTTTTGTTGATAGACCTGATATGAATAAAATCAATTACAGTTCCGTGCGTAGTTTGCAATTAATACATACTATGTCACCATTAACAATATGATTTCCCCTGCACACCCTCCTGTTCATTTACCCATAATTTTCACTTTTCATTATGGTGACACAAAAATCGGTTTAAAATCTATATTTGTGGATCATAATTTAATATCTCAAGAGATATGATATTACAACGAATATCGCATTGTACAATGTATGACATTTAAGGTTAATATCCTTTAGATGAAGAAGCGTTTTTTCCAGGCTCCTGAATATTTGAATGATCTCTGAAAGTGTGTTCTTGGAAGTGGATCCCAGTGGGAGTAACTTTGTACTATCTAACGTCACTCTGATTCTGAGTTTAACGGAGTAACGGAAATGTCACTGCATCATCTTGTGGAGTGCCGTGGAACAGGTGTGCTAAATCGCGGTGCACCCCGCGTCCTCAGAGGGGCGGCGGTTTCTGAAGATCATTGCTATTCGCTCTCCGTTGTGAAGGGAGGACGCAATCAGTATGTGCAGCGCCATCCTGACAGACTCCGGAAGCGGCCTCGGATGTGACATCTGTCGGGCGGCACGCGCCCTACCTCATTCAATATGGCGCATGCATAAACATGAGTCTTGGAGGAGAGTGGAAGAGAAGCGGTATTCTGCAGAAGTGGAGTGGCAACTGACCTGCTGACCAGGGGGGAATACTGCCTGATAGACGCACTACAGCTATATGTAACCACTGGAAACTCTGCACAAATTACAAGCTGTGATCAGTTATGCTTTATGACACAAAGTGGTAAACATCATTTATTTGTTTACTCGTCTTAGTTAGCGGATAAAATCGTACCTAAAGACTGTATTGTACCACTTGGTAAATGGGAAATCGTATGCGTGTTATTTAGCCAGATTCTGATTGTGCTGCAAAATTCCACCAGCTAGCGTCTAGTACCTCTTAAATACGCTAACAGAGAGAACGATTTATTGCAGGCCATAAAGCTTAAAGCTTCGTGCATTGACAAAAATACAAACAACAGTATTGGATCTATGACGACAGACGTTCCTGGTACGGTAGAAAGTTTCATACGAAAGAAACTATGCCTTGTGCGTTTCTTAGAAAAGGCAGGTTGCGGAACGCCTCTTTTGCAAGCCCACCCAACCAAAGATTTTGTTAATGCTGTTATAAACCATTGGATTTTGTCTGTTTATGAGGAGGACCTATGGACGAAAAGATAGTAAGTGCGGCCTCCCCTGATTAGCGGGAGTTGAGCGACGGCGTTCAAGATACGAAGGCAGCCGAGGTTTGCTTTTGGCTAACGGAAAGCAAGACTTCACTACGCGACCTCGACGTACAGCTGATTGCGGAGAGAGGCTCTGTGCTTGACTTCTCTGCCATGCTACGGTAAAGAAACGCGACGATGCATAGACACTCTTGCATCATTCAACCCTAGGCAACACTCTGAGATTGTAATCATGTTCTGAACTGTAATTTGTTCACCAGCTGCTTCATTTTGTAACTTCCATAAATATTACGATCATCAGACCTGTTAAATCAATTAATCAATTTTATATTTAAAGAAAATAATAACGGTGTTGTAAACCATGCTATAATGACTTCCTTTCCACTATCTCAGTATGTCATTTCACTAGATATGTGTTTTAATAGTATTCTCAAATGTACAATTGCTTTGGTAAAAAGTATAGTAGAACTGGAATGTCGCTTATCTCGAATAAAGAACACTTCCATTCTTGGCGCCTACCCGGGATGAATTCTACTAATTATCTTATTAAGTAATTTATCTAATTAATTTGTCAATTTCTCAAAAGCAGACACCACAGCACTTACAGTTGAAATCCGCCCTGTTCCCTAAATTCGTCCCTCCTTTAGCTACCATGGTACGTGTTGAAATCTAGCGATAGACTAGGAAAATCTTCATTACAATGCAGTTCACTGCTGGCAATGTCGTAGTTGTGCCCTGTTGTGTTCATTTACCCTCGAATGTTTCAAAAATAGCTCCCGTGAAAGCTTTCTACAGTGTGTAATCAACTATAAACAGTCATATTGACGACTCACAGTACGTTTTCCATTATTTAATGATAAGTAACTATAGATTAATACTTTAACATTGAGTTCCATTTATTACAGATGTTAGCAATAGTCGTTTGCTTAGAAGTTGTCGCCAATTTTAACATCACCGTAGTCCTAAACCCGTTCGTTTCGAGATTTTCAGTTCCGTCCCTGGGACGGATTTAGGTCCATCGTTATTAATGACACGTATGTACTTAAACTCTTTTACGGAGAAAATAACTATTTTGAGAATTACATAAGGTTGCTATAAGGCTAACAGAGTGGTTATCCGCAAGAGAAAAAAGCGAGTTCACAAAGTTTTATCTTATGGAGCCGGGACCCCATTCCTGGCAACGGGAAGTTCCCATAAGACGATTCTAAACGCCTCTTTAGAAAAGAAACAAATGCCAAGAGATGTCTCATCTTCGAACATACGGTCATGTGGGGACATCGATGATAAAACTTTTCATAAAGAAAACAACATAGTATGACTCTAGTCCAAACCACTCTGAAGCTGGAAGACAAGTTCCATTGGTGGCAATTGACGAAGAGGATCCATCATGCCCAATTTACAAGAAGCGTTTTCCCCAAGACAAGCGGGGAGTGAAATGGATCTTCTGTTCAAAATGCTTCTAGTGTTGCCATTATTGAGCACATCTTTAAAAAAGTAAAAAACTTTCTTCACGATTTTAGTCTGAGTGTGTAAATAATAAAAATGTTGTCATATTTCCAAATTTATCATAAGAGATCTTAATATTGTTTTGATCAACTTTTCAAAAAAAAAAAAAAAAAAAAAAAAAAAAAATACAAATGAGTAGATAATAAAATGAACGGTGGAAGAAATTAAGACATCTTTTCTCAAAAATTGCAATTTGCATTGTTTTAATTAGGGCTACTTAATATTTTTTTTCTCATGAAAGATTTATATGCTATAAACACAATGACAGAACTAACAGTTATTGAGTTGAGTTCTTTAAATGATTTTTTTTAAAACATTGTTTTAAAAAATTGAAAATTTTGTGGAGGGGGACGGTACATGGCACTTTCCCTTGGGAGGCAGAAGACAATTCGGCAGAGCTCAAGAAGAAGAACTGTATAGACCTAACCAAAGATAAGAAGTACGGTATTTGGTTCTTTACTTCTCTCCTGAGGGTTTAAGCTGAGGTTACACATGTGCTACCGTTACACAGTTACCTCGGAGAAAATTGCTTAACGTCTCAGTAATAGCCTAGATATTTACGGATAAACGATCGAAGACGATAGTTCTATTGCCCTCTGATTCCGTGCCCATTTTTACTTGATTTGTAGAATATGATTTCACAAAACTAAACTGGTACATTACTTTTTAAATATGTGTAATCGGACACCTGTGTAGTATTCCAAAATTGAGAAATACTGCCAATCTACTGATCATAAATGCTTCTTCGGGCGACAAGAGTAATTCATAATTGTTATTCTTCTAAGTGCGTTAAAAATAAGGATATTATCTCACTGGTATAGCAATTCATTTCTTAGTAATTTCTTAACTAAATAGTATTCTTATTAAATAACAATCATAACATTGATTTTGTAGTGTTGTTTAAATATTTTTTCTCAATAAATTGAATATGAATTAAAAAACTAAAATTAATGTGTAGATTTAAATGAAGTACATACTTTTCTTCGTGGTTGGTTTAAAATTTAAAACATGTTGAACTATACAAAATCGTAATTAGCTAACCTAAATTCTTAGTTTGCTATGATAGCAACATCTATGAACAGAGTGAAAATATCTCTGGTCATTTTTATTCCATCAACGAAGGTCAGGTGCGTGATGTCATAGTGAGACACACATAATTATACAATGACCAAACTGAGCTTTTATCGGTATTGGTAAAAACGGAAATGGAACTGTTGCTCTAAATCTTTTGTTCTCTGTTTTCCTATTGCGATTCTCATGTAGAGGTTATATAAGGCTTTTGGAAATGCTTGACCGAGCTGAATAATAAGAAATAATTGTAGTTGAATTCCTCTGCAGCTGACGTTTTCATTAAATAATAACGACCATATTAAGAAGCAACTGCAGAAGAAATGGAGAACAGTAATTATAAATTAGCAATTCAGTTTTAGCACGATTGTGTGGGAAAAGATATACGTTTTGTGTGTTTTAAAAATAGTAGTATCCTGGGCTAAAAAACTTACGTAATTTAAATTTAACGTTAAACTGTAAGTCCCAACTGCTCGGTAGCACCAGCGAATCATAGTTGGCAGAATGTGCAGCCAATTTAAACGCCGTCGCTTGAGCATCGAATTACAGTTCGTGACCTCCAAGCAATGAACACCATGAACAATTTTTTTTCCGACTCGGCCACCACCTAATCTATTGGTGGAAAGTATTGTGTTGCCATCTGTCTTTGTGTGTTCTGTATGATAAGTTTTTTTTTTTTTTTTTTTTTTTTTTTTTTTTTTTTTTTTTTTTTTTTTTTTTTTTTTACGTCCGATCCTGGAAAGGGGGGGGTGGTTGGCTGGTGCTTTTGTACCTTCCCGATCGAGAGTTGCGGTGCATCAGTGCATTGAACCACAATGTTCGATTATAAACTTTTTGATCCTAATAGATTACTTTTTTTCAGATAAATATCGTTTTCGTCACCAGTACTGATTTTAACTGAACGGCACTGAAAATATACCACATGTTATGAAAAATTTTGCTGTCTAATCCCTTGTGTGTAAATATCCCCGTGGGTAACGGCATAAAGAGCTACACAAAAACAGAACATTCGGAGCAAAGCTTTTCAGTACCCGGACTAGTGTTTTTACGTTAACAGCAGGTAGCAGAGAGAGAGTGCATTCACTGAGACCACATAACCCCCTGTAACCGACGTGGGCCCCATGAATAATCAACGGGCTTTTAGGCAGTTTTACAGGATCCCTCCGCTTTAATGCTACGAGATTTCACAGGGCACCGGGGATATACGTGCCGATAGACGAACTTTATTTCAGAACTCTTTTCATCATTTAAATTATCAAGGGGCTGTAATTACAGCTTATAAAAGAACGATTTCCATTAAACTGTTGCTTCTGCTAAGGAAATTAAATATTAACGAGCTCATTTATTTCATTAGTTTACCTATAACTATAATAACATGTACGTGTACACAAAATAATTTACGCTCCTGTGTAAACTTCAGCACTATCTAAATGCTTCAATATTTCTTCTTTGTGGAAAATATAAGAATTTTACATAACAACTTGTGGAAGTCCCTAATAATTGCGATGTTCTATCTGACAACCTGCATGAATTGTGGCAAAACTGCTTGAAATCCTAAATTTAATAAACAATTTTAGAGACGACGTTAGAAGAAGTTTAAGGCTTACTTATGGGGAATTGAAGACTTAAACTGATGTTTTGTTTGAGATGGGTGAGAAGTAATGCTTGGTCCTTGCATTCGGTAGGATGCAGGTCCGAATCCCAGTCTGGCCATCCAGACTTCTGTTTTCCACGGTTTTCCGAAATCACTGCAGGTGACTGCCGAGATAGTTCCTTCAAAACTCCATGACCAAGTTCCTTCCCGTTCCGTGACAACAATCCTCTCCCGCATTTAATGACTATGACGACGACAACTTACAACTTTCATTAATATGTAGGAAGTCCAAGGTAATACGAATAACGAACCAAACTAACCACATTGCATAACTAACCATATGGTTAAGAATATCATACTGCATTGTAGAGAACGTTACCCTAAAACAAGTTCAACAAGTTTATTAAAGCACATAATTTTATATAGTTACGTAAGTATACAGTATATTGATAAACAAAGAGCATTAAACAAATTTGACAGCCATTAACTATCCTGATCTGACATCAAATAGCAAAAAAAATAAATCAAACTGTTAGGGAAAACATATTGTTGGAAACATATCAAAAACCAGAAAAGAGTATACAGCAGATGAACTCAATGTCTTCAAAAGATTGGACTTTATCAACTAATTAAGAATTACTGTTTATCTATTCTAATATCTTAGAATGATTGCCTTCAGAATGTCCCCATGTGTTTTAAATTTAGACATTTCTCAAACAATAGCGCCATCTACTAATTTTACGGCGAACTGAAACCAAATTTTCTGGTAACAATTTTCGCGTCACTCCAATTAGCGCATGGGTGGTTCCTCCAAACCACTACTGCTTATTCCCTACTACAGCTTGTTCACCATCCATTGCTTGTTTTAATGAACTCTACAATGAAAATTTGTAAAAACCCTCTGGCCTTACATGCGGCAGGACGCGGGTTCGAATCCCCGTCAAGGCATCCAGAATTATTTTCCATGATTTCTCCAAATCACTCCAGGCAAATGCCGGGACGCTTCTTTCAATATGCCATGGACGAATTCTTTCCCGTTGCAAGTACCAATTCTTTTTCGACGAGGAACAAGAACATAAGCAAAAAGAAAAATTTATACAAAAATACTTTTAAGAAAAGATTGAGCACTCTGAATTATTTATCTATCCATTGTATAAGTTTTCTTATCTTTTAGCTATGGAAAAATTCATTGAAAATTATGTCACTAACTGTTAACAAATAATTAATAAGTCGCTCTTTCCAATTCCTTATTGTTTATACTCACAATTTCGAATCATTACAAGCGTGAATTCCAACATGGGAAGTTGAAAGAAAATTATAGTCCACCCCGTGCTGTTTATACTAATAATCGTCAAACGTGTTATGTACGAAGTTAATATTTACCATTTACATCAGAAGTATAACAGACAATATGCTTTTCATGTGTTACTATTACACCGTTTTAAATTTCTTTTCGTTGATTATATATTTCATATCATAAATCATTACTTTATACAGTTTTAAGATATTTATTTTTTTCCAAAACGAGGTGATCGATCAGAAGCCATGACTGATATTGTTGTTCGTAAGTACGTTCACTTTTACTTCGGGAGATAAAATAAATGAGAGACCCAGTCACACCATTCCCTCGCAACGCGCTGTCTGCCTCTCAGTGGCATCGGAGCCAATCAGAGCAGGCGCTCTACAGCCACTGTGCCCTCACGTCGGGTGGCTGCGTCGCTATTACCTTCTGATATACACAGCACAATACTTACTTGCAGCTTGCTGTGCGGTAGAGTCTGGCTGCACAGGGTGTTTTTACTTCAAAGGGACACTAATGATTTTTTGTTAAGACTGTCAGCCTCTTCAACTTTGGAGTTAATAGACGTGGAAAAGGACTGGTGGCAAGGCACGGCAAGGAATTCAGCTTTGGTCTTATGAAGGTGCCATTCCGGCATTTTCATGAGTGATTTCGAGAAACAATGCAAAACTGAAATCTGAACTGCTGGCTGGGGATTCGAACCTGCGGTCTCCCTAATGAATAATGATCTGTAATTTAATTTCCTCAGATCACTCATTCACCTCTAGAGCTACTGGCTGGAGAAAGGTGACGCCAAACGCCGGCCTTCGATACCAGAAATATTATTAGCAACTGTTATTAATTGAATTTCCAGAATGCATTGATTGAGACTGATTTTCGTAGCATTGCATTAAAAGAAAAAGAAAAACACTTTACATGTGATAAAAACGTGGAATTGGTTTCCAGTAACATGTAGCTAATGAAAGAAACATAAAAAACTTAAATTACTCTTGGTATTTGCAGCAACAACGAATACCAATTGTCGTTCCGGCTTAGCCTAAATTCCAATTTAATTAAAAATTCCGCTAGTGTTCCTGCTTGACCAAAGATTAAACATTACGGTTTATATCCTTTTTACCGGTTTCACTTACCACTTTCGTTAATAGTCTTTGTTCGTGTTCACTGTGAGTTCTTTAAAGTGGACGTCAGACTTCTGATATGTTACCTAAAGAAGTATTCTGTCAATTTATTTGATTGGAATTGTCTAACTATTTAATAATCTAGAAACCGTAGCAACTTCTCAGGCCACTACGGACACAATGACCAATGATTACATTATCTATGTTTGGTCAGCCTCTTTCAAGACATACGTGATGCTTTCGAAGCAACCGTTGATGCAATGGATGATTGTTTTCCCTCTAAACTAAGTATAAATCCTACAAATTTTGCAGAGTGAACGTTTAGGGTCAAATACAAGTGACTGTTTCAGTTAGTTCGAGTCTAGCAACCATGACCTTTGAAACAATTATACGATAGCGCGATCGTCTGAATCCATGCTTAATATATTCACTATTTAAATGTTGCATAGTAAACCCGTAGAGTGAAACACAGGTCAAGTCAGATCATGTCAACCTGTCATAACCTTTGACACTAAAAACGGGTACTTTTCTAGACCCACGACCATATGCATAAACGGTCACGGGCTTACGCTAGTTTATAATAAATCACAAGACCCTGAACGTGAACTGGCAGAAAGGTTCCAATTGCCTAATCGTAGATTGTGTTGCAGCAGTATAGCAAACTTCATTACATTTTTGGTTATACAAATTTTCTAACATTACATCAATGTAAAAATTTTTGGAAAATAAGTTTTATTGGAGGCACACATTTTGCTTGTAGTCTTTTCTTTATTGACTTACTAATATTTCGCCAGCGTGGGCCTAGGTGTGTCGAGTAAGGAGTTTACATTTTTTTAAATATAATTATTTTTGATTTACAGTTCTTATCTCGGAGAAGGAGAAATCCCTCAATGTCATATAATATGTTTCGTTTCTTTAAGCTACTTTCTTTTACAGCTATCAGAATCATTTAATTTTTCGGTTTATGTATATTTTAAATTAATGTAATTTAGAAAAATTAAGAAATTAACTAATAAAATTTCGATAAAGCTGCGTGAGAATAAGGAATTTTTAGTATGAAGAGAAAATGTTCTACATAAATGTCATCCTAACACATGGAAAACGTTATGTAATATAGAAAAATTAAGAAATATTTATAAAGTTATTTGATAATTTGGCATTTGAATACCAAGAGGAATTATGCTACATGAATGTTGTAAGGTTATCCCGAAGAGATAGCCGTATGTATGTAAACCATCCTTAAATTGGATGACGGCGTGTTATTTAAAGGAGATAGGCCCAAGTTCCCCCCTTTCAACACATGCAAGCCGTTAGCTCGATTAAAAAAATTAACAGGAATTTTGACATAGTTTGTAAATGAAAATACTACTATTCTTGTAGAAATATTATAGAATTTAATTAATAGCATTCACTGACATAGCTTCTAAAACACTTATGCTCCCATATATTTCACAAACTGTTTTAGTGTTTGTGCTTCGTAGCATACAACCTCCTCCAAGTGGCATGGCACACCAACTACCTCGCGCTCTGCTCTGCAACAATGCAGGCGCCCAAGCAACAATAACTGCCGCACGGCTATGCTGCCCAGCTTCAAGGATTGTTACACACCTTAGATAACAACACTAAGTTACCTCGGCTACTAAACAAACTACAGATTGTGGAAACCCAACATTATTACAAATGTAGTTTAAAACATCAATATAATTATTTAGGGTACTTATATCTGATAAATATTACATAATTCAATATTAATAATAACAGAAAAATGATTGTGGGTTAGTGATAATGTTACTCCGTGATCAAGTTTTAGTGTCGATATTGATCAGAAACTTTGATATGGATTGTATCTCAAATTTATAATGTAGTATCGTAACATTTAGCGTAAATATCACAGTTTATTGGAGTGTTTGATGCAAGAGGTTTACGTTTTCTGTATATTTTAACGGATTATATTCCAAGAAACTGAATAAACAGATAAAAATTTACCCAATTAAAAAGAATATTACAGCAATCCAAAAAAGGGTAGTGATTATCTGTGTTGTAGTGTTACCTCGTTGGGAATCTTGTGAGGTAAAGAAATGAGTATTTTCTTAGAGACAGTCTGATCTGCGGTGCCTATCTTTCCTGCTTACTTCTTGCTTAGACCCACGGTCACGTAGAGACTTTAAGCTTTTAAACTGTGGAAACCCATCGAAGTCGGTTTGGTGGTTTTATGAGTGATGAAGTATCAAATGGAGTACTTCGAAGTCACCTGTTATTAGAATGATATATTAAACCAGTGGTTAAAGCACTTAGGTGGATAATCTACTGTTCCGGTGGGACTAGAAATATTTTTACTGGCGTTGCTTTGTTTATATGAGTACGCCAGCACGCTCCGTGATTCGGTTCCAACATTAAACTGCATGTCCAACTCCGACAGAGGTGGAATGCGTGGAAATTTGAGACTCTGTCAACGTTCACTCAAAATTACTTCTGTTTTATTATCCGTTATACGACTTAATTATATTACGAGCATAATTTGTTTTCCATGGTATATATGAACTACTGTACAAGTAAGGAGCACAGTAATTATTTTAATGCATAGATGGTTCACTATTTTTTGTTTGAAATAATAGCAACCTTTAATGTAAAACATATATGAGCAAAAAAAAAAAAGTAAAATGGTAGATGTTGCAGAACAGCGTACAGATTTTTTTTAAACGAAGAGAACGAGAAAAATTTCCATTGTGCTTATACTAATCATACAGAAAGCCAAAATATCTACTTTTTGTTCGGTCCTTCATTGGTGACGTACATAACTACTGAAGGAGCACTGTTGCTTTTACTTCATAATCGATATGCGTTAAGCCCGAGTTGTATGTATCATACACGATCCTATTTTCCTTGAGTATCGCTCTTCTTGATCGATGCAAACCCCAAGTCAATTTCCGTCAACTTGCCTCAATATATTCTTTGTAGAACAATAATTTTAGTCTTTATCATCTACTTGCATGGCATTGTCTAATATTTGCACTCTCCACATATTCCCTCAGCTATACTGCAATTCTAACAAACTACCATTCACGTTTGTTTTAAAATGCCACTTAAAATGTGCAACTTATTTGGACAAGTAAGATTCTTGCATAAGCTCGTTTGTCTCCTATCATTTCCTGGTCGTCTTGTTGATTAATTTCTGGACTTTATCCCGTGATATCACACTTAAATTTTTATACTTTTCTATTTTATAGTCACCCCGAACTTTAGATTTCTCGCTTCCGAATAGGCTAGATTCGCACGACTTTAAAATTTTTATGAACTTAAGGGAACGATTAATATTAAAAGCTTTATCTTTTGAGACAAAATTGTTTTTCATAACATCAAGCCGATTCCAAGTAACATAAATATCTTACATTTAATTTCTGATGGGTTTTTATTTTGTGTATATTCACACCCATTTCTAGGACAATGTCAACTTCATCTAGTTATTGCAAATCTGGTTGTAGGCCATCTTCCGCAATTGTTAGTTAATAGATTATAAATCAAAATTCCGTCTGGAAACAACTGTTGATGTTACTGTTTTCTTTATTTCCATACGCGTTTCGCCCTTATGGTGAGGGGCGTCGTCAGTGTAGCTAGGGTGATGGTATTTACATGGCGACCTGGAACAGCACTTTATGCATCTTACAGATCTTCTATTTCACAATTATAAAAACTGTTTTACACATATTTCTGAATTTGCACTGGCATTATATCCACTGCAACTGCAAACTCGTTTCGTTTGTCTAGACAACATCAACAGTTGTTTCCAGACGGAATTTTGATTTATAATCTATTCATCTAGTTAATTATAGGGTTAATCAAAATCCCGTATATGCTGAAGAGCTGTTTTTCTTTCCTTGTTGGAAATGGCCCTCGTTGTCGGAGTCAACAAACGTGGCGCAGACAAGAATGCGGCCATGATTATTCATACGAATATTGGCGGACAGGTCGGCCACTATGTATGTAGCCGCCGTCTCGACAGCCCATATTTCACGATGCTGTCGTATCAAGAGTGATGGCGTTAGACTGTTGCAGGCCACAACGAAACCTCTTTCATCTCTTGGATAACACCCTGCTGGACAAGTAAACGGAGGTTACTAACCGCTGGTATCAAATGTGACCTGAAGTATAGGAACGGTTGTTAATTTATGACGCTACTTCTGTTAATACGGGTTTATGTACTTGTTTTTAAAATATTGCGACATAGGGCAAGTTTCGGCTAACTGTTGATCTGAATGTACAGTACAATACAACATGTGACGAGTTTCTTGTGGTTTGTGGCAAACTTGGTAGTAACAGAAATATCGTATTGTGTGAAGAATGATAGAGATTCAATCCAGTAAAGCACAATGTTAAACTAGCTTTAGTGGTTTCAAGAATATGTAAGGGATTCAAAATCACTTCTGTTGA
The DNA here is from genome assembly GCA_031002005.1 of Vandiemenella viatica. Lineage (NCBI taxonomy): Eukaryota > Metazoa > Arthropoda > Insecta > Orthoptera > Morabidae > Vandiemenella > Vandiemenella viatica. The sequence goes on from CM061919.1 coordinate 139,215,925, forward strand.
AACGATTTATTTAAGAAATATTTTTCTGTAACAATGTTCGTTCAGTAACAGAAATTGATTTATTTTGAAAACTAATATTTGCCTGTTGCTTAGCGCGTCCTAGGTTTGTGGACGAATGACCCTCCCATAGACTGGAAATTTATAGCACCAATATTAGTGGAGGTCGAAGTGTAATCTCAACCAGAATTTTTTGCTAAAATTTTCCTCAACTCTCCTTATGTAAGTGTCACAGAGCTGATACGTGGGTTAGGCTGGGATTGTTTGGCGGACAGACGACGTCGTTTTCGTTTAAATTTGTTGGAGAATATGCGAAAATCTCTAATTTACGAGTGCAACGAAATACTTCTTCCGCCAACCTATTTAGGTCGCAATGACAGAAGGGATAAGATTCGAGAGATAAGATTCCGTACTGATACATTTATGTATTCTTTCTTTCCTCGTTCTGTTCGGGATTGGAATATTCTAAAATAGGATTGGTGCTTAGCACCCTCTGCCACCCACAGTAATTGTGAATTGCAGAGTATAGATGTAGATGTAGATGTAGATATTTTGCCGTAAAGAAAAGAACCAGAATTTTGTGGAGTGTTTCTAGCCATGTGTCCAGTAACGTTTATGTTTTTCTCCTAACGTGTTTCCACTGTTCTCTTCGTCAGATGTGTAATTTTGAGAGGATAGTTTTCGCCCTTTGCAGCCGAAATTAGATGTTTAGCCCATATACTGCTATTATAATTTGAAACTATAACAATATTCTCAACGAAAATGAAAACAGTAAAAACTTCAATGACAATATTTATAGAATCAAAAAATCGTAAGTCCGCTTTTAACGAAAAACCAAATTTTTTTCTGCTGAGTTTTATGTAAAAGTAATTTTGTTACATGACCAACGAAACAGTATCAAAAAAATAAAAACTCCTATAATGTGTTTACGAATTTTTAGGCCTATTGGAGTAATTAATCTTTGATGTGATTATAATGAAAATCTATGATACTTATCTAGTAAGGTTAAGAATAGATTATCATTACCTGCTTCAGAAACCAGTCAAGTAGACCTTAACGTGTATCATATATTTAAAGCTAGATCTTAAGCATTAAAACTATGAAAACACTATTATAATCTGATTGGTTGTTTGGGCATGACGCCATTACGACGTAATCCCTAGGAATCAGACTGCTACAGATTTATTTATGTAAATAAGAGATATGGTAGTCTATTTACATAGATGCGGATTCAGTACATAGAATGCTCGCCTTGAATATCGATAGACTATGGTGATTTGGTTTTAAAGGTTAGAACATTTCTGTTAAATTCTAAATTTCTACGTATTATATTTTCGAAGTAAAACATTAAACACGTTCTATTATTATAATTACATTTCAGCTATTGTTATAAGCTATCTGATATCATCTGATCGTACTGAAAAATTGTGAAAGTGATAAGATCTACTATATTTTATTACAAATAAAAAATATACTACTAAATATTTATTCAGTTTACACAAAAGACTAAAATATAACATGTCAGATGGTTCTGTATATACAATATTATATTACGCTAAAAGATTGTAGCGTATTACCAAATAGACCGAAAGTACCCATTTATTTCTTGTTTGATTACCAAACGAAATAATACTAACCCAATGTGTGTGTGTGTGTGAGACATGCGGAGACAGAAAAATCAGGGTAAATAAATATGAACAGTAAACAAAATAATTAAAATTCTCTGTTACCTTCTGCTTTTCTTGTACGTACTTAATAGCATTCGTGCATCTATTTTGGATCCATTACTTAAATGTTTTTATTACTTGTTATTTTGTTAATACGTCTTTTAAATTCATAAGATATCAACAGGAATCTGGCAGTAAGTCTAATACATTTGTTATAGCACATTTCAAATGGTTATTCGGATAGCTCTACATAGCCCGAAAGATAGACGGTGATGTAAACTTATTAATAAAAATTAACAAGTTTAATTAGCCTTAGTCACCACCCATATAAACGTTAATTAAGTAAAGAAAAACAAAAAAAATACGGATTCATACATTCAGGGAGTAGATAGAAAGGAAAGGGTAACATAATTCCATCATCTATATACTATAGTTCAAAATGAATAGTAAATATACATTTAAGAAGAACGGGAAGTACGGCAGTTATTGACCATTAGCGCTACTGATTAAAATTTCCATTAACAAAATCTTTGGCTACGTACTTTGAAGCTCAAAGAATTGTAACAGTGATTTTTAAATAGTCACACTCTGCTCATTACCGATGTTCATGTAAGTAGGTTAAACTTATATAACACTTATAATTTTCATACAAACCTCAAAACACGAGTGCTTAGTTAGCGTAATATCATACTCAAATCGGTATGGTAATTTTTTATGCCCTTGTTGAAATCAATCATATTATATAAATGTATTTGTAGCAAACACAAAAACTCAAATGGAGCACTGCAATTTCGTGATGAAGTTGTGGGAATCAAAAGCGTTTATGTCTCACAAAACGTTGAGATTATTTCCCAGGAATATTACACTTGTAATTATTACTGGCCGAGTCAGAAAAAAAATTACCTGGGAATAAAGATTCATGTTTTAGTGCGCAGAGGGAAATAAACGATGGTTATATTACAACTCATTTTATTATGATTACCGAAAGAAATAGGTATAGAATTTTATACTTTAACGGGAAAAGTTTGACGTAAATGTTAGTTCCTTTGTCCTAATGTTAACGAAGCAAGAAGCCTGAAAGAACAGCTATTAATATTCATAATTTTATGCACACTACGCGTGATATGGATCTTTATTGTCCTCATGTTGTAACTGGAGTCTAAAGGTGGCGTGATTATTTGCAATTTGTGTTCTACATAATAGATAGCCTACATAATAAAGAATGGGAAACGGTTGCGGAATTCCTGGAATCAAGCGTTACAACGAGAGCTAATTGAAATCAAACAGCACTAACACTAATTAATTCTGAGCATTTGTGAGAAGCCCATTGATGGATTTTAAGCGATAACTACACTTTTAAGATGTATTTAAGCCGCAGTGAAACCCTTCTCTAAACATCAACGCCTAGAGCTGAAGCAAAACTAATATTAATTTTTTAATCCATCAGTGAAATTTTTAAAAAAAACCTTATTTGATAATCTATTTAAATCATATTTCATTCGACGTTTATATGAAAAATGAGGCACTCGTGAAAGGTTAAAAAAATCATAAATGGTTTAATAAATATACTGTGAAATGCTACGGTATTATTGTCGCTGACGTAGGTTTCTGCAGACAAATAAGAGACGTAAATTTTATGACAATGTAAGAATGTTATGATTTGGTTAAGACAAGAAAAACGATATAATTGTTACTGCCTATAATTAAATATACTTAGGTGCTTAATACCCGTTGATAAAAATTAAACAACGTACGGATTTGGTTAGTAGTTAAAAGAACCTGAAGTTATTAAAAGAAAGAGACTTTAAGGAAGAAAATATATTAACTAGCAGCATTCTTAACTTCTCATTTTCTGAAGTCACATTAAAAACTAATTATCAATATTTACTGTGTATACACAATTATAATTCAAAGTTATCAACAATAATTAAATGTAAATGCGTGGAAGCTGTCAGATAAAATGAATTATTGTTACTTTAATTGTTTCTCAGGTTAATCAAGGTCATAATTTGAATTTTACTCGCATAAATTTAATAACAAGTATGAACACTCAAAAAAACACAGTAAACCAGGATTACCTCATGACAACCAACAATTTGAACTTAATAAACACGGTTTAATCTTTGAGCACAAATTTCTATAAAATTTGAACCCTGTTGCACATACAAATATTTACTAGGCTCACATTTAACTAGATACTGCATGCTACAAGCATTGGCAAGGTGCACGAATTCATAGATATTAACAGAATTTCCTCGCAAGCTATCAGGCTGCGTCCTTTGGTTACAAGCACAACGTTCCGACCCCATCCTATAGTCACTTTAAGGGGCACAATTGTTGATTCAGACGGAAAAGACGTAGCCAACATGTGACCCCATTGACGGATCGGAACGTTGGAATTAATGAAAAATGACCTTGCATGACATCCCACGAATATTTACGCATTGATATTCTTATGACTTTTAAACGCAGAAAATTACAAAATAGAGGGACATTTACATAAACATCTGGAGAGAATAAGTGTACAACAATTGAAATAAAACCTTGTTAGACGTAAAATATGAATAAATATCTTAAATCCTTGTTACAATCCTGGATGATCTGAATTTAGCTGTTAATCTGTCAATCAGTTAGTTATGTGCATTCATATATGGCATATTAAATCGACTCATAAGCAAGTGAATATATGTATATAACTCATGCACTTACGCTGTGCGAAGCAAACAATTACTGAAATAGATTAGTAAGAGTGAAATAGAAACGTGGAAAGTATGTTTAATTTTATCTGTATATCAGAGTCCTAAAATATTTCCAATGGCCTTGTTCCATGAGTATTAATATCTAATTTGTTTTATTGAACAATTTTTCATTATTATACTTTCAACAATTTATTACTTGATTTTATAAATCCCGTCACGTCACTGCAGTTTTATTCAAGTTTAACGCGTCTGGGTCGATTATTGAACATAGTACCAAAGTAAATCATTTTTAACTGCCATGATACATTGCGTCAGTTAATCTTTGAAATGAAGTACTTAAAAATGTACGCCAAAAATTATTTATTGTTATTGTGAACCGCACCATCACCGTCGTATTTTTCAGAGTGGATAAAAGCTACAAATCATGTTGAGGTGAGTTTACGCTTTGTTAATTGCACAACTAAAATGCAGACCAAAAATATCGTGCTGTATGGAACCTTAAGTAATATTTTACGCGATGTTTAGTGATTTTTTGAAGAAATACAAAGTAATTTTTTATCAGAGATAAATTCTAATTCGTAATCTCACAAGGAGTTCAGAAAAAGATACAAAAAGAAAGCAGAAAAATACAGCAAAAACAAAAAAGGAACAAAAATAACTAAAATGAACATAAAACACAACAATGCTTCATTATCAATGCTGAGTTTTGATGAAATAGATATCTTAGGAATACTTCAGCTTTGGTAACTAGACCTTTGCCACTAATCCTGATGGTTCGGAATACAACACGAGTGACTATCATGAAGAAATATTATTATACAATCGTGAAAGAAGATAGTGTGACTTTACTGGATTTTGGCTTTGATATAGTTTTGTGTCTTGTACCATAAAGGGCCCATGTTTGCAGAACGATTGCTGTTCGCATTTTTGTACAGAACTGGAAGACACATTTCATCTCTTCTTCTTCAAGCACTGATCGCAAATTGTATGTTAATACTTTACTTCCTAAAAAACTGATGTTCTTATGTGATACACAGCGATACACACTAATCAGATGTTCTGTCGTTGACTGTTATACTTGAGCTATGATTAAGTATTATTATTTTAAGAACTTTTATCGTCTATATTGACTACCATTCTTTAATCGTTTTTACCGGGCGTGCTGGGTAAGCGATAACGCTCTGGCCACGCATTAGAGAGAACGCGGTTTCGAATCCCCGTCCGGCCTTCCAGATTTGGGATTTCCGATGTTTCTCCAAGTCACTCCAAGCAAATGCGAGGAAGATTTCTTCAAAAGGCCATTGCTAAATCCCTTTCCGCTCCTTGCTTCCAGTCTTTTCCCTTCTCCGTAAATTTAAGCACAAAAAAATATTTTTGTGAAGATGTAAATTAATGTTTCTTACTGAAGTTAGTATCTAAATTTCTCAGCTACATCCTACTCCCAGAACACTTTACGCACCATCATTATCCAATTCTGTTATTGAGTCATATGGGCTTCAAGACACGATTTTGAAAAAATTTCTTGAGTTAAAGAATATGAAACTTAATTACCACGCCTGTCCAATGGTTGAAACTCGAGTTTAGGATGCTGTGTTCTAAACACTAGCGTATATGTTTATACCTCTCTCTGTGCCATGAAAATATTTTTCTATGTGTTATTTCCGAATTTGGCTTAAAAATTTCTAGGGGAAACTGAGGAATGTCTCAGAATGAGAGTACATTATTACGGGAAACCACTTAAAGTTCGTAATTAAGATGGATGGTACGCTGGTTCTAAAGCTTCAAGTTGAGTTGGATCTTTTAATGTCTGCGTATAAACTATAGTGATTATTTAATGCGATCAGCTGAACGGAAATGTAACGTTCGTCGCATTAATTTATTTTACAAACTGCATGCTCTCTTGCGGTGATTTTACAAAACTCTAAAAGAAACATGAGTTAATGACTTTCTTCATGATATTATTGTGGAAGAAATATTGTATAGTGTGCAGTTATATATAGTAAAATTCCTAGTAAGAGTAATATAATCTAACAATAGATTTTTCCTGTGTAAAAAAGATTTTTTCGTTCGCTTATGGATTCCTGTGTGATTGAATATATATAAATTAGCCGATAAATCACACAGCAATCCATATATGTATCAAAATAAGGCAACTGAAGATAAAATAACTCACGATTGGATTGAATTTTTAAGTTTGTTTAAGTGAATTTTTATCAAAAAAAGTTTGGTATTACTGTTTCGTTCGAGTTTGACGGTCAGTAATTCAAGTTGTAATGCTATTTGTATCACAGTTTTCTGTCATTTTAAGGTATGTTTTACAGTGTTACATGTAACGAATAATGATTCATTGAACATTAGATGTAAAGTTAGTTGAATTACTGCTATTAATGTTGCAATAAATGTTTAAGGTATCTTAAATGCCTTTTTTTTTATTGCTTTGAACGTTTACCCTTTTAATTTCGTGTCGTGTGCATCTCTACTTGGTCGCGAAAAGTTTCGTCTGAATTTTTACAGATTATCTCCTCTATTGTTGAAAAATCTAATTCTGTTATCAATCATCCTTGCGAAATGGTCTTTACTGAGTCGAAGTCGTCAATTTAATAAGTTTGGTATAACCATTATCTTGCATCTCTTTTGAATGTCTGAATTTGCTGTGCTAAATGCTAATATTTTGCTTTTTAAATATTTTGCATTAGGATACAGTGAAAGGAATATTGTTTCGTCGGAACATCAATAAGAACGAACTCTTTCAAAATTATGACACATTTTCTTTACTCGAAGAATATCAATTTCAAAGGTGGTAAAAAAATGGAACAACAGCGTCTCCTATGTGGATTCATCGCCACAGGTCACGCAAGTATCCATTTTCATGACAGTTAAAAATTGCTTGCAATTTTCTCGGTTCATAATATTTGTTCCCGTTTGCTACAGGAGAAAGGAGATAGATATAACGAAACTGAAGCTCTCAACAAAGAAAACGATCGTTATGAGTTTTCGTGTGGAGTAAATAAATGCAAGCAATTGTTATGAGCTTAACACAACTGCAAATTCTTTACAGCAACTTCTGAATTTTTTTTATATTTGTTGTCTATCTGGCCAAATTTTTATTGATATGCTTTGAGATAACCAGGTAGTATATAATGATCTTCAATGGGCAGTAAATCTTTACTTCGGTATCTTTTACAGTAGGTGCATTTTTATGTCAATTTTTTATTAGATAATATTTTCGTCCTTAAATAAATTTGTCACTCAACTTAAAACTTACATTTTAGCTAGCCGCAGTCAAGTGTTTTCACATCCAGCTACAGTGAGGAATGTAGGAGTAAAGCGTTCTAGTCCGATGCCTGATGATTACAATAAACGTACTCCTTCGGTATTTGTAATATTTATAAGCAAAAATGCTTTGTAGTATGTGGTATTCTAGCTTGTAGAATCAAAAAAATTAAAGGAATGATGTGTATCATTCACTGATATCGCGGTTTTGAAACTACAGGAAAAAACCTTACTCACACTTACGACGTTATGCAAGTTGGCTAATATCATCACAAAAGTGCATTTCCGGGTACTACTTAATTTAAAATTTACTGCCTTTTTGAAAATAGTTTCATACAATTCAAATAATAAATAGTTAAAAAAACAATATTATTACAATTTAATGAAACTAGCATAACTCTTAAGCATAAATAAATGTCTGTAAAACTTTTTATAATGATTTGACGGAAAAAATAAATATCTGGTGTATTCAAAAGTAATGATTTTGAAGCTTTAAGTGATGAGATTGATATCGACTTTAAGGCTATTAATTTTGTATGTGCATAAGGCCACGAAAACGCCACCAGTTGCTTAAAAGTTTTTTATTTTTCGAAACTGCAGTAATGTTTTAAAGAATAAAAACTTCTAAGCAACTGGTGGCGTTTTCGTGGTTTTATGCTAATATAAATTTTTTTACCGTTGCTGACACGCAGCTATGCTCAAGATTTTATTAATTTTGTGATTTCGATAGCTAGCTGTGAGAAATTCCATCAAAAATGGTACCATAGTCGTATACGTCCGGTCACCTTCAAAATACACAGAGGTTATTTTTACTAGCAGCTGGGAGACCAAAGAGAACAACATAAAAGCCTCCTGCTTGTTCGGCTACGCACCCGAATCGTATTACTGCCTCGAAGCGACGGTGCTGCCACCACATACACACACGCAAGCAGGAACCTAGCAGAGCACCACTGGTGGAATGCGGGCCAATATTTCCACTGTCAGCCCCCGCTGGATATACATCCCGCGAAACGCAGCTGGGTGGTCCGAGGGCCGCCGCCGGCTGCTGAGATAGACCTGCCCGGCTAACACTCGGTGTATTCCCTAGTGTTTATACTGCTATTGTGGCAGCTTTGTGTCATTGCTGAGCATGGAGTAAAATTGCCACCTTATAAAATAATTTTCATTGTAAATATTGGAAACTGATTTCACCCATTTTATGAGAAGGTGTTATTACTATTACTATTATTCCGCGATTCATTAAAAGTGTGTGGCGGAGTGTGCATTGCACCTATCCGGGGAGGTAATGGTTTTCAATGGATATACGGGATATGGCAGGAGGCGCCCATGGGCTATTGTGAGGAACCATCCCAGCATTCGCATGGAGTGATCTGGGGAAACCATGGAAAACCCATATCAGGATGGCCGGAGTACTTTATCGAAAGCTACTCCTGTCGGATTTTATGTTTAGTCGCCCGGTAAATCCTTTCTATTCCACTCCTTAATCGCTCGTCGAAAAAATGAGTACAGAAATGAATCGGTTCTGGCCCTGATTTCTCTTATCTTATTTTCGCGGTCATTCCGGGATATGAATGTTGCTGGTAGGAATATTTGTTTACTGTCATTCCGAAATACGTCAGTCGTGAATTTTTCAACTAGCTTCTGTCGAGAGCAACGCCTTCGGTGCTCCAGGTCTTCCCAACCTAACTCCTTCAACATCACACTTACGCTTTCCCTCTAACTATACAGGGTGGTCAGAAATTCACTCATCGGCGGGTACGGGCAGTGTTCGGAACGTTGCACTAACGAAATAAATACAAAAAAATCTAGTAAAAGTCGTACCGTTTTTGAGTTATACGCAGCTAAAGTTGGCCAATAAGAGCGCTGCGCGTGCGAATTCAAACAGCCTTCCACAGGCGGTGTTGCCAAGCGTACTCGAAGCATGGTACCGCCAAAGAAAACGAAAAGAAAAACTCTCTTCGGAAGTGGGAATCGAACCCGCAACCTTCATATTGATAGTTTGCCGTCTCACCGAGTACGCTGCCGAGGCACTATAGTTTCCTTGTTTTTAGAAGCCACTAGGGCGGACTGTTTGTTCGTAATCGGAATTGATCGGTAATCCGCGACATTTTCGGGAAGTCGGTGGTGGGGCTAAAGGATTTTTTTTATGGGAATTGTTTGTTAATTAGTTGATCTGCTTGCTGGATTAATCTTTAATTTTATACAAAAATCGTTTAGTTAGTGGCACAAAAAAAATTCTGCAAACTTAATTTATTCGTTGCAAAGAAGCTTCCTTAATTCCATGTAATCGTATTTCACTAGATTTCAATCACAACATTTTTATTGATTAACGTGAATATCCTTGCTACTATTTTGCAACAATAAAACAAAAAACAATAAACTTTTGGAAAAAAGAACAATAAACCCATTCTAACGTTTGTAACGTAACTTTCTCTGCTGCAAAAAGTCTGTTCTTAGTCAAACAAGTTGTAAACATTTTGGTAACGTGTATCAACTCGCTAACGCGTGGCAAGCCGCAAAAGGTAAACAAGCTGTTACTCATTGAAAGCCCTTTTTTCACTGATACAAAACAAAATTACTGTACAGTACTTTCATTTCCAATTTGACGTTATAAGTCGCAACATTGAAACCCAACACGGATTTACTTACAATAAGCGTCAACCCGCGACAGTAACCGTAAAATAAATAATCTCTGAGAAATCTTGTTTTTAGTAAAAATGTATCCCAATAAACAACAATAACAAAAAATACGGTCCCTTACATTTTACAGCAACTGCTCAAAATGTCCTCCCTCAACTGCAATACCGGCACTACAACGCTGAGTTACTGAATTTGCGAGTCTTCCAAAATTGTAACTTTCTCTAATTTCATCAAAAGCTAGAATTATCCTAGCCAACCGTTCTTCCTCTGTTTCTACTTCAGTCTCATAAACAATGGCCTTGACAGCTCCCCAGAGATAAAAATCCAATGGGTTGTAGTCTGGTGACAGAGCTGGCCAGTGAATTGGGTCTCCTCGACCAATCCACCTGTTAGGATACAATGCATCTAAGTGTTGACGTAACGATACTGCAAAATGCGGCGGCGCGCCGTCATGTTGAAACCACACGTCATTACGAATTGCCAACGGGACATCTTCTAAGTACAACAGAAGAACGTTTTCATGAAATGCTAAATAAGAAGCGCCATTTAAACGTTGAGGAAGTAGAACAGGGCCTAGTATAAACTCGCCCAAAATACCCGCCCAAATGTTAACACTAAATCTGTATTGGTATGACTTGACAAAAATTGCATGCGGATTTTCGACATCCCAGATGTGGCTGTTTCGGCTATTAAAACACTCCTCCCTGGTAAAGCACGCCTCATCTGTCCACAGCACCTTCCTTTCAAAGTTTGTATAATCGTTTCATTGCTGCAGGGACCACTGTGAAAACTGAACTTGAAGTGGAAAATCATCTTTCTTCAAATCTTGGACCTTTTGAAAGTGAAAGGGATGTAACCCTTCGTCGTGAAGGACGTGCAAAACAGTGGCATATGAGGTATGGTAATTAAAAAACAGCAATAATGACCCTATTGAAAGGCTGCATTTAAACGGATAATTTGAGGGATCACTTAGACTGGACGTACCTGTAATGCGTTGGCAATGACCCTAGAGTTTGTCCTCGGATTATCAGCAATCATTTCCAGGTCATTGTTTTCAAATCCTAGACTCCACCTGAACCGATTTCGTCCGGCATCGGGCCTGTAGACAACAATACTTCCCGTTTCTCTCAACCTTCTGTCAACCAACACAAAGGTGTTTGCCGATGGAATCACACAGTTAGGAAATCGAGTCGTGTAAATCTTAACTGCTTCGGCCCTATTTTGTCCAGCAGTGCCATACGCCAAATGCATATCGGCGTACTCTTCAAACGAAAATTGATGACGTTGCATGATGACAGTGTCTTTATTGGTAAGTTGCGTTCGACTGCGAGACTTCTTCTGGCATGGTCCTTTAGCCCCACCACCGACTTCCCGAAAAATGTCACGCATTACCGATCAATTCCAATTACGAACAAACAGTCCACCCTAGTGGCTTCTAAAAACAAGGAAATTCAAGTGCCTTGGCAGCGTAGTCGGTAAGTCGGCAAACTCTCAATATGAAGGTTGCGGGTTCGATCCCCACTTCCGAAGAAAGTTTATCTTTTCGTTTTCTTTGGCGGTCCCACGCCTCGAGTACGCTTGGCAACACCGCCTGTGGAAGGCTGTTTGAATTCGCGCGCTCAGCGCTCTTATTGGCCAACTTTAGCTGCGTATAACTCAAAAACGGTACGACTTTTACTAGATTTTTTTTGGTATTTATTTCGTTAGTGCAACGTCCCGAACACTGCCCTTACCCACCGATGAGTGAATTTCTGATCACCCTTTATATACCTGTCACGAATCGGGCGGCTCTTCTTTTCACCATATCTAATGCCTCCATTAATCCCTTTTGATGGGGACCCCATACAGAGCAACAATATTCTTAGTGAGGCCGCTCTTTTAAAAATAATAATTACCTCCAGTAAGATGGTGGTATTCATGTATTCGTATTTACATATAAATATATTTGATGTATTTTTATTTATCTAAAAAAAGAAGGCATTCTGTGTTTCCAAAGTGAGGATAAATATCAAGACCTCATATTCAATAGTTCTCATTAAACAGCTTTTGCTAGCATTGTAACACCAATGAAAACTCAAAAATGCTTTGCGGATCACTTCAATCATTATCAGCAGTGCTGAAATACGAAAACTTTATAATACAAATAAATTGTATGGAACCCTATACACCAAATAAGATATTACGGGGTGATTCGGTTTATATCATGAATAATACAAATCGGATGCGTAAAAACTGCATTTAATACCTGGGTAAATGTTTCTTATAAATTATATTTGATTATTGTAAGTAAAGATAACTTTTGCATACCAAACCAACAAGTTTTGTGGGTGAGCTGTAAAATCAAGCCCAGGTTTGTGTTTATAATTATTATATTTAATTAGGACTTAATGTAATTAGAACTTGCGGATGGAAGCAAAGAAACAGAAAGAATTTTGCCATGGTCTTTCCACGTGAAACGATTTTGGGAAATCATTGAAAACTGACATAACAGATGTTTGTACCCGAATTCGAATTCGTTTACTCCCAGAAATAAAGGTTCTAATGCTAACACCGTCTCAGCAGGCTCTTTTTCGGATGTTTTAGGCTGAAATGTTCGTTTGGCTAAGCCCGATATGCCTTAGAAAAAAAATGATAAATATATATTATGGGAATTTCCTCTTCAATCCAAAACACGGCAAACGCCTTTTATTTTCCTTACCAACTGTTTATCCGTAGCTTTATAACACATAACCATCAAACAAACAAAAATTGAATGTTTTACTAAGTTTCCATATCTTGAATTTAATAAATAACCATAAAAATTCAGATAAAAAATGAATCTTTTACGTTGATATAATATTTTTAAATTTTTAAGAAGCATATAACCTTTGAGCTTTATACCATTACTTTGTAGAACAATTGACTCGATTACCATCTTACTAAATGAACTACTTTCCTTTTATTTTCAGGTAAGCTCTAGAATCGTACTTGATAAAACTTCATGGAAGAAGCGTAGGTAAAACCGCTTTCTTCACGTTTCCTTGTGGCGCACTAATCGTAAGTATAAAAACAAAAACAAACTTCAATAATGTATGGCAAACAGTTTCTGCATTTTAAAACCTGTTTGAGCTGTTTTTGCTATTGTAATTTGCTAACAGGATTTTGTGTGGAATATAAGTATAAAACAGAAGTTGTTATGCCTGATACAATAATAGATGTTAAATTTTATTGTAGATTTTCGCCAATGTTTTTGCGTTATGGAGCTATGAAACTCTAAATACCTGATACGTAGGGTGTATAAACCTCATATTTCAGATGTAAATGATTCAGTAGCGAAAAAAAAAATCAAGTACGAAAGTTATCTACGAAAACTTTTGAAATGTATATTATCAAATAAAAAAAAATGATGAAAATTCCCTCTTCTTCCAGAAATAATGTTTTCGTTTAAAGTAAACGTAATACTGAAGTCGTGCTTTGATAAAACGATATACCTGCCAGCTATGCTGTCAGCTTCAACCGGAGGAGGAAAAATTTGAAAAATTAAATCAACCAGCAAATCCACTTCCCGACGAGCGAATGCACGGCTGTCATCTCCACACAGAGAGATCTTTCCACAGCCAGTACGGCATCGCGAATAACCAAGCACGCACACGCACACGCACACACGTTCATACAGGCATGCACACGCGTGCGGGCTGGGCCATTAATTCACGGTCCATAGCGCGGTTAGCAGCGGCCTGTGAATTATCGTCTCTGGATGGCAGCTTCAGTGACCCCCCCACTGGGGGCAGCACGGGTGTCCTAACATTCATTTCGGCACCTTGCAAACCCACTCAGTGATTGGTGGTTCTCCACGCCTATCGAATGAACTCCGTCATTGATTTACCTCTACCAGCTCCGCATTTAGAGTGTCCTAATAATTACGAAACAAATAAATGCAACACAAAACTATGTTACATAGATTAAAAATGATTCTTTTTTTCCGTAAATGCTTAGTTACCAAACCTAAACTCTAATTAGTTACTTTAACTGTGCTAGTGTTGTTTGTTTAAAGTCACCAAATCTATGTTTGTGATGCTTCTACAGTTACGGTTATTTTGGATGTAAGTATATTTCAAACGAGCAAATCATTGTTTATAACTGAATTTTCGATATTAACGTTAACATCAATCATTTAAGCTACAAATCAAATTCGATTTTGCTATAAAAGCACTCCATTGGTTTATGATTTAATATTTACATTTTCTGTTACTTATCACATTGTATGCCTCAAGCATGAGTCAGCACTTAAACAACGTATAAATAAAGTGAAAATAATGCAGACGTGAAAGCATCTTACGAGACTACATGCTCAGCACAACTGTAGAGATCTTTCTGTGGATATCATTAGTAAGAAATATTGATGCAGGTGGCACATTTACTAAGAATTTGAGCAATATACCTGTATGTTTTAAAACCATAAGATAAACACTGTTGCAGACAATTTGTTTAAAGCATAGAAACCTAGAACTATATGGTGATACTGTTCTAAACTGACACCCAAATTTCTGCAGAAGAACATAGTAATTTTACTTTGCCCAACCATTTTACACCATGTTACACTACATCTTAATGTGGTTGCCTATTAATTTAGTGATTTGTTTCAGGTACATCCATTTCAGGATGACTGTGATGTATAACGGTTGATTGAGGCATTAGAAAATTGGTGTTTTCGCTATGTGACTAATGCTTCTGCTCTTCTTCACATCCGCTCAAGTAGTTGCAGATGAGTCATAACGACATCGTCGTATATTTACCCAAGGAGACATGAAAATGCTAATCTGATTAAAATAGGCAGCAAGTTAGCTATTTTCGATACGGTTTTCAAAATGTATTTTCTAATTTCTTTCTTTTTTATCAGTCAAGAGAAATCATCTCTTTTAGGTGCTGAGATACATTGTGTATATATATATATATAATTTTTTTTTTTTTGCCCCAGGCGTCTGATGAGAAGCAAAGTTTCTGATTAGTTGGCACTAATAAGTTAACAGTCATTAATTCTTTCGTGTTTGCCATTAAATATGTCTATTGATTAATAAAAAAAATGTTTTTCATAGTAGTTAACTATTACTAAGGTTTTCCATTTCATGAGATTAGAGTAATGAACGTTATCAGAGTTACTATTCATACTATCTGTTCAACAAAAAAACAACTGTTCTTGAATTAGACCTCTCTATTACAAGCTAGCATAATTTTTTTTTAAAACTGTCAAATGTTCTCAAATTTGTCGTTACTTCTTCACTAATTATTAATTCAAACATAACAGAAGGACTCCAAAGTCACTGGAAAGATATGGAAATAAAATATCCATGCGTTTGTCTGTGATTTGCAATGAACGGGACAGAGAAGCATAGAATTTGGCTTTGCGTGCTCAGCAACCATAAATACCTAACGCTGTAATTTTACTTATCTGGAGTGAAAGAGAAATGTGTAATTCTTTTGAGAAATTTAAAGATAATGGTGGTTGAATGTTTAAGGAGTGATAGATAGATAGATAGATAGATAGATATGTTCACTTTGATCCCATGTGAGAATAATCTCGGGGATGTGGAACAGTACATACACTTATTTGTAATGTCAATATTACTATATAATTGATAATGTTATTATATATTGACAACAAGTTAGCTACAACCAATTAGTATAACCAATATCTCCTGTTATCTACAAATACAATCCCGAGTTAATTAATACTTATTATGTGGAACAGTATATACGCTTGTTACCAGCATCTAATAATCAGTTATTTTCTTACAACCAGTAACCATGATAAGTTTCACTGTGATTTGCGACTACATAGCCTATTATATCATGTTAGTTGCTATTTATGTGGAACAGTACACACACTTATTAACAATATCAATTATATTACCAACAACTCATAAGCAGTCAATTACTTAACAACCTGTTAGTATGATAATTTTTCACAGCAGTTTTTTGAATGCATGCTATCCCATGTTAGTTACTATATATGAGTGGAATTTTGTAACCACAATAATTACTTAAATTGTCAAAAGTTTCAACAGAAAGAAAAACCATATATCATTTTAGTAATTGTGGACAACTTTGTCACCTTCCCCTTCCATACACCATATATACTATTTTATCAGTCATTCTTAGTTACCAAATTCCAAGAAGAAAATTCTTTCACAGAGTAAAATGTGTTCTGAAGCAGAAACTCTTTCAGTTTGGACTTAAAGTAGTTGGGTTTTTGTAGGTAACATTTAATTTCTGTTGGTAAGACATTGAATAAGGAAGCTCCAGTAAATGTTAACCCTCTCTGTACAATTGACAGTGATTTGTAGTAATTGTGAATATTATATTTATTCCTAGTATTATGGCTATGTATGTCAGCATTAAGATTGAAGTGTTCAGGATTTTCCACTACAAATGATAATACAGAGTATACATACTGTGCTGGCATGGTTAGAACACCCAGGTTTTTAAACAGATTTCTGCACGACGTCCATGGGTTAGCTCCACAAATAGTTCTTATAGCACGCTTTTGTAATTTAAATACCCTTTGTGCTTGTGACGAGTTTCCCCAAAATGAGATGCCATAAGTGAGCAGGGAATGAAAATATGCAAAATATACTAACTTTCTGGTTTCTATATTAGCTATTCTAGATATTACCCTCAGTGAGAATGTTGCAGAATTCAGTTTTTTAAGAAGTTGTTGAATATGTTGTTTCCAGTTCAATTTGTTATCTATATATACACCCAGGAATCTTGTGAAACTGCTTTCATTGATTGTTTTCCCTTCTGATATCACATTATAGCTGTCCTTTGTTTTATTTTTTGTAACAAACTGAAGTAACTGTGTCTTTTCTACATTAAGCATTAGTTTGTTGGCATTAAACCACCTATTAATTTTCTTTATGGCATCATTTGCTATGTTTTCGAGGTTTTGTGCTGATGGATCTTTCAACGATATGCTAGTATCATCTGCAAAGAGCACTATGTGTTCATTATCACCTAGTATATGTGGAAGATCATTTATATAGATTAAGAACAGCAGAGGGCCAAGAATTGAACCCTGAGGCACACCACATTTAACTATACCCCATTCTGAGTTTATAACATCTCCTGTATTAGCATCTTTCAGTGATACACATTGCTTTCTATTTTCCAGGTATGATTTAAACCAAAGTCCTGGCTTACCACTAACTCCATAGTGATCTAATTTACCTAGTAGAATATCATGATCAACACAGTCAAAAGCCTTAGCAAGATCACAGAATATACCTAGGGAATTTAGTTTTTAATGCATTGATTCCAGTATGTTGTTTACAAAAGCAAAAATTGCTGAATCTGTTGAAACACCTTGTCTAAAACCAAACTGTACTTTACTGAGTAGGTCATTCTTTTGTAGATGTGCATACACCCTTCTGTACATTGCTTTTTCATAGATTTTTGAAAATGCTGGTAGAAGTGATATTGGTCTGTAATTCTCAATCTTTGAGGTATCACCCTTTTTATAAAGCGGTTTGATTATTGACTTCTTGAGTGAGTCAGGGAAGATACTTTCTTCAAAAGAACTATTACAAATGTGACTAATAACTCTACTAATGCTGGTGTTACATTGTTTCATTACATGGGTTGAAACCTCATCATAACCAAATGAATTTTTATTTTTGAGGGATTTAATAATTTTTTCAATTTCATTTTTACTGGTGGGAAATAGAGACATAGGTGCTGCTTTTGGTGACAAGGATTTAAGTATTGCTATAGCATCCATATTCCCAATACATTTTCCTTTTATTTTTTCAGCAACTGTTAAGAAATAGTTATTGAAAGCACTTCCTACATACGAGGGGTCATTTACAAGTTTATCATTAATGCTTATAGATATAGGTTTATGTTCAAGGGATGATACAGTTGTTTCTCTTTTAATAATGTTCCAAACACTTTTTATCTTATTATCTGAACTACTAATCTCATCGTTTATGGCCAAACGTTTAGCTTCTTTTACTACTTTGGTTAAAATTCTACAGTAAGTTTTGTAATGTTGTCTGAGAAGCATATTATCAGTATTCCTAACTTTTACATACAATTCCCTTTTATGTCTGCAAGATGTTTTGATACCAACTGTAACCCAATTTTTGTTTAATCGTTTTTGACCAATTGGAGCTAGTTTTGTAGGGAGACACCTTTCGTAAATTTCCAAAAACCTTTGGTGAAAGTAATTGAATTTATTATTTACCCCTTTTAATTTATAAACAGTGCTCCAGTCCTCATTGAGAAGTTCATCTTTTAATGTTTTTATTGAATTGTTCTTTAATGGCCTAACTCTGACAAATCCTTTCTTTTGTTATTTTCATTTCCCACAATATCCAAAGTAATTATTTGAGCATTATGGTCTGACAAACCATTTTCCATTGGAATTGTTCCATTTATTTCTAATTTATGGTGTTCTACAAAAATGTTATCAATAATGGTACTACTATCTTTTTGTATTCTAGTTGGGAAATTTACAGTTTGATAGAGATTGAATGATCTTAGCATTCCTAGAAGATAATCTGTCTGGTTACATTCTACAGCAAAATTTATGTTGAAGTCTCCACAGAGGATAATTTCCCTTTTAGTTCGTGATAAATTTAGTAGAACTGCTTCAAGTTTATTACAAAATTTACTGAAGTCTCCTGTGGGAGCCCTATAAACTGTCAGCACTATAAGATATTTGTTTTCTAATTCTAACTGTGTTGCACAACATTCAAAATCTTGTTCTATACAGTATTTACTTACATCTAATGATTTTGTTTCAGTATTTTCTGTTACATATATTGCTGCACCACCCATTATCATCTCTGACCTGCAATAACATGAAGCTAATCTATATCCAACAAATGGGAGGAGACATATTTCAGAATTCTTCAGATGATTTTCTGTCAGACATACAATATTTATGTTAATATTCAATGATTTTTGGGTTTCTTCTATAGATATTATAAACTCATCAAGTTTGCTTAAGATACCCCTAATGTTCTGATGGAACAAAGCTATTTTAGACTGACATTCTTTATTTTTGACTGTAATATCATTATGTACATTTCTTAAATAACTCTTCCTACTCTTGACGTTTAGCCTAAAAAAGACTGAGTCCTACCACCAATTACCACTGGGATGGGGTTCACATCCAACCTGCCTCTCCTGATGCTACTGGCAATCAGTTGCGTTAGCTTCTGCTTGCCCCGAACATTCAGGTGGAGTCCATGGGAGGTATGGTCACTCCGTGTTATGCAAGAAACATCTATCAGACCAATGTGTGTTCGGTCAGCCTGACACAATGCACGCTTCAGATCTGCCTGTGTACGCTGTACATGACCACGCATCCAGGGTTGATCATAACGTTTGAAGAGGTCAACAAAACCAACATTGGTGTGAGTGGTGTTTTTAGCAATGTTGTCAATGTCTGTTTCAACACAATAATTGAGATTTCTGGACAGACTATTTCCAGGACCCCCAACAATAATTATATGATCCTCTTTAGTAAGATCTTTCCCCAGGTTTGAAATTTCATCCACAACATTGCCAAGTTCTGCATTAGGCTTAAATATACTGCACACCTCAACATCAGAGCCCAGGCTTGACTGTAACATTGCACTTAAGCCTCTACCGTGACTACTTCCAAGCAATAACACCTTCTTGGATTTCTTTTTACGAGCTTTGCACAATGTGTGCTTTTTTACAGCTTTGTTGCA
This sequence comes from Vandiemenella viatica, assembly GCA_031002005.1. NCBI lineage: Eukaryota > Metazoa > Arthropoda > Insecta > Orthoptera > Morabidae > Vandiemenella > Vandiemenella viatica. The sequence goes on from CM061919.1 coordinate 139,235,920, forward strand.
ATGAGACAGCCCTGCTGTGGTATCTGATACATCCTCAGTTAGATTCTCCAACACCCCAAAAGCATTCGAAACTTCCAACTGAAAATTTGTAGAATGCAGGTCCTGGTGTTTCCCTCCAGTTTTGGCTGTAATCCACTCTAATTCCTTAACATTTAATGCTGCTTTTTCAGCCTTCAAAACATTGAGTTCTTCAGTTAATTCAGCCAATGTGGATTCGAGACAAGAGATCCTACTTTCTAGTTCCCTCTTTTCCTTGCTACTTTTGCAAGTCGAACAACTCCAAGGGGAGTGAAGCGCATTTTCAGCTTCCATGTAGCAACATTTCGGATGAAAACGAACTCCACAATCATTACAGCTGTTTCCCTGCTTTACAACCCTGCGACAGCCACCACACTTCATGCTCATTGACATATTATACAAAACAAAACAAAATATGAGCCCTTGAAGAGAATTGAAACTTAACCTATAAATACCTTTCCTTATTTTGCAATATAATTTGCACAAGGCACACCTTTCTCCTTTTACCACGCAAGCAAACCAATTTTAACAATAAACCTGTTAGTAACTCCTTGTTTCCTTCACTGATAAAAATATTAATTCCCTTTAACGGGTATTAGTATAAGTAAACAAGACACACGTGTTTCAAACTTGTCGAACCAAAACCTTTTTCAACTACTTAAACTATGATACTTTTACTACACAGTGTTACTACACTCAAATTCGCTAAACACACCACCAGACAAATATTTCTACACGTTATTTAATATTAAAAGTAATTTAAAAGAGCTGGTATCAAATCACAACTTCCGCGAGTGAATTAAAGTAATAAATCGATTGCTAAAACATTGAGAAATGGGTACTAAAATAGATTTCTGCCTTGAAACAATATAATTAACTAGCCTCGTACCCGCGACTTCGTACGCGTGGATTAAGAATTTTTTTGCCAGAATTAAATATAGTAAGTTGTTGGTAACGAAGGATTAGTCCCAAACAATATCGAGTCGGCATAATATGACAGGAAAGCTATCGCTATATCATTCTACCGTCGAACCTGCCTCTTGAAGAGAATTAATTTCCAACATATTTCTGTCACTATTCGATAAGATCTCAAAATTTCGTGACTTACAACTGTTAATCATACTGGAAAAAATATCCTGTGCCCTTCATACACATTTCCTTATAAAATTCCATCACAACGATATAGCCATTTAGTCGTCAAAACGTAACAAAAAGACAGAGACTTACTTCCGTATTTATAATAATATTACTGTGGTTCACACTCACACACTGACTGAGAACAACACCTGAGGGATCATTATAACGTAAAAAAGTGTACACCTACAACATTGCAAGACTACCTACGATTTGCCTCGCATTGCGCCCCTAACTTTCTAATATCTACAGTTTAACATTCAATCCGAATAACCTACGACCCAGGCCTGACTCTTACGATGAAAAACAATTTTTAAAAATCTGATCCCCGACGGAGATTTCAACCAGAGACCACGACGTTCGTAAGTAAGATCTTTAGCCACTGAGCTTCCAGTTCACTACACGGAAACACGGTCTGAAGACGTGCATATCCAACGTGTCTGTCTATCGCCGTATTTCCAAGTTATGAGAATCAATTGCCAACATATTTCTGTCACCATTCGACAAGGTCTCAAAATTTCGTGACTACAACTGTTAATCACACTGCAAACAATATCCTGTGCCCTTCATACAGATTTCCTTATAAAATTCCATCACAACGATATAGCCAATTGGGAGTCATAACGTATCAAAAAGACAGAGACTTACATCCCTAATTATAATAATATTACTGTGGTTCACACTTACACACTGACTGCGAACAAAACCTGATGGATCATTATAACGTAAAAGAGTATACACCTACAACATTGCAAGAATACCTACGATTTGCCTCGCATTGCACCTCTAACGTTCTAATATCTACGGTTTAACATTCAATCCGAATAACCTATGGCCCAGGCCTGACTCTTACGATGAAAAACAATTTTTAAAAACCTTGTCCCCGACGGAGATTCGAACCGGAGACCATGACGTTCGTAACCCAGCGCTTTACCCACTCAGCTGCCAGGCCACTACGCGGAAATTCGGTACGGACTCGTCCACATCCAAAGTGTCTGTCTACCGCCATATTTCGAAGTTATGAGACAAATGTGTTATTTATACAGGTAATTGGTCAACCAAATGTAGACAGTATTTTTCTCCTTGTTTCAAAGGATAAGTGTGCAAAGTTTCATCGAGAACGGATAAAAACTGTGGATTTGTATGAAGACCAAACAAACCAACAAAAGAAAAAAACCAAACAACAAACATACATTCATCTTATATATAAAGATTACTGTGGTTCACACTTACACACTGACTGCGAACAAAACCTGAGGGATCATTATAACGTAAAAGAGTATACACCTACAACATTGCAAGAATACCTACGATTTGCCTCGCATTGCACCTCTAACTTTCTAATATCTACGGTTTAACATTCAATCCGAATAACCTACGGCCCAGGCCTTTCTCTTGCACTGAAAAACAATTTTTAAAAATTTTAGCGTCTACGGAGATTAGAACCGGAGACCACGACGTTCGTAAGCAAACGCTTTAGCCACTAAGCTGCCAGGCCACCACACGGAATCACGCTAAGGAGGCGAGCATATCCAACGTGATGTCTATCGCCGTATTTCGAAGTTATGAGACAACTTGTGTTATTTATACAGGTAATTGGTCAACCAAATGTAGACAGTATTTTTCTCCTTGTTGCAAAGGATAAGTGTGCAAAGTTTCATCGAGATCGGATGAAAACTGTGGATTTGTATGAAGAACAAACAAACCAACAAACAAACCAACAAACAAACAAACAAACATACATTCATCTTTATATATAAAGATGAAATAGAATTTCAAAATACCACATTCTGACTGCTATATAAATCTGTAAAATAAGAAATATTCCAGATTTTATGACTTAATGCGTTGTTTTCAGTGAGTCATTATTATATGTAACTCAATGTTAACAGAAGGAAACATTATATTTCTTGAACTATTTCATTGTGGACGGATGGAAGGCGAATGTAGTAGGTAATTTATCCGCCGTTGGGGATGAAAGTTTATAATCAGTAACCAGTATAATAAATGTAAATACAAAATGTGTAGCAAATTTCGAAAATAATTGGCAACTATTTTCAGGATAATCACTTTCTTGTTTAATATTAGTTCCATATGACTATGTGAATTTTTTGTAATCACAACAATGAGTAATATCTAATATTTTTGCCGTTGAGACCATCAGCTTTCCAGATCACCGTTCAATTTGTTCTGCTGTATCTCTCTGAATCTTGTGTTTCGCCTGTCACCTGCCACTGTCTAAAAATTATCATCATTTCCATGTAATAATAAGAGAATCTAATTTCAAATACTTTTAGTACTCTGTTTAACTATCTTTATTTATAAGAATAACTCTTAGTGCCTAAGTTATCCGAATTAGCTCCGAAAATAAATGAATGACACTGTATTCTTGGAAAAATTCTAGACGAGGAAGTTATTAATATTTTTGCATTTTAATAGTGACCTGTCGGAAATATTGCAACTACACCGTATGGACAGCAACACTCGGTAACAATATATATTTTTTTATTATGACTTATTATGATCACACATTTTGATTTAATTTAAGAAGTTCCTAATATTTGATCATTACCTAAACATTCAATTAATTTAAATACGCTCAGATCTGGTTGATTTTATGTTGTTGTTATTGCTTAAATCGCTAAATATAACGGTGATGATGATATTGTTTTGATCAACTGCGTGTTTAATCAGCTTAAGCGTTGTAGAATTTAATTCATCTTCATCTTTCTTGATAGTGTCTTCAAACTATAAACCGATGATTTGACGTGATTTACATCAGTTTCTTTAAAATTAAGTATATAATTTCACGTCTGAATTTAATAACGTAGAGCTTCTTTCGATTTATATAACAAAAGACTGAATGAAAGTTAATTGAATTTGGCACCCGGGTAAAGTCAATAAATTTAGAAATTGGTAGTATTTTATGATGCGTGGGAAGAAGTACTATCCGATTTCATACTACCAAAATCCTTCTTGCTGTGATATTTGAGTGAAAGGAATGAGTGAATAAAACGTCAAACCTTTGACGTAAATGCATTGCTTTTAAGTTTCATTCATGTGATCACTTAATACCACCGGAATCCTTTGTAAGATTTTAAATTCACTTTGGCAAAGAACTATTACCGAGTAAAGGGTGCCCCATAAATAGAGGTAAGTAATTTGAGAGAAGATAAAGAACAAAAATACGATTCAGACCTGAATAGGCACCTACGGAAACGTCACCGTCAGTCTAATGTAGATAGAATCTATTTGTTCACAATTTAATAACTTGTTCTAGTCAACGCCATTGCAACTGAAAAGTTTAACAGCGAATTGTTGCGAAATGAGTGAGAACCGCGAGGTACTTGAATACTCAGATACCAAAAGTTGTTTTATTATTCTATTAAAAGTATCTAATCATTATGTGTCAATATTCGAACATCAGTTATATGGAAAAACTGGTTATTACCCACGACTTCGTAAACGAGACTGTTGAATTTTATTAATGGGAATAGATATAGAAGGCTTGAAGTTACATAAAATGTGTTCCAAAAAGCACAGAGTTGGATAATATGACAGGAATCCATCAACATACCATTCTTCCTTTGAACATGTCTCATGAAGAGAACTAATTTACAATGTGTTTAAAAATATTAACAAACTGAGGTTGTGGGTTTAACTGTGAGAGATTGCCTATCACAGATTATTCAGCTTTTTTCTGTTTGTGATGAAAAAATTATTTCACTCTCTAGCGCATATTATGTCTTTGCCATTTTGTACACAATGTTTTCGGTTTTTGGGTATATTGCTAAGATATTTATCCTTTGGAGATTGGAAACCCGTGACGTCAAAACTTTTAGGTAAACACAAAATAGTAGCCTTGTGCAGCGCAAATCTACATCTGTTCTGTACTACATAATAAGTCGTCATTGTACATGAAATTTACGAACAGATCATACATAAACTGCCCGTGAGAGAAACAAATACCAAGAGACTAAAGAAACATTACAGAAACTAAGACACGATATCCGTCTGTCTGTCACTGTTCGGTTTATTTAATAATAAATATCTTATTTATCCCGAAAATGTGTCCTATATCGTTCCTGCCGATACGGGAAGTTCAGCCGTTTAGTTGTGAAAATGCAACAAACATACAGAGAAACAGAATTACTTTTGCATTTATAATATTAGTGTAGATTTCGATTAGAACTTACATCAGTTGGCGATTTCCATTAACCTGTAATAGATATCAGGAACACCGAATCCACATCATTGTGCCAGTAGAATCCCTTTGATTCTGTTCTGAGCTCTGTGTATTTCCTCCAGTTCGACCTTTTGCACTGTGGCCATCACATACAGGTACTCGATGTATCGCGGGACAGCAGCGCTGCAGGAGTAGCCATACCCATGAATTATTCGCGGACCTCCGGAGATGGCACCCCGCTGTTGCCATTAGGGACGTGCGTTCGCGGCGCTGATTGGTTACCTGCAACGCACTGTGCGCGGGCGCCCATGTGATCTGTTGTGGCTGTTAAATATATCGCTCCGCAAACATCGCGTGGTCGGCTTTGTGTGCGCTGCTTCAGCAGATAGCGTCCTGCTGCCTCCAACAAACGTGTACTGCTTCACACAGGGGAAACACACTGCTGGACAACATCGTTAAGGACAGGTGTTTCTCCAACGGTTAACATTCATTTTGTATGTAAAATTAATCGCATCCAGGAAAATAACTTTTATCCAAAACACTTATTTTTGAATAATTGGTTGATTAGATACAGCTCTTCGTATGTGATACACAAAACCGCTTTTCTCTTACCTACTATTAATTATGTCAAGGCAGCTCCACTAAAATTTTCATCGTACTGGCGTAGTTCCTTTAACTCCCGTTTATCATTTTATCAAATGCTTCTTAAGGGGATACGGAATCTGATTTTGGGTGAAAAACTCGATTTTCATTTTATTGGCTTATTATATTCCGTCAAGTTTCCTCTTTAAAATGACGTATCATACATGGCTGTACTTGAATCATAACTATTTTATTTTTATAGATTTGTGAGATCGGGTATTACGCTTTTGTTATACATTTATTACCTATGGATCAGGAATGTTTTAATCTTTTTTCTCCGTTTCCCGTAAGTTTATGTTTTACTTCTTCTAGGAACATTATCTCAGGTACTGGTGAACCTAGAAGTCTGAAATTTTATATCATAGTGACATGGCTGTTTTTATATACTGGAACAATGATTTTTTAATTACATGATTTACAATCTGGTGAAAAATGATGGAAAAATTTACTTTAAGGTAAATATAAAATATCTCTGTAAGTAATTACTTTGACAAAAAACTATTGTTTCAGTATTATTAAAACGAATCAATGCTCATACGGTTCAAATTTTATTTCTCTAGCTCCTGAAGTTTGTGCGAAAATGTCCCCTGTAGTAGGCATAATATAATATTGCAGGGATAGGCGATTCCGTATCCCCTTAACTCTACAAAATTATATGAACTTTAACCTATGCCTTACCTTCTCGGTAATGTAATTATGTGCCCCATTCCTCTCATATATCTTTCCTTCCTGTCATATGCACTTGAATCCGTATATAATTAATATTATACCACATTTAAATCTTTGTAATTTGTTAATTTTCAATCTAAATCACTTCTAATTATGTGTTTCTAATATTCAACATTTATAATTTTTAATTTGTTTCATTTTTATAGGAGTCATATTTTTAAAAAAGTTTAACCCTTACTCAAAATTTTCAGCATGACAATTGACAGAAGAAAATAACATAATCTTCTTTTTAGTTTTTTTTGCCTTGATTTTGATTACTCATTGAATAAATAAATATGTACACTAAACCTTTATTTTATTAGTCTCATCTCCAAAATATTGTTTATTTAGAATATTTTGTGGAAGGTCATTGCTAAGTAGATACGTCTTTACTCATAAATGCAAAACTAAGTTACTCTACTAAAATAATTTTTCTCCGGATTTCAATATATGCTTTTAATGTTTTATTTTTTAATATCACAAGATCTAGGAATAAATGTAAAAGATGGTTAAGATAATAGAAGCAGTGTACACGGACATATCTGCCAGCAGACCTCGAACGGAAATTTGGCCATAAAGTAAGCTTAGGAGTGTCGTGCCTTTTTAATTCAATTTAATAGTCTTAAAACTTAGTGAAACCTGTAGTATTACCTGAAATCCGAACTCAGAAAACATTCAGTGTAACCAAAGCTGGCTTTGAAAGCTAAGAATGAAAGTTTAAGGGCATACAAAAATATCAGTTGGAACTTGGATTAAAACCGGAGACATTGCCATCGCCACACCGACCCGTTAGTATGGAGGTCTTCCAATTAGGAAAGAAAGGCCAATAATCTTTTAACATTGCTATTATATTAATCATTAAAGCACGTATGGTATAACAACAACGTTGCTGTGACTTGTGTACCCTGGTATACGAATTTGCCACTATTTGTCTTTTTCATTTATGTGATATACTGGTAATAATTTGATAGGAAAGACTACTGAATGCCAATGTGGATTCAATCATGTGGCACCACGTAAGCACATAACTTGCAAAAATCTGATAGCAAAAGAGCTGTGAAGGAAACAAATAAGGCTTACAGAATTAATAAATAATGTTTCTGGTAACCCTCTAACTATGCAGAACAGTGACTGACTGGCTGAAAATTTACCCTCAACAATGAATACGGTATGAATCTTGGAGCAATAGTAATATATAATACACGCCGAAATGTCTCCAGTTCTCACTCTCCCACTGCTCATAACGCAGAATACTCGTATAAGTCGTATTCACAAATAAATTTGCAGACCATTATCTCTGTCTACTGATGCGCCCGAGAAATTTTCGGACATGTTGATACACTTTGCTGTTTGCTACTTCTTCTTTGTAAACCCCTTGTTTACACCGTCTTTATTCGAATTTTTGTTTTTTTTATTTTTAAAAATAGTTTTTTGTAATAAAATTCGAATCGATTAACCTTTCTTATTTGACTATATTTTGTGTTCATTTCCGGTAGATTTACATTTGCCATTTCAACAGATTAGGTTAAGTTCGATTAGCCCCGGACACTTAAACCTATTTTCCAAATAAAATAAAATAAACACATTTTCTATCTTCTTTTAAATCTTAAAATTGAGCTGGGAGCTTCTGCAGTCGTAATAGGAATCAGTAATCAAAACCTTTTTTTCAACGAATTAAACTCGAAAACATTTTCGCCTTAATTTTGTGGCAACTCAAAAATTGTCGGGTATCCCCGGAGACATTAATAAATAGTGGCCTTATCATTTTTTGGCCTTACAAAAAACGCAATAATAATGGATATGTGAAGAATCTATATAAACACAATCTTCATGGAATCATGTCTTCTGAAAAAATTTCTCCACGTACGATCATTCAGTCTTTTTTACTTGATTTGCTTCGGAAAACACTTTGAATACTTTTCTATGTATTCAACGCCTTTATAGCGCCTTTATAGTGCATTCAACTTTTTATTTTTTCGCTTCGTCCGTTTTAGTACCTTTACTTTTTCGCCCCTTCTCTTCACTTTTTTATATGGTGAAGATGTTAAAATCGCGCCCTTTTTATTTTTTGAGCACGCGATTATTTAACGCGTCATATTCAATAATCTCCAACGAATTTTGACAGGAGCGACAGAAAACTTCTGCCAGGAACAAAACACACACTAGTGTGGAACTCACTGGGCGTCCAAGATGCAGCTCAGATGCATTTGTTTTTAGACTACAGGGTGCGTATTTACAATAAAGTATTACCGTCGCATCGTGGTTGGTTTGTTAGAACTTTAGATGTTCTGGGATACCCGACCTTCCTCTACTATTTTCATATTTCTACATCCACTCCTCACAAATTTCTACCTTTCACCTATTTCCATTGATATCCATTCAAGGACTTGGATCATCTGTTGCATACTATTTTACATGGTGAACTGCTCGCACTGAAATTTATGATGTGTTTGATATCTTTTTTCCCACTTTCATTGTACTACCTTATGATCTCATTTATGATCTCTTTTATAATGCACATGGCTGATGAATACAGTGGAGCATAATGATACAACGTACGAAATATGTTTTTTAAAGATGGCTTAGCGAAGAAGGATTTTTTTACATCAAGTTATGCAAGAATTTTTTTATGTGTCTCTAATATTCTCCCATCTGTCTCTTACTCAAATATTGCTGTGGACCATTTATTTTGGGTGCAGGAGGAGTGAAGCCCCGATAAAGCATGCCGAGATTGTGTTGTCACCGTGTGATCTCTCAGGTTTGCCTTATTAATAATGGGAGTCTCTGGGCATCATGAGACTTATTACGGAGACTCCTCTCCCTGTTTGGGTGGGTGTATGTGTTTGTGTGTTGCTCCTCGGGCATCGTAAGTCGTCTTTCCTCGTCCCTTTTTCTTCTTCTACCGAGTTCTACCTCATTTATTATTAATTTGTGCAACTCCACTGCGACCAATCCCCCTTTCGCTTCGTAACCTTCCGCACATTTATGACCTCTTTTCCGGGTCGTTTCTCCTCACTTTTATCAACTCTTCCCGTTTCATTTTCCCCCATCGATCACTCCTATGGAATGACTCTATGATTACTGGACTGTATGCGCTTAGTCGAGCTTGGTGAAATACGACTCTTGTCTCGCTCAGTGTTTTTTACCAGCAGAAGACAGTTGATGTTGCCGACGGCTTGCCGTCTGTAGGTAGTGACAAATCTTTAAAGGAAATCGACAGGCTTTTTCTGTCTGTCTTTCTCTCCCCCACGTACTTGTATTCTCCCTATCTCTGTCTTCCTATTCTTTCTGCCTACTTGTCTCTTCCTGCTGACAAGCTTATTGGGTAGGGGGACAAATCCTCTTTTCCACCTTCTATACAGAGTAGATTTTATTACTTCGCTGCTTCTTGTCCCGCGTTTTCCCTCTTTGTCGCAGCAAGTAGCGTTCTCCGTTCCCTACACGACATCTTCAGACGTACTTCGGAGGCCAATTTAGAGACATTATTTTTTCAGCGGGCACTGCGTTTCTAATAACGGGTGGATCTTATTATTTTCTGTCTCTCATGGGCCCCAAGGGAGACACAGTTTTATGGAACACTACGTCGCTTTCTATTTGTAATCCTCTGAATATTGCAGCTGCAGAAATTTCATAAGGAAATAGGAACGTGAACACTTATTTGGTACTGCAAATTTGTTCATTATTGTATAAACCTGTGTGAACTTCGAAGCGTCTCACATTCATAACTCGATTGAAAGTAATATCTTTGATTTTGCCTTTATTCTTTTTGCTCTATTTAAAAATATTATTAACAATCATTTATATGGATCAATAATTTCTAAAACTATTAAAATGTATTTACTTTACTGTATGAACGAAATATTTTCGGTACTGCAGGCAATTTTCTGCCATTTCAGAACATAAATAATTTTTTCAGTGCTTACGAAATATAAGTATCGAACTATTGATCATATTCTCAGTAAATACTTTTTGGTTGCAGGTTACCGAGATAACCATCAACGTGCTTTTTTTCTTTTTTACTCCTTTTCTTACAAATACCACTGTTAAGTAACCACTTTCATTCTTTAAAACGTCTGATGGAATGTAACTTGTTAATTATTTTTTTTCCGAAGATAAAGACTAAACATCTTTAGATTGTGTGGTAACTTTAATAACAGCTAAGTACTTAGCAGCAGATTTTCGTCAACATTTCACTCGGATAACAATTAATCCATTACCATAGAATTTCTAATTCACGACTTTAATCTAGTTTTTGATGAAACCCAATCATTCATAATGTTTCCGATGTTCATGCTTTAGTTTTCCAGCTATAATTAACATTATCTAATAAAATTACATATTTTATTAGAAAGTTACACAAATGACAAATGTAAAATTGAAAATGGCAAATCTATGAAACGTATTGGAAATGTAAAAAAGAAGATCGAACATAATTATTTTTATTATAATATTTATAATTTTCACTTCAAAAATATTTTTCGAGTTATATCAAAACAGCTTATAGTTCAATCTTCTTTAATACAGGCTAAGATAATTTTACTTTTTATGGTAAATAGTTGAGAAAGTAAAATACTATGGCATCAGGAAGAAGTAATACAAATACCAGTTACTGTTGTTGTCTCAAGTAAATAAATACTCTGTTACAAGGTAGTGATATATTCATGTACAAATAAAAATTCGCTTCTATCGCTGCCTGTTCAAATTCACATAAATTATAATTGTTACACCTACACTTTTCGTAAAAAAATAATAATAATAATAATAAAAAATATTCACTCTAAACAGATCTGAGATCGTGGCAACCTTACATGTGTCCGAAGAGCACATTCTCAAAAACGATATAAAAGTATATTAAGTATTACAAAAGCAAATCTACCACTAACGTAAAAGAGCTGCATAATCGTTCAAATACTATGATAAGTTTCTAAATAAAGTACTGCAAATTAATCTTACCAGGCTAATCCAAATATATTTCAACCTAACGCAATAATTTATTAAAACTTCTGTTGTTATCACAAATATTCGTCAAATGTCGAGCTTGGAGATATTAATCCCATCAGAAACTGTATACAGAAATTTGCAGTTAAGAGGAATATTAACCACAAAAAAATAAACGTGAACAGGCGATTATAGATTACTTTATAACACCGACATACGTCGGAAAACATATTTTATTAATTTTATAGATGGCTAATTTAATTTCTTAGTATTATGTTGACTTAAAAGGAGATTAATTTACCACCTACAACGTTTCCTAATTTCCTCTGAAAATTATTTCAGCAATGCAGGTCCTTCCTCTAACACTCTGTCCATGAGTAATAGATTTCTGCTTGGAAATCACTATTCACGTATTATAAAGCCAAGAAGATAATTTGGAGATTACCAACCGCTTATCTACTGTCTCTTGCTTTATTACAACTATTTAGGGACTAATTTAAAGTACTACACACAAAGTTTGTGAAAACTGACTCCCTGATTAGAAGTAGTGCAATCAAGGCTGACCACAGTTTCACAACAGACTATTTGTCGAATTAACAAATTTACTCGACATATTACTAGAAACGTTGTGTCCGTATTTCACCCAGAAAAAAGGCCACATTTGAGGACAGGATCCTTAAACAGCTTTATGTACTGAAAACTATTAGATATTGAAGAAAAACGTTTGAAATATACACTTAAGTACAGTTAAGAAAAGGTGTTACGCTATGCATAATCCAAGACCGAAAATCTTGCGTAATTTACACTGAAGACCCAAAGAAACTGGTATAGGCATGCGTATTCAAACAAAGAGATATGTAAACACTCGTAGCACGCAGCTGTGGTCGGCATGGCCTATATAAGACAACAGGTGTCTGGCGCAGAGGTTAGATCGGTTACTGCTACTACAATGGCAAGTTATAGCGTTTTAAGTGAGTTTGAACGTGGTGTTGTTGTCGGCGCACGAGAGATGGGACACAGCATCTGCGAGGTAGTGATGAGGTGGGGATTTTCACATACGACCATTTAACTAGTACACCGTGAATATAGGGAATCCGGTAAAACATCAAACCTCTGACATCGCTGCGGCCGGAAAAAGATCATGCAAGAACGGGACCAAACAAGACTGAAGAAAACGTTCAAAGTGACAGAAGTGCAACCCTTCCGCAAATTGCTGCGGATTTCAATGCTGGGCCATCAACAAGTGTCAGCTTGCGAACGATTCAACGAAACATCATCAATATGGGCTCTCGGAGGCGAAGGCCCACTCATGTATCCTTGCTGAGTGAACGACACAAAGCTTTACGCCTCGCTTGGGCCCGTCAACATCGACATTGGACTGTTGATCATTAGAAACTTGTTGCCTGGTCTCACGAGTCTCGTTTCCAATTGTAACGAGCGGATGTATGTGTACGGGTATGGAGACAACCTCATGAATTCATATACCCTGCATGTCAGCAGGGTCTGTTCAAGCTGGTGGATGCTCTGTAATGGTGTGGGGCGAGTGCAGTTGGAGTGACATGGGACCCCTGATACATGTAGATACGACTCTGACAGGTGACACGAACGTACGCATCCAGGCTGATCACCTGCATCCATTCATATCCATTGTGCATTTCGACGGACTTGGGCAATTCCAGCAGGTCAATAATAACAATAACTAGTAAAATTGCAATAGAGTTCCCTCTCCGGTGGCAATCTCCTGACACACACACCCCTTTCTCCTTTCCTCCTCCAACCTACTTCTTCTCTCTATTAATTTTTACTTTAAATTCCTTCAGTGTTTCAGGTAAATTATTCATCACTTCTCTTGGGAATTTATTCCACTCCCTCACTCCCTTTCCTATGAAAGAAAATTTTCCAATACCCTTATGCCTGAAATCAAGTGACAGCTTGTGGTCATGGTTAAACTTACCCTTCCAAGCACTTCTCTTAATTTTCCCACCAATATTTTTGCATGATTCATCACCAGTATCGGCTTTGCACACTCCCATGACTCTCTTCACCCTCCTTCTATCCTCCAATGAATCCCACTCCAGCTCCTTTATCATATTAGTTACCGATTGTATTCTGCGGTAATTTCAACTCTTGTATTTGATACCCAAAATGTGGATTCCAAACTACACCACCATATTCCAGCAGTGGTCTGACCAAAGTTTTGTACCTCAATTCCCTTACTTCTCTAGTGCATACCCTCATCACTCTTTCCAACAGGTGAAGGATTTTGAACCCTTTCCCAACTACCTGTCCAATGTGTTCTTCTAAGTTAAGTTTGCTTTTAAATGTTATGCCAAGGTATTTACATTTCGAGTCTTCAATAAGTAGCTCCTTCCCCACTCTTTAATCATTACCAACCTATAGCTTTTTATCTTCATCCCATGTTGACTCACCCAGCTAGTTATCCTGTCTAGATCACTCTGAGCTGTTCACAATCTTCTGTTGTTTTTATCCTTTTATATAACATCATGTCATCTGGAAACATTCTAACTTCTGACAGTAAACCATTAAATTAATCAATCATTACAATTACAAATAACAATGGTACCAATACATTACCCTGTGGGACTCCCATGCTCACTCCTTCTTCTTTTGATACTTCATTTCCTAACCTAACTTTTTGCTTTCTACCTGTAAGGAATTCATCTTACCAGAAAATCATCTTTTTATCAACCCCAATAGTTTTTATCTTATTTAGCACCATTTCATGGCTCACTCTGTCAAAGGCCCTTGAAAGATCTAGTGCTACACTATCAACGTGACCTCCCCTGACCATTTCATCAGAAATATCTTGCATATAACTGAGTTTCACATGAATATGCTTGTCTAAAGCCATGTTGCCAACTTGAAAACCACTTTCTTTACTCATAGAAACCTCTAATATGGTTGCATATTAATCTCTCCATTAATTTACCTACCACTGACGTGAACCTGGTTGGCCTATAGTTTTCGACCCTGTATGTCACCCCTCCTTTATGGACCGTTACTACTATCGCACTTTTCCAGTCATCTGGTAAACAACAAGTATCCAGACTCAATTTAAATAATGTTTCAAGGTAAGGTACAATGTCCCATCCTACTATCTTTAAGACATCTGAAGTAATATTATTCACACCGGCCCATTTACACGCTTTTTTATAGATCCTTAGTTCCTTCATGATATCTTCATATTTAATTTCAAATTTTCTAATCTGCTCACCTCCAACTTTGCGGAGAGGCTCTATTACAGTTATAACCCCTGAATGACTGTCCCTAATGGTCTCACTGAACCAGTTCCTCAATAACTCTACCTTTTTCAAATCTTCAGTTCCTAGATTTTTTATTTGTATCTATTTCCCCCTTCGATTCTGTCCTCTGGTTTACTGAATCCCCTTACATCCATCAGAACTGCGTTGTGATCTTTTATTCCTTCAGTCATTTGCCATCCGGCTTTATTAGGAAAATATCCAACATGTTTGGTCCCTTGTTTTTTGCTCAGCCACCTGTTTACAGCCTCCTTCCCTTACTAAAGTATTTGCAAATCTCTATTCCTTTGTATTATTAATCTTATTTTGAAACCAGTTAACACCTGGTAAGTTCAAATAACTACCAATAATAACCATTCTATGCTCACTTCTGAACTCTGAATATGAATTTAATTGCTCCCCAAGGGCCTCATCTTTATTACTCATTTGTCCACTACGGTAAGTAGCCAACAACCTGACTTTTTCCTTTTTTAAATACAACACACCACACGTACAGAATTTCTGCAGAGTGGCTCCAGGAACACTCTTCTGAGTTTAAACACTTCCGCTGGCCATCAAACTCCCCAGACATGATCATCATTGAGCATATCTGGGATACCTTGCAACGTGCCATTCGGAAGAGATTTCCACCCCCTTGTACTCTTACGGATTTATGGACAGCCCTGCAGGATGCATGGTGTCAATTCCCTCCGGCACTATTTAATACATTAGTCGAGTCCATGCCACGTAGTTTTGCGGCACTTCTGCGTGTTCCCGGGGGCCCTACACGATATTAGTTTGTTGTACCAGTTTCTTTGGCTCTTCAGTGTAAAATTTATAATGAAGGGATCCAAAATGTACCTTTTGAAACTGCATTTAATGGGAATCAATAATTATTTAAATTAAATAAACAGTCGGTGTGCTTGTTAGGCCTAACTGATCGTTCACATAAAACTGATAGATTAAATGAAAGTGACAAAACATCAGATTGATTTGTTTGCACTGCATTCAAGTTTGGTGCAACATTTATTTTTATAAAAGAAAAACATTTAATAAAATGATTGAGGACATAAGAATTAGTTGTTTTGAGAACCTCAATCTGAAGCCTGTCTGTCATTTTTAGCCAACATGTAAACTGAGTGTTTATTGTACTGTCATCGGATGTTGTGGAAGAGAAGGCGGATTGTCCCAGAGTTGCACTTGGTTGGCACTTAGCTGTCCGCTGTAGCAACGATGTCAGGCGCGGTTTGTCCCCAAACAGAGTGTCACCTTCTGGATGTTCGTAAACATTCATTCTCGGCTAGGTTCAGTCTTTCTGCCAAACGAGATTTCCTCTGCCCCACTCCTCTACCTCCCAGTATAGTCTTTCTTTCACCATTCGTCAGCACATAAAAAATACATTAGCAATTCAGAAAAACCGTGCTGGAATCAATTTGACTGGCAGAAGATCAACCCGCCCCTAGCACTTCTGGCCGCAGCTGTTCATTGGCTCACAAAGCTGGAATCAAAATGTTTAAACATATAGTACTGTTACTGCCTCTCCTTGTCGGCTGAGTGTTCGTGTCTGTACACAACTTACATGGATTATTCTGAAGAAAGAGCTGCTGCCAAAGTTTTTGCATGTGGCTTATAAAGATTTGTTGCCCACAATCAATGCTGTGTAGAAAAAACAGTCTATGTAGTGTTTCCCACCATACGGACATCTTATAGCCGCTTTGTGATCAAATCCTGTGCTATCAATTTTCTATAAATTTTTTAATGGTATAGGTATCCTATTTTTTTTCGACTATGTGAGCTCAGAATGGTAAAAATCTTTACACTCTCTAAGGGCGTATTTTTTATACTTGTTTTAGAGAAGTTTCGATATTGTTCATAAGCATTCAAAACTATTTTAATTCAAGTAGATACTAACCCGTTTATGTTTCCTGTAACGCTACCTTAATATTTTTGGAACAATTCTCCTTAAACACTAATCATTGAAGTAAAAATACGGTATCAGAAATAGAAATCTACCATAAAGAAAAGTTTTTTGCCACACAAGAAGTGACTTGACGTATTATACTACTTGTGTGACAAGTTTATGTTTACTGCGACTACAGTGAGACATAATCCATTCTATGGCCAGCTAAACCGTTTAGTTGCTTCTGGTAGTTGTATCTAGTGCTCTGAAGACAGTTCTACAGCAGCTGGTGATATTTATAAAACACTTGATTCTTATTTTTTTTCTGCCTTTTCCCAACGTTAGAGGCCAGCTGATGAGTTTTATTCATCACTGGCATGGTCAGATTTTGGGTGTTTGTGTTACGGTCGTATACCTTTGGTGACGTCAAGCATTTTATAACCAATACCAGGTCGTCCTATTTAGTAATGGAGGAAGTAAAGTATTTCGATCTGTCTTAGAAATATATAACTATATTCTGTGTGTGATAAGTATAGGTTTTGTTTTGTAGATTGTGTAGTTTATGTGGAGGAGATTGTGGACCTTCCTGGAATTCGTCTTGATGGCTGCAAAAAGTTGCTTAAAAATCGCCGTCTGAACCGACGGTATTTTGGCATCTGGGCTCGTTCACGTCCTTGTTATATTTCTCAACACAAGCGATTTTTTTTTCCTATTTTTCTTTTTTTTAAACTTTGATTCCGTTTGTATTTTTTCTCCCTACACACGCTCGATACCAGTGGATGACAAGTTGAACACGAGTAGTATTCACCGACAGAGGGCGGTATGCAGTGTTACATGTTAGTTCGACATACATAACATTAGGAGTATGGGTTATAGCAGGTTTCCCGTACCAAATAGTACATTTTACACTATCAAATTAACCCATAAACAATTTTGTACTAACCTAATACTATTCGTTTTTAGTGGCCATCTCGTTTTAAGCAGTTAAAAACATTAAAATTATAGTAGGGACATTTAAAAAACAGTACTAAATTGTTGTGGGTTCATTAAATCGATTTGTGACATATGACTGTACTTCAGTATCTGTACATTGTTTTTGATCGAATTATGAATCAAATTTTATATGTTCTACATGATTATTGCTGTAATTCTTCATTTAACTGCAGAGTGAAATTAGTTTACGTAATATTGACAGAAAAATCTTGGCACTAAATAAAATTCAGCGTATGAAAAAGAGGTTACTTTTGTATCAGGAATATCTTCGATATTTTAAGTTACCATCACTGAACATTATGTAATATGCTTACTGCTTTTTTCGTATCGTGTTTGCGGGAAGATCGGGTAGCCCCGACGGTGGGTAACCTCAGACAATCGAAGTTACAATAAACCAACCACGCTGCGTCGGTAAAACTTCATTGTAAATATTCACCCTGTAGTGTAAAAACAAATGCAACTGAGCTGCGGATTAGGAGCCCATTGAATTGCACACTAGCGTGAGTTTTGTTTCAGGCACAAGTTTTTCGTCACTCCTGCCAAACTTCTTTGGAAATTAGTGAATATGATGCATAGTAACGTGGGATCGAAAAATCCGAAAGGGCGAGATTTTAACATCTTCACCAAATATTAAATGTGGAGAAGACGGGCACAAAAGTGAAGGCAGTAGAAAGGGTTAAGCGAAGAATAAAAAGCAAAGGCGTTATAAAGCCGTTGAATATAAAGAAAATTATTCAAAGTCTTTCCGAAACAGATCAAGTAAAACAGACAGAATGCATATTACGAGGAGAAATTTTTGTAGAAGACTTGATTCAGTGCTATGAATTAATCGCAGGGCTCATGAAGATTGTGTTTATATAGATTCTTCAGATATCCATTATTATTGTAATTTTTGTAAGGCTATCCGACAACTTTTGTGTTGCTAAAAGAATAAGGCTAAAGCGTTTTGCAGTTTAATTTTTCTAAATAAATGTTGTGATTACTAACTTCTAATATGACTGCAGTAGTTCCCAGATCAATTTTAAGATTAAAATAAAGACAGAAAATATGTTTATTTTTTTATTATTTGCAATTAATTTTAAGTTTCGGGGGCTAACCGAACTTCCACTATCCTTAAGATGTGTACCTGCCTTATGAAACGAAACCCGTCTCAGCTCACTTAGTTACCTTAGGTTTATTAAGAGAACAGAGGAAACCGACAACTCGTGATCGAAAATTCGCGCAGTTGTGTAATCTAAAACGTGCAACCTGCTTCAGCGAACCGAGGAGCTGGGAACAATCTTGAAGGCATTCCAAAGAATCCGCGGAGACGACGTTAAAAAAGCGACGCCGCTCTCTCACTTATTAGAGTGCGGGCCTGCCCCCGCGGCCATATTTTACAAGTCGGGGGTGAGGGCAGCCAGATTTATTTCCCTCCCACCACTCCTTACTCGTGAAGCCTGGCCCACCCCTTTCCTCCAACCACACTGAATGCTAACTTTGCGTCTGTTTTTTTGTTACTTCTTGCGTAACACGTTTCCTTCAAAAAATTCCGTCGTTACTGATTGATTTTCTTCTTCAATTTGGACCATACTTTTTTTACCTTTAGGATGTATTATCTTCGTACTTGTAAGTTTCCTCTTCAAGATGAGGTAAAAGATTTATAATTTCAAGAAGACTGTTACTATGCTTTTCCTATGTTTGGTACAACATAGCAATAAAAGCACTTTCCAGGATAATATAGCGTGAAAGAGTGGCCAAAAGCTTTTTAAATGTAGTGAACTAGCAGATTTCCCGGCGTTGCCTGGTATGATCTAGGTTGATTCGCACAAACAGTAAATATTGAAGTTCATGACAGAGGTCAGTTTTTTGTATTTGTGAATCAAATGTCAGTCGCTCCATTTTCTGTACATATCTAAATGGCTAATCCGGTGTAGCAGGAAAGAGATGCGTTTTACGTTGATTTCCTCCAGCAATGTTTTTAGCCATTCTATGAGGAGCATGTGTACTAAGCATCATCATAATAACCACAGCGACTCGTGTGGCAATAGAAACAATTATTTTTACAGGAAATATGGTAAAGACAGAAGCGCTAAACGATATATTGCAAAAATACTATTATGTCAACACTAAAGGTATAGTGAATTTTAAACCATCATCAAACCCATCAGATATGCATTACTTACCATTAACAACGAATTTAATTTCACTTCCAAACATTAGAGATTGTAGGTGTGTGGCCTGAAATCATCGTTTCAAAAGCAACAAATTTCTCGGAAGATTCTACACTAAAGGTTTTAAACAGTTCACTTTCATATCAAAACCATCAAATATGCATTACTACCAACTGCGAATATAATTTCACTTCCAAACAGCAGAGATTGTAGCAGTGTGGCCTTCATGAAGCAAAGAACATATCGATAGGTTTTTTAATTGGATTACTAAAATTAATTGACATATTTTCCACTTAATGTAGTTTCCTCTTCGCATTCGATACAGCCATATAAGGTATTTAGAGACTAAAAACAAAAATTTAAGAAAATAAATGTCACATGTGATAATATAACTATTATTTTTTTACGATGTATGACGTAGGCATCGTATTTCATCTTTGGTGTTTCAGGAAGCACGTTAAAATTTTCATATATCACTCCGGCGTTATGATACATTGAAGGATAAGAAATACCAAAAGATTCAGTTGAGATTCTAATCTTTAAAACGATGAAAACAAGAAATACCAAAAAATTCAGTTGAGATTCTAATCTTTAAAACGATGAAAACACCATCGAAATCTGTGCAGTAGTTTTTGAGTTTTTGGTACAAATATACAGGGTTTTTGTTTTGTAGATATAGATTACTGCTTAATACTAAACTGAGAACGTACTGTCGAGTTATATCTCCTTAAGTTAACATTTTAGGGAGGTATCTTAATTTTTAATTTCAACATTTACCACGACTTACCCACGCAAGATATTTATTATCTAGGGTCGCGTAGTATTTAATTTTAGTATTTATTTTTCTCCCAGAATTTACAGCAGGATTGGTAAACTTTATCTAACAATTTTGACACCAGGCTACAATAAGGCTTCTTATTCATTCTTAATATGACGTCAGCACGACGTGAGACTAACATGCATAATTTTTAGCTGTTATTGTTGTACAGTACTGAAACTACGCCGAAAAGGACAGAATATGAACTCTACTAATACTAGTGAAAACGTAAATTACCATTGATACCATAGTAGAAGAGTCCACAAATTTAATCCTATCTTCTTTGTAATTCTCTTCAGTGATTTGTTTCTTTAGGCATAAATGTTATTTGAAAAGTGTTGAACTTTCAGATGGTATTAATGGTTTGAAGATGATAACAAATCTAAACTTCTAATTATTCTAATTATTTTTGCCCAATTTCTTTACTAACATAGATATTTTACAGCAATTAATTTTCTTTGGATCTTCAAAAACAGAGTTTGAGAAATCTCTCTTCAGTAGACTGCTTTTTGTGAACATTTCAATTTAATTCTTAATATCTTAAAAAAAAAAAAAAAAACTCCGATGTAGCTCATATGAAAACATAACGTTTGTTCAGACGCCGAACAGTAATGACAAAAAGGTGTATGATACCACTTTTTACATTCAGTGTCACTTTCGATCGACAAAGCAGTTAAACGTCAGTTATAAAACTACTATAACTTTTCCATCAGGAACCAAGCAATAATTTGCACTTTAAGTAATATCCCTAAAAGCGGAGACTAAAAGCCGATAGCGGAGCGTCTGTTACACGCATGGCACTTTACGTTAAAACCACTAGGTACAATTTTCATAGCGTTCGTAAATATCGGCTTCCTGCTGGTTCACAAGATATACAGCCACAACTTCATGACAGACCGTAAAGATTCGACTGTAACAGCCTCCTACACTTCGCTCTTCCTAAAGTTTTAATTGTTGTGGGGGGGGGGGGGTAATGGGATGGAAAGACTGCGAATACAATTCGAACGCCATAAGTGTCTCAGAGAATAGTATTGACAGTCCCTAACTATTAAAAATCGCTTAGGTTTTGGGTCAATACATTAAGCATATCCATACCAAAAATTATAAATTTTTAATAATAATTATGTGAGTTAGTTTCTTTATTCGGTTCAGTTGATTCTTTAGTATCGCGGTAGGATCAAAACACCCATTTTAACAATCGCTCACAGCTACGAACTTCGGAAGTATACAGTTTTTAATTGTTTTCGCAACTGTAAAATCTTGTCTGCTTCCATTATTCGGGAACTGAGCTGCGTTTTTTTTTATGTTTAACTGCGTCAACGTTTCACGGGAAGCACTCGGCTATCTTATAGGAACAATTTCGGCTGATTCGTGACTGAATATTTTGGTTGCAGGCAGGCTTCCGGCGAAACGTTGGAAACATTAAACATCAACAAAACGGTGTTCAACACCCGAATAAAGAAAAAGGTATGATGTTAGAAAATTATTTATGGCGTAGTATATGTATTTCTGAATTTGTTTTAAGAGTACGTGGTCTGTAAAAATAATATCTATACTTCTTTGTTATGAGTTAACCAATGTAAGTTTTCTGTGTAGCTAAATTATCCAAAAAACGATTCTGAAACATTGCAGTTGTTTTCATATAAATTATGTCTTTATAACACTTCGGTCCTACTTCTTTCAATGGCTAACATTACACTGTTAGGCTGAATAGGTAATACTCTCATCATCATTAGTCGCTTCACTTATTTATGAACACCGTTACTGCAATGGTCTTCTCGTCTGGTTAGTATATAGTTACCTTACTATTGGTGCTTTGCAGGTCATTTTCTGTCTAAGGGCCCGCTTTAAATGTTGTTCGTCTATTTTGTTTTACTTGATCCATTCTGTGTTCACAGCTCTCCCAAACGATACTCTAACTTTGAATCTCGTCTCCGAGCTTCATAATAATTAGACGAGTTAATTATTAATTCTGGGGGCTGCTTGTTGAACAGATTGAGTTATTTGAAGATTGATTTAGTTTATGCTTTACAGGAGATGAAAGAAATAAAATTGTACTGCAGCAGCGTTGTTTCTACCGTTCAATCAATTTTAGTATACATCGGTAAAAAGAATTGGAAGTATTATTTTTAGTAGTTTCAGTATACTGAACACATTAAAACCATATTTCAGGCAGATAATATTTCACACAAATTGTTTTGTGAATCCTTGTAAGTTATGTACGAAATATGCGTTCTGATCACAACATTATTGCTATGTAAATACATCATAGTGACTTGTCTTCAAGACAAAGACATCTCGCGACCTTTATATTGTGGGGATATATAGCGCTATTTTTACAAAAAAAAAAAAAAAAAAAAAAAAAAAAAAAAAAAAAAAGTTATCGTTTAAGGCCTTTAATCGACCATTTGACAGGCGAAAGCCTCCTTATAACTCTGTGGAGGCTTTACGCCTCGTCGACGTCAAGGTCGTTAGAGGCGGGATGGGATTAGGGACAAGGAACGGGAAGGAATTTGGTCATGGCCTTTTGAGGGAAGCATCCGGCATTCGCCTGGAGTGATTTGGGGAAACCATGGAAAACCAAAATCTGTATGGCCGGACGGGGATTCGAACCCACGTCCTCCCGAATGCGAGGCCAGAACGTTAGCGGTTCACCCACCACTCTCGGTTACAACTCCATCCAGCGCTAGGTAGTGAGCAGGCAACTTCATTCTAGGAGAAGATCGATTCAGGTTCTGGTCTATACTACACGTGTATGTAATCCTTCCGTTCAATGTATTGTCATATCGTCAATGATATAGGCCGCGTATGCTTTTCGAGAGCTGTGGTGGCCAACTGTTCTCCTACCTGATCCACCAAAATCGCTATTGCTCTATCCCATACTCATAAACTTATATGTGTAGCTACTTTACATAACAAAGAAAACCATATGAAATTTAGTCTATTGGTTCTAAAGTTTAGCGTAGTCATACAGACAGGGAGGCGAGTGTCGTGGACTTCATTTTATACTACGTATAGATTTTTATGTTTTCTGTTAAACTTTACTACACACGCGCATGCACCAGAACCAACTAAATAAAACAGAGACAAACGTGGCTCCACAGGTCAGCTGTTCAATAAGTCTTAATTCAATATCGACACCTCGCAAACTGAAATTTAAGTGGGTAATGTGAAATACAAGAAAGAAAATGTCATAGAACAGTGCCTCGAAACGTTTTTTCTATATCTTACCGTCATTTTCCCCTCAATTCTATAAGTTCGGTGTTTCACGGCGTTTTGAATCCATTTTACCGGTTCTTGGTAATATTTGCTGTAAGAAATTCTTTCTAAAGCGATGGTTTTTTCTAATTTATTCCACAGATTTTCAAGTGTTCTGGAAATTAGCACAAGCTAGACATGATATGAAACGTACCTTGGTTGATCTGCCACCAGAGCCCGTGCTATTCATTTAGTTATCGAATACTTCCGCTAGTTAACGCTGATATGTAATCTGAAGAGACAAAGAAACTGGCGTAGGCATGCGTATGCATACACAGAGATATGTAAGCACTCAGATTACGGCGGTGCGGTCGGTAAGTGGGCGTCAACGGAAATCTACAAATGACGCGAAAGTAGATTTTACGGGGATTTTTCGTCGAAAAGTGGGGGGTGTAACTGGTTTACGAAGGGTGAGACCTAAAAAAAAATGCGAGGGCTGCCTCTGAGGGGAGGGCGGGGGGGGGGGGGGGTCGGACCCGATCTCACGAAGTCTCACCAGAGAGCGGGGGGTCCGGAAATCTGAAAAAACACCTCACGTAATTTATGCATGCCCCCTAACGCCTATATAAGACAACAGGTGACAGGCGCAGGCGTTAGATCGGTTATTGCTGCTATAGTGGCACGTTATCACGATTAAAGTGAGTTTGAACGTGGTGTTACAGTCGGCGCACGAGAGATGGGACACAGCATTTCCGATGTAGCGATGAGGTGGGGATTTTCCCATACGACCATTTCACGAGTGCACCTTGAATATCGGGAATCCGGTAAAACATCAAATCTCCGACATTGCTTCGGCCAGAAAAAGATCCTTCAAGAACGGGACCAACGGCGACTGAAGTGAATCGTCCAACGTGACAGAAGTGCAACCCTCCCGCAAATTGCTGCGAAATCAATGGAGGGCCATCAACAAGTGTAGCGTTCGAACCATTCAACGAAAAACATCGATGTGGGCCTTCGAAGCCGAAGGCCCACTTGTGTACCCTTGCTGAGTGCACGACACAAAGCTTTACGCCTCGCCTGGGCCCGTCAACACCGACATTTGACTGTTGAAGTTTGGAAACATGCTGCCTGCTCAGACGAGTCTCGTTTGCAATTGCATTGAGCGGATGGACGTGTACGGGTATGGAGGCAACCTCATGAATGCGTGGTGTCAATTCCTTCCAGCACAACATTAGACGAGTCCATGCCACGTCATCTTGCGGCACTTCTGGTGCTCGCGGGGGCCCGAAACGATATTAAGCAGGTCTACCAGTTTCTTTAGCTCTTCAGTGTATATGAGAGACATACGATCTTAAGTCCTCGAAATAATTGCAATTGATCACATTTATTATTAGGTAGGAGGCTGAAGCGTAGTTTGATGCCCCGATCCCAGGTACCGAAATCGTAGCTTTGCCAAAATATTAATGATAATATGAACCCCTAATGAAGACTTAAGTCTGAGCAGCTCTAGGTAATGGCTGAATTCTACAGATGCAGTTATATTTTTCGTACAGCCCTATCAAAAATGCGTGGGACCGTATTTCATTGTGTATCTTTCACCAGTGGACACAAGAATACATTTGAAAACTCGTTTATAGCCATGAGAGCAATTAAGGATTGTAATATTTTAATGATACATTCAATTTATTGAAAATTTTTCTTAGGCCTCAAGAAAATCTGCTATTTTGTGAATAATTAAAACAGTATAAGCACTGATTTACCTCAGTTGAAGGCATGGGTATTGCGAAAACAAGGGAAAAAAAAAGCACAACCAAACATACCCAAGCCATTTTAGCGGTCAGGTGAACATTAACAACATCAATTACTTGCCCAATTCTAACTCGGTCGCACATGTTGACTTTGTCATATCCTTTTTTGTGTTTATACATTTTGTGTTTATGATTTTTGAGTTTGTGATATCCTTTTCTTTCTCGTTATAGCCTTCATTTCCTAATTAATCTCTCATTGCTTCCTGATCGATCACTGAATGAGTGTATCCCGTCATTACCATGTACGTTTCACATGTGACGTAAGAGTTTGACAGTGCTGACGCTGCAGAATCTCTCCGCAATGTGTCAGCAGGCAATACGCGAACCGGCACGCGCTGTAGCCAGCGATAATCTATCACCTAATGAGAGAGTTAAAACTGTCCGTAATTGTCATGTACAGGGGTAATTGTGCTAATACCATTGGCAATTTCACAGCAAAAACACACATATATTGGCATTCTGACAAAACAATAAAATCACTTCGGTTAGCCACAATAAATGTGCTCAAATCTATTTCGCTGTGGGGTGCAATATCGCATTGGCATTTAGCCGTCATTACGCCAGCCAAAATTTTCTTCTTTGCTTTTGTGGTAATTCTGGTTTGTTATAACAGACGAGTTGTGGTTCTATGGTGAAGCCAGCACAATAAAGAAGAAGAATTAGATTAAAAAAATACAAATATTTATAATATATATAGTTTTTTCGATGTTTTTGGTTGGTTTCTCTTTCAGAAAGATGAAATTCGTGTTCACAGACTCATTTTAACATATAAAAAGAATACCAACTTCATAATGGTTATGTCTAGGTGAAGGCATAAGTGAACGATAGCGTTGAACAAGTGGAAGAATTATTTTTATTCTTCTTCTTCTGGTCCATGTCAGTTCCGGATATCGGCAACCATCTTCTCTGTCTTCCGTAGTTGTTGGATTTCCAGGTTCTCAGGTAATAACTTCTCCTACCAGCTCTTCTCCTTCCTGGTATTTTCAATTGAATATTTCCTTCTCACAGTGGTATCCAATACTGTCCCCTCCGAAGATCCGAATGGGGAACTTGAAACTCCGGAACATTTTGTTTTGAGCACAGCCATGATGTGTTACAAGAGAATTCAATGGAGCTTTAATGCAATAGTTTGTCGTTGGTTTCTGCACACTCATACCGTTGGCAAACTTGTGGCTCATCCGCATTCTGGAGCGATTTCTCACTCGAAGAGCAAGAGAGTACACTATCTTCAACCACTGGGTCGAAGGGATATCCTTATCTCGGGGGATATTCGGTTCCTTCATCCGTTGACTGCTTGCCTGTTTAAATACATAGACAAACGTTGGCCCTTTCTACCATGGGGAGGTGAATGTCAGGGTTTTCCCTTCCGTGAATCTAGGACCATAATGGAATTACCTAGATTCTCCAGTACTATTATTTTAAAGTACTTTTCAGATTTTTTATCAGTGGGCTTAAATATGTTTCATCGATTTTTTATGAAATAGTATATGTAATTTTAGTATCGTGAAAATTGTTAGGGAGGTCTCTGTGAAAATACAAAAATTATTGAAGAACATGACAAGATACTATTTTCAAGACTTAGCTTAAAACAAAATATTCTTTAAAACTGTGAACAGGTATGGCACAAGAATGCAGTACATCTCTTCGCTTTTTGTATCATCGGTGTATGTTTAGGGTAATGAAAGGTTGATTAGTACAAAAAAAAGGGTAAGGATATAAGATGTGATGCATTAGGTATCGGAGCCGTTGGGTTGACACAATGAAGCAAAAATTGTGCTCTAGTGGCTTAATTTGTGTTTCTGTTAAAGAATAAATTGACCACTACAATTATCTTTATTTTATCCATAATAAATGGACTTATGAAAGTGCGTAACTGTTTTCAATTGACTGGTAAGCGAATAATTTTACTGCAACACAGTTAATTTTGTTTTATTCAAATCTTTGTCAATGTCATTGAAAGGGTGACCAGTGTTGTGTATGTGGGTTTCAATGCCTGATTTTGTGTGTTGTTCGTTTTTGAAGGCTTTAATGTGTTCTAGGTATCTTATTAGGAAATTCCTGCCAGTTTACCCTAAATAGAATTTTGAAATTAGTCTACATAATATTTTATAAATATCTGACTCTAGGAATTGGTCTGCGATAAGTGTTAATATTTTTCAAT
>CM061919.1:139264835-139325840 GCA_031002005.1 Vandiemenella viatica
ATAATATGCGAGGTTGAGGATTAAAAAAAATGAAGAGAGATTAACAGGTCTCGAGGGCTACATTCAGCGGGTGGTAAGCGTTAATACGTTTAGTTCGTTGAGCGGCTGCAGTGGTAGCCGAGGCCTCAAATACCGACGGTCGAAGAAACTCAATTAAAGAGTTGGTAGCGCTCCCGTGGTGGTCAGAATTACAACTACTGATGGCCTCTCTGAAGCGCAGTTTGCACACTGAAGGATTCCACTCGCTCCCTTAAGGCGTTTTCACACACAGGGCGAAACAGGATCCGATGTAGCCCTTCCCCAACGTGATCAGTAGGTTTTTAGCTTTGGCGGAAGAAACATGTGAGCAGCATTCAATACGTCAATGGATTCTTGTACCTCAGAAGGAAGTACAGAAAATATCGAATAAATAATAAGTACTGGGTAACCTGCTAGTGTGGCTCAATATGCCGAGGCGCCACGCACTGTGTGGGGAGATACAACGGAACCGGGCGCGAGCCCAGCCCACGCATACCAGCCGTCCAGAGTGCGGTTTTCCGCAGCCATCCAGGCGAATGTTGGGACAGTCCCCAATCTCCGCCTCATAAACACCACATTTCACAAACAAAAAATACACTTGTAACACTCAGATTGTAGTTATTCATTTTGCAGTGAGGTGTCACTTTTTCGATTAGTTGGTAGTAGATATAAATTCCTGGCATCAGCATTGCGTCTAATAATTACGTCAGGTGTTTTTCCGGATTTCCTCAAGGAACATAAATTAATTTCTTTTCTTAAAATAAGTTATCAAACAACAACCTGCAGTTTTACTTTAAGAAAAAAAAATCTGTTATTTTTTTAAAAGTTATTTTCATATTGTGAAATATCTATTATTTACGTCATTGTTCCATAACTGTTAATACAACAAAGGAAATTTACAGGAAAAAATTTTAAATTAGTATTTGATATAAAATATTATTCTTACAATATTACAACCATGAGATAAGTCTCAGTACCTATTCTCGCAGATCTATAATGTAACCGTAATAGGAAATTATGCTTCACAGCCGCAGGGAATAATTAAACAAAAAGTTATATAATTTATAATTATGAAATTTAATGAAAATCAATTATAATTTGCATTATCGTTAAAACCGTCCTTATTTCATACTGAGTAACGCTTATAATAGCTGTCTCTAAGCTGTCGATGAATTATTGTCTCTGATATAATGTTATCTCTCGATAGTCACTACAGTGAATGAACTTCAACTTTCCAAGCATTGTAAATCTCTACGAGAACTGAACTTCTAGGTCAGGTAATATAGCAGCTTTTTGCAGTTTGTACTAGCGTGGGACGGCTTCGATACTTGCACACAACGCCGCGGCGTTCCGGTTAACCGCTGGAGCGAAGTCATTGTTACTGGAGTGTAATTCCACGATGCGGATGTTTATTGCTTCGCAAAGTAAGACAAAGCGAATTATTCGACAACCGCTTTTATGGAAATAGCGGCGAACTCAGCGGGAAACACGTTCGGCTCGTCTGTGTGTTTTTGCCTCTGTTTATCTCCACTGTACGGTTGTAAAACATTTCCCGAACGTTTTCGTGAAAGGGTGGCTGGTCAAAGCTTCCCGTGCAAATGTGTTACTAATTTGCGTAAATAACATCGTTATTATTCTCACTCAACACATGTTAAACTGGTTTTGTAACATCTATCTCCTAAAAATAATTATGTTTTAAAGATTTTAAATGTTTTACATTTAACTGAAAAATTAAGTGCTTTGTGCTAACTGAATCAAGTTTAAAGGTAACGTAACAGCTCCATCTTACAAAATTCGGCATTTAAAAGGTGATTCGTTGCAAAGGTAATTAAATACCTTGACTGGTGAAGAGCAAATCTGTTGTGAACGATATGCATAACTATTAATCCTTCGTCTTATCCGTTTCTGATAATATTCTTAGCAAGAGATAGCTGTCATGGTGTATATAAAGATTAATCTCTATCCACACTCCGAGCGTGATGGGTGAGCGGTAACGTTCTGACTTCGCCTTCGGGAGGACATGGGTTCGAATCCCCGTCCGACTAGACGGGTTTGGGTTTTTCAGTGGTTTCCCCAAATCACTTCAGGAAAATGCCGTGATGGTTCCTTTAAAAAGCCATGGCCCATTTACGTTACATGTGGGTTAGCGGGAATGCTAAGGTGGTAATCCGCAAGACGTGAGTTCTAATCTCGGTCCAGCGAATCATATTTTCCGAAATTACTTCAGGCGAATGTTTTGTTGGTTGCTTTCAAAACGCCATGGCCAAATTCCTTCCCGTTCTATGCTCCAATCCTATCCCAAATCTAATGTCCTTGATGTCGACGAACCTTAAAACTTAGAACCACAAAAAATCATCTAGATGTCGTCAGGGCTGGAAACAAGATTGGTAGTTATTTATGTTCTTTTAATTTCAACGATTTTATTGCATTAAATCACGATTTAAATTTTCCTTCCGACGGATTAATAAGTAATTCTTCGGAGTCATTATTGATTTCCCATAGTCACATAGATAGAAAAAAACCTTCAT
This sequence comes from Vandiemenella viatica, assembly GCA_031002005.1. NCBI lineage: Eukaryota > Metazoa > Arthropoda > Insecta > Orthoptera > Morabidae > Vandiemenella > Vandiemenella viatica. Next base: position 139,267,382 of record CM061919.1, read on the forward strand.
ATTTACTCGTCAAAGCCCACTGCCCATATTGCATAATTATATAAGTCGACACTTCAAACAATAGATTTCTCCAAATAATTAATCTGATGCAAGTAAAAGCCACTAATTTACTTTTGGAGTTAAAGGAATTTTGCTTTACTTCTGCCATCTCTAGTTGTGTAACTCCCGAAGTAAATAAATGCGAACAATTCTTCTACATCTATTTTTTGTTATAATTCCGTCTTGCAACTAAAACAAATGCTTTTTTTTATGGCAAACGCGTTTCGTCTTTATTTAAGACATATTCAGTGTCCTAGGTAAACATTATTATTATTATTATTGCAGCTATATCGATCCTTTTTTCAGGATGTAGGCTCTTTAAGCCTGATGAGCTATATATTAGAACCTAGGTAAACATATGTACAGATATTTATATATATGTATAATAATGTTACCTGATTTTTGTTTTTGTATATTGGTTAAGTTGTCTTATATTACTTACAGTTTTATATCATTAATTAATACGCGCCAGTTTGTTCTACAGTTCAACACAACAACTTCACATCCACGGTTTATCTTTTCACCTGCCTTTGCATAGTACATAATCATCGTCATTAATGTGTCAATTTTCAAATCTTCTTCTTTTTTCGATTTTGGCTTACTTTGAATCCCGGAAACAACTGGATTAGTGGTTAGCGTTTCAAATCCATCATTTATATCCATACATAAAACATTGTTAATCAGCTCAAATTGTTACGGATTAACTGGAAACACTGGTCTGAAACATTCACTTTATTCTTTAAAACTGCATCAACCATCAAAATTAAATCTCCTCTATGTGTTTACATTAACTATACATCAGTTGATATAATCACTTGAAAATATTCGTTAATAAAAGCAGACTGCGGTGCGTTTCCGGCCTCTACAATAATCACACAAACGATACTAGTGATACCGCCATCTCTTAAAAGTAAACACACTACTGATTTTGGAATCTTATCATTAAAAAAACTAAGAATACATACAACAGTACAGTATTTTGTATATACAGAAAGTTAATTAAAACAAATAATATGATTAGTGAGGTGATATAGTCACACGTCTTTGTGCTTTAAATCTGATTTGTTTAAATAATCTCACAGTTCATATTGTCAAACCAATTCTCCAGCTTAACAAAAACTAAAAATGTTAGCTTGTCATTCCTCAGCTGATTTTAAATCAACAGCTTTAATTCCAATAAAATTTCTTCTCGATAATTCTGCAGGATAAGTAGTTTTTGTTTAGGATAGGGTTCTTTTGAGGACTCTTTTTATTTGCGCTTTGAGGGGAAAACATGGCTATGGTCGTCAGGGACGACATTATGTGTAAAAACCCCTACAGTTTTCTTATATCATATCAGTGCTACTCTGGCTGATATATGACGCTTAATGGTACTCGATGGGAGTGTCAGTGACTTGGCATTGTTGTGCCAAGGTTATGGAGCCTCTTGTCGGTTTATCTGAACTTACTGATTCGTTCGTAGAATTTCTCAGTTTGTTGAAAGATTTCTGTACGTATGGTTTCGTTATGGATGTAATCTGTCGACGTAAATCTGGATGCAAGTAGTATGGCAATTCTGGCTCATATACGTACAGAGCGACTAGCGAGCGCGTATGAGGCCAGCTGCGGAATCTGTTTTTCCATAGGCCACTGTGTGGTAAATTTCGACTCTCTTCAGTCACTCAAAAAAGAGACCACTATCTTTATTGAAGTTATTGCTGTTTTCACCGGATGAAAACAAGGGAAGTACCTGTCTAGACGTCGTGTATGACAGAACTTATTCCGCAGAACACTCAAGAAGAAATTTTATCGGTTGTACTCTCGGGAATACTCAGTTCTCTTAGTCTGAATACCAAGTCTATCGACATTTTAGCGTGATTAATACTGCTTAAGCTAACTGGACTAACTGGATGGCTGTGAATTCCGAACCAGCACGCGTGGTTGGAACACCTGTTAGCTGTCTACTGCGGTAGTCGGAGGCACACTTGCTTGCCATTCCCAAGAGGCTCCGCTGTGGCTCCGAGTTTGTGTCTGCCGGCAAGTTGGTCCTCCACCACTGTGCGTGCCGTGTGCAGTCCGGGCGTCGCGCGCTTTGACATTCAGATGCCGCCAAGTTGGAGGACGCTAACTCAGTCGGGGAGTTCCTTCGGCCGGACAAGACGCGACGCAGCTGGCTGACTTACTAAAGACATCGCGCAGTGTGACCAACACTAGAACTTCACACCCGACAGCCGCTTCTTGGCACTTCTGTCTTATTGCTTACCAAATGCTGTCTTTTTTCGAAGAAGATGAAGAAGTTGCATTATTAAACAGCGAAACAAACAAATCGAGCCGGGTGGTCGACGGAAGGTTGCAATCTGGCATTCGAACTTTCGATTCCTGTATGAGAATTCAGTTTTTCCCGGCGTATAAATGAAACAAAATCTTCACGGGTTATCTGCCGGATAATATCTTTATTAAAAATAATTTCTTTAATACACAACGTTTCTGCAGCAACCTCCGCTGACTTCATCAGGTAAGCTGTAATAATTATGCTAAAATGTAAATCACATTTTAGCTTCGTTATGTCCTCCAGTAGACACTCTGGGTGGATATCGCACTTTGAAGGAATTGTCAGAATGTATTCGGACATCGGAATGTTCGGGGTCTGAATATCACAGGTGGATAAGAGAACTTAGAAAGAGAAATGACACGACTTAAGTTATATGTTGTTGGAATAGTGAGATTAAGTTTAAGGATGCTCAGGATTTCTGTTAAGAAGAACGCAAAACAATTAACACAAAAGCCGTCAGTGGAGTTACTGGTGTGAGATTTGTAATGATCAAGGGTGTTGGGAAACGGGTGAGATATTACGAACAGTTTAGTGAATGGATTATTCTGATAACGGTAGAGACTAAGCCTGCACCAACTAGGTTGGTACAATATTATAAATACCAGTGTGTTAGTATACGGTGACGAAATAGGCAACGCATACGTCGAAATTGAAAAATTAAATCCAATATGTAACGGGAGAGGAAAATCTAATAGTAGTATGAAAAGAGGAGAATGCTATAAGAAGTTTCTGCCAAGAAGAAAAAAAATTAAGGCGTGGGAAATATGAAGTTATCATAGCAATCACACCATCTAAAATCCACGTACGTTGGAAATACACCTGCAAATACAGATAGACATCGAATGAATTATATCGATTCAACAGAGATTCGTAAACCTAGTTACAGACTTTAAAGCACACCAAAATCGGATAGCTACAAAAAGCATAGACTTGAAGTAAACAAATTGACAGAAACTCAGATGACAGTACACCTAACAGAGATTGTAGATGCGGATTTTAAAAATAACTCAACAGAAGAATATAATTCACTGACAAGGGAGATAGTGAAAACTGAAAAAGATGTATCAAATATTAGAAAAGAAGCTGACTGGAAACATGGTATCACTAGATTATATGGTTCGTTGATAAAAGAAGAAGACTAAGAAAATGCTCAGGATGAAGCCAATAATATTGTAGGAGTTAAATAATTAGGAAACCTTATAGTAAAATAAAAGTTGCAGTAAGTAAAGCGGGAAGAATTAGAAAAGGAAGGTAGAGAAAACATATGATACCTATAGGAGGGTCAAACAGAATTTTTAAGATTTTAAGAAATGTTGTATGGATATTAAATGCCTCTCGATAAACAAGAAGAGTAGTGTGCGGTTAAATAACGTCAGTTTCTGGGTGGTACAGTGTATTAGCTTTGTCTACTCAGTGCAAAATAATGTCTCATTTATAAGAGAAAAATTCCACTTAGTAATCGTTTTAGTCCATTTTCGTTGTTGGAAAAATTGACAAATGTGGCACCTGTTTCCACATGTAAGTGTAGTGAAAATAAATCTGTACCCTACATTTACAATTACAATTACTCAAGTATAATGAAAATGTATATAAATAATATATGCAGTTAACGTTTCTGAATTTACATAGATACATTAGATAGTTTTCGTGAGTAATATGATGACCCAAATGATCTACAGGGCCTAAGGCAGTAAGAAACAAACAAATCCAGATATCTACAGATGGTGAACTAAAATTTAATAACAGAGAAATATTATTACTACTATTAACAAATCAATTAAAGGGAGACTTTTATCAATTACATATAAGCGTTTTGGAACATCAGGTACTTGAAAAAAAAGGTAATTCACATACCTACAGATTGTGACATCAAGATGAAATTTTTAGTACATATTTTACTATAAAATAGCGGGGAATCAATATCAACAGGAACTTCTGATTTATATATAAAAAATGATGGATTCATGTATTTTCTGAAGGTGTATCTAACCTAATAAACTGCAGTGTTATGTCTTAAATTATTTTAGTATACTTATTTAATAGATATATAATCGGAGGTTAGAATGCAGGGTGCAACAAAACGTTGTTTACAGGTCATTTTGTATAATTTTTTAGATTAATTAAAATGTTTTATACTATAAAAGATATCGTTATCTTATATGTTTAAACGACCAATTCTTGTATATGTATATTTGAGATCTCCGAAAAGGCTCTGAAAATTTTAATGAAATTTCATATTTAGATAACGTTTTGTTTTTTAAGATTAGCTAAATAAGTATCTTCGCTGCAAAAACGCGATTTTACTCAAAATCAGCGATTATTATTTTTGGTATCTCGAAAACGGCTCTAATGCCATCTCGTACGCGTTTCAGGTACCAGTAAGCTGACTAATGTTAGTTGAGTTCTTTTTACTTACAGCAAGGAACTCATTACTTTAAACGAATAATTTTTATCCACTAGCTGGCTCGTGAGAATAGTATCGAGGTCAGTCACCAAATGGTAATATAATAAAGCTGAAATAAATAAATGCAAATATTTATTAATGAAAAGTATTTTATTCTGAAATCAGAAGTCACTTTTACTCCAAAAAGTCGCTATTATTAAATACTACATATTTAATTGTAAAACATTTGAAAAGTAGGTTTTTTTAAAATAAAATATTGGTTTTGTCAGATGTCCTTTTTCAATCGTCTTTGCTTTATAAAACTAGAAAACAATATCAGCAGTTGAAATGTGATCATCGTTAACTTTTTGACTATATGTATCTTTAACACAAAAATAAATATTAGTGAATCTCCAAACTCGTGAAAAAGCCATGTACAGGTGTCTATACGAAAAACCAGGTTCTGATAAATACAATCCTGCCTTTTGAAGTATCTGATGTGATTTATTCATGTTCATAATGAAGGTTACTTCTATTTGCAACTGTTTCACATTATTTAGAAAGGCGCAGTTGATCAGAGGATGTCATGTTAATACAAGGTATGAGCATATCGGAATGAATGAATTTACCACCGATGATGTACTCGTCTAAATGAAATACCACAAATCTTGAATCATTAATTAATCCTTGATTAGCAGTAAGATTTGTATTTAACATAATAACGTCCGGACATTCAGATTTGGGTTTTCCATGGTTTCCCCAAATCACTCCAGGTGAACTCCAGGATGCTTCCTTCAAAATGCCAAGGCCGAATTAATTCCAGTTCCTTGTCCCCAGTTGTTTCCCGCCTCTAATTAACTCGACGTCAACGAGGCATAAAGCCATAATGAAATAAAACGTAATAATAGCTCTTTTCTTTCAAAGCAATTTATGAGGTGATAAACCAGACGATTTCGGAAATATTTCTAGCGATTTGTATGAAATTTCATATGTAAATAACGTTTTGCTATTCAAGTTTGCAACACGATTTACCGGTAACCATACTGATGTTAGTTAAACTTCTCTTTGGTTAGAGCAACGAACTGTGAATCTCAAAATGCTAAGGACGTCTTCAAGAAAAACGTTTTACTTTAATCAAACTTTACTCAAAATATTGCATATTGAACTGAAATTGAAAGATGCCGAGCGAAGATCGGTCCCCCAGGCACTTAACAGTACCGATAATACAATAACACAGACATATAACCTGAAACAAACATTTCTTACAACTAAGAACTAGATTAACTCCTTTTGTTTATAGCAATAATACATATTAATTTAGGAGAGTAAATATTTAGAGCTTAAAAGTAAATTGTGATTTGACGAATTATTATAAAACGCAGTGACATTATTAATACCCTTTTTTATTTTACATCACTGTTCAAAAGTACATAAATTTTTTTATGGCACAAACAAATACATATTTGGTTATGACATAATATTTTAAAACAGATTTGCGACATATTAGATACAATGTTACATGAATAAATTGTTGAAGTTTTAATCCTTGGTATTATATTAAATCTTTAGGCTGAACACAGTAATCATGCTATTAAGGGTGTAAACCAGGAATGAGCAACACCATGTCTTATATCGCTTTGTTTGTTGTTCCGCGTCAATTAAACACTCACAAGAAGTTTGAAAGGCTCGAGAAAGAAAGAGGAAATTCAAACGTCAGAAAATTTTAATTAAAAGATCAATCAATTTTAGCGGGACTTCTTGCTTTAATTGAAAAGTTTTGCAATAAGAGCTATTCATTTCCTTAGCAGTAATTTGTGTTTTGTGGAACGGGAGCAAACATCAGATATTAAACGTTTGCAAGTTGAATCTCGCGGTCTGCCTTCGGAGATAAAGGCTAACAAGATGCAGCAAGAAATGTAATCACACGGACAGTTTAGGATTTGAGCAATATTCATATCATGTACTTTCTTTTTGTATACCTCACTGTTCATATTGATCTAATTTATCAAAAACAAGAATCTCGCAAGTCATTAATACTTTTGTTGATTAGTTTTACTTTTTTAATGAGCCTATTTTCTTACTGACAAATTTTTTTACCATAAATAATATAGTAAAAGAATATTTTGTTTTCTTTTGTTGTAGATGAAATGCCAAAACCGTTTCTAAGGTACAAATTCTCATTGTTTTCATCAATAACATAGCGATGACGGTATAAAATGAAAACGTTTCTATAATGATACATTAATTCTAAGAAATATTTTTTCCTCATCCAGTACACAAAGCATTGAGATTATATTACAGATCTACCTAAACATTCATATTGTTAATTCATTAACCCTGAAGTCACTTATGTTTAAAAAGACACTAGATTCATACTTAACTTAGTAACCGTGACTTTTAATCATATCATTATTCTCCAACTCCAATCCTTCAGGTGCTGGTCACCAAAACTCTCCATTTCTTCCATTCCATAAACAGCTGATGTTTGTTAATAATACTCCATTTCACCCCGATGTCTTTCAGATTCTCCTTGATTTCATCTACCCATTTCTTTTTAGACTTTCTCAAACGTCTTTTCCCTTTGATGTCCATTATAAAATGGCCCTATGTTTTTCTTTCTTTCCCCATTATTTGGACATGTTCATACTGTTTGAGGTGAGACCGCTGTAAGGATTTTGCCACACTGGTGTTTATACCGGCTTCTTCTCGAGTGATTTCATTCGTTTCTTTGACTTTTCTTGTCCTATATAGCGTGCTACGCATAAACTTAAGTTAAAATGCTTAAAGTCTACTGTTCTCACATATTTATAATGCGTAAGTCAGTATACAGATGTAATAGTTTTTAAATGGTGTATCCAAGATATTTGAATTGGTCAACATTCTGGAGTTACTGATTGTTTAGGTAAATATTCACATAATATGTCCCTGCAGCTGTTGCCATAACCATCGTCCTACTCTAGCTAATTTTCTGTACATATTCCTCAAACAGCTTGATCAAAGCTTCCAGCTTCTCCTGCATCTCTTCTGCACTTTCACCACAAATCATAACATCATCAGAAATGTTATGGCTTTCTTTTAAGCACTTTTTTCAATTTCTTCAGAATGTCATCCATTACAGCAGTGAAAAGCAAGGGACACAAGAAACTCCTCTTCTTCTCCGAAACCATTTGTTCCCTCCATTGCTTATTTGTGGCTTTGAATGTAGAATCGAAAGGCATTGAGTACAAAGTGCTTTGAACGTATAATCAATGTAAGATAAAAACTTTGTTAATAAAAGAGAAAAGTAATATTAAACTTAAATATTATATGAATTCTATCTACTTTGTTGAGAAAGTTATGTTCAGTTGTAAGGAAGAAAATATTTTATAATTCCTATTCAAAACCATCGTTTTAAATATTCGGATAGTCTCTGTCCACTCCATCAAGGCGGTAACAAATGGTGCTTTATGACCAATGAATTCACGTCCACAGTGTAACAAGGTGTTATAAAAATATTCCATCTAATTACAGACTAGTTCAATCAAGCTGCTACTATAAGTAAAAATAATAATAATTTTTTTTAACTTAAAACTACTTTTATTTTGTTAATGACTAAGAAGATAAGAATATCAGCTAATTTCAGTTAATCACAGATGAAGTTTCATCATCATTATTATTATTATTATTTAATATGTAATTCGGTAATTAGTTATGTTTTCAAATATTCTCGCATGGTATTAAAAAAAATTTCAGTATAGTAACCGAAAATCTGGATATGAACGATAGAAAGCAAACATAAATTTAATCTATGTTCTAGGCAGAAGTACACGACCGAAAGCCACGTAATGGCCATTACGTTTTCAAGGGTCTGCTAAGCATCGCAAATGCTTTTTGCTTTGTTGGTATAATATTTTCCAAAACACTTGTCCGGAAGACCTGTTTGTCACCGAATGGCTCATGAGAACTACCGAAGATCAGTGGTTGTGACAGCACTAAATAACCTGGCAAGTACAAAAAATGTATTGAAAAGGAAAATAAATGCAGAGAAATAGATTCGTTCACAGTAATCAATATATGGTTTGCACCTATTTTCAGATTTAGCTGCTCGGTTGTGAACGTCATCTACGAAACAAAAAACTTTAGTTCAATAACGTAGCTGCGTTAAAAAGAGACGACTGGGTTGCAATAAAACAGCGTTTTAAATTCGGCTGCTATAATTGCTTTAACGACTCTACATTAAACGCCAGTGCACACCGCGCATGAAACGTACTGTGACGTAAAACAAATGACCGAGGTGGCGCCGTTACTGGCCGAGGCGGCTCCGTGGCGGTAACATCATCAGGATTCCAACTCGCACCTAGTCTGGAAATACCGAGATTGGCAATTTAACCTGTTCTAAAACTATCTAATACGCAGAGCAATGAACTTTGGAAAGATAATGTGAATCAAAAACAGAAATTTATAAATAACAACGGAAAATCTCCGACAAAGGGAATAATTTTGGCGCAAGTAGTTAATAGCAGATTTTTGAGAGAGAAAATTTTGTTTTCCTTTTCAAGGGACTGAAACCCCTGTTTTCTGTTGCTGCTCTAGGGTATATAACGGCTTTAACGTGGATTCAGACAGCAGTCAAAAAATGAAATCAACCTCTTCGAATTTGGATTAACTGCTTGGTTGTGATCTATTATTCACGTTTTCCTGACAAGCGACTATAAAATGCCAACTGAAATGAAGTTGTAACTGTTGATTATTGTAAGGGAATTGGTTCAACACTTAATACTGCTTATAAAAATAATTTTAATGGTTATTAATTTGGTTTAATTGAATGAATAGATTATGCCTTTTAGTGGTACTAAAATGACGAATGTTATCTCTTCCCTTACGCAAAATTTCTTTTGTAGACTTTGTAATTAAATCGTTCACTGTAAAACCAAATAATATTTTATTCTACTTGCCTTTCTGACACAAAATAAAGAAATATACACTTTTTGCCATAACACTTTATTAAATTTTAACTGTTGATCACTAATAATCTTACACACACTACATTTTTCTCAGCTTTCAGATATTAATGACTCATTACTGCTGACAACTAATTTATTCTGATGGCATTGCATTGCATATGATCTTATGCTGAGCGTGTTATTCTCTGGCTTTAAATATGCTACTTGATAAAATATTGATTAACTAAACGCGTGAATACATTCATATCCCTCACACATCCTACGTGTATTCACCTCACAAAGTGCCCTCATTATGCAGCTATCATAGATACCTTCGAAAAATATAATAACTCTCTCCAGGTGTGGTTTAGTACCGCCTGTGACGTTTTCGCTAGACGTCACGTACATCAAAGAAACTTGAGAATATCACGCATTCCTTGTTACCACATTCTCGGTTCCCACTAATAACGGCTAGTCTCATGTGTACTATCGATATGTAGCTGCGAATACGAATGTGTTACACTCCAAGAACGAAAAATGTCACTGACCGAAAACAATGCCCACAACGCGTTGCGGGCTCTTTAAAACATTCATAACCTGTTATTCGACTTATGGCGCTTATAAAAACATCCAGAAAGCGTTGTGTCTAACCCAAAAAGACGAAAACTGGATGGCTGGAGGCGGTTTTGAACCCGCGTCCTCCCAAGTGCAGGTTATTAGTTAACATCCAGTAAATGTAGCTACAACCCGTCCATCGTTTGTGGCGGCATCAGTTAACGTTTAAAATGCGTTACGGCTTTTCTTATTAACCACAACGCGTAGTGTTGTGGTCATTTTGAGTTAGTCACAATGCATTGTGTCTATTTTTTAAGTGACAAAACACGAATAACAGAGACCGCAACGCGTTATGGACGTGTTTTTTCGTTCAATGAGAGTTTCCGTTCTTTGAGCCTAAAATAGCGATCTAAAGTCGAGAATACGAAGCACAGCCCTTTTCATTTTGGCCTATTGTCAACTCCAGAAACAAATCATTTAAGTATTGGTAGAGATGTGGAACCTTTCACGAGGCTTCTTTAAAGCAGTAATGTACAGTTAACCAATTATTTTGATCCATCGATTATGCACGAAAACGACAGTTTAAGACAGACGTCTTAGACGAAATTTGGCATATGGCTTCAAGGTAAGTTTTTCTTCTGGTCAAGACAAAGTTACATACTAAACACAAGCTCTATCAAGTAAACAATCGGTGTTAACGAAACGAATAGGCTGAAATGATCCCTTGACGAACAAAAGTGAAGTAACCACGCAAAATCGGAAATATACTTTGTGAAACTGCTTCAAAGTTTAGTTTGTATCGGTTTTCGAACATATTTTACCACGGAAAAGTGAAGAGCACATCACATAGAGCCGTTCAGTATAATTTTTTGATTGGTGGCGGTATTCTTACGAGACACTATGTACCTATACCCAAATTACCGATTTTAATTTTCATTTCACTTTTAATGGTTTGTAGCCACTGGATGGTTATGTCAACGTCACACAGCTCCTTCCAAAAATCCCTTACTTCCATCACTTCCTAGTTCACTTATCTTTATTGCAAACTTCCTTTTTTCTTTTTCTTGGGAATTTCCACATGGATGAAAGGAACCTTACTGCTTTTCTCAAAGTACATGTCCAAACAACCATCAATTCCATCACGCGTTCTCCAACCCTTTCGATTATTTCTTGAACTTTTTTTCACTCTAAACTCTTCCCCAACTTTATTTTAACAATGATTCTTGTACGTTTTCTCAATACCTTGACAACATCCTTCTCGCCGTTTCTCTCGCGCAATTTTCTATCTGCAAATATTAATTCCAGATATCGATTTAATATGCTTCCTTGCTGAATATCGCACAGTTCGCTTATGACAGTCATTTCAAGTTCATTACCGTCTGCTCCTAAAATTATATATTCCTTTAAAACATGACAGTGCTGTTAAAAAAAATGTTCAAAAATTGCAACAATGGCAGAAATCATTGAAAAAATAACAGAATATTCTACCAAATAACAGAAAAGTTTAAGTATGGGAAAGTTATAAACCAGTATTTAAAAATTGTTAACACGACACATTTGTTAATAATGAATGCACGCGGATATTATTTGTTAACAAAGATGACCCACTAGCTAACGTCTCCTTATACACAACGTCTGCTTAAAATATAATTAAGCTCTCTGGACACTGGTTTTAGCGTTCTAGCAGTTACTTAATTGGTTTTGTGTGCCAACATAACAGACTTGTTTTCACAATTATCTGGTAGAATCAATACGAAGTTAAAGAATCGAAAAGGCAAATGCGGTTCTTCTAGCTTGTAATGTCCAGCCTCCGCTGTCATTATTTTTTCTAAATACGTGGAGGCTGCGATTAGTCACGACTTCGTTTGACGTGCTGTTTTCTTGATGTGCTTCCACGAGTGAACCCACCTCAATTGGTGGATGGTGTTAAGTGTTTCTTCATCAAGGTCGTTGACATCCGCCTGCAGTTACGATAAGTGACAGATTTCACATAAACAGTTTAGACCCAGTATACGCCCAAACTGAAGGAGTTTCTTGCTCTCCTTAGCCGGGAATATTGTGTTTATTGTCTGTTTGCTTCCGTTAATTTTCTTTGCTGGCTGAGTTCATTTTTTGTGTAATGTTAAATAAACGTGATTTTTTATTTGATTAGTTCTGCACTCGAGTTTCTTTCTTTCTTTTTCTTTTTTTTGTAATTAGAGGGTGTAATTTAAATATATAACTCTCCATGCAATCCAAAAATATTAAGAATACATTTTTAACAAATGAATTTTTCCATCTCATGCACAGAGAAAGTGAATGTTTAAGGTCACAAAGAAGCTAGACATTTTAAGCTGTAAAGGTTTTGTCAATTATCTTTTGCTCATTGGGTATATTACGATCTTTTAAGTTGACAATATGAAATAATTATTGAAGAAACATTCAAATTTTAGAAAAAAAGTTAATTGCAACAGTTCATTCCATAACAGTACGTGAAAAATTAATGGATCACAAATATTTAATGCCGACAGATCCATTTCATTCCTCAGGTATAAAATTCCTTGATTTATTAGTTTCCACAAATCTTTAATTCAGTCTCCATTTAATCATTTATTGATGTGAACATTAACTTGTGTTAACATGTTTCTTAATCATTGGTCAACATAAGAACTGGATTATAAATCATTCACCATTTTTCAGCAGGTAATAAAGAATGTTAACGGCTGGTAAGACTGGTAAGAACCAAATTTTATGGTGCTTCAAACGTTCTCACTTAACGGGATAACGCACATTTTTCTTTCTCCCAGCAATTTATGAAGCATATATAATTTCTGCCTAAAATTAAGAAAGCGATTGTAATTGAAATTAAAATCTCTTTCCGAAGCCTGGAAGACTATTAATATTCAAGGTATCCGTTCTTAAAGTTGGGTCTGGGAAAGATATTGGTTAAATATTCTCACGGTGAGGCAAGTTCTTTTACTTTCACATTTCATCATTCTTCTTTCCCCAATTACAACGTAGACATTCTGTCATAATTTTGATAGTTACAAAATTCTGTATGAATTGTGGTACGCTAAATGGAAATAATAACAGTATGTTTCTTTAGATTTACTTCGTTTGAGTCTTCGTATAATGATACATTAGAAAGAAAATAATAATTCATATAATGCTCACGGGCAGTAAGCTGAGTGAATACCGTGTTTCCACACGATAATTTGAGAACCAAATTCTCCGTCACCACACAAGGTGGCGTCTGAGAATTTTGTCGCGTTAATATAGCCTGGGACCGCCATATTCATCCGACATGTTATCCAAGGGTGTTCATCAGTATTCGAGCCCGAGGTAGACAATGTTGTAATATAATAAAAATAGTTTTTGGAAGTATACACTTAATAACCGATTAAAAAAGGCATGGCATGTTGCAACAGAAATCGAAGTTGCAGTTTAACAGAAATGGTTTATGGAACCTAATATATTGAATAATATCCGTAACACTAATTAAAATTCTTTAAAACTTAATATTTAGCTATTCGAGGTAAATTTTTCAATTTTAACTATCGATATAAACGTGTTGAGTGATTCATATGTGATATTATCAGTAAAACATTCTAAAGAACCCTCAGCTACCCATACGTAGATACACTACACAAGCGAAACACCAATGTTTCAAATCAATGTAATCGCCACGGCGCACAGCAGTAAACCGTAGGGTCCTCTTTCAACCTCAACAAGCTTGATAACTCAGCGCGAACAGTCATCGATAGCCAATAAACATTTAGTTGAAGACCCTTCAGTGCGGTTACAGGGATTTGATCTTCCCAGACGGCAATGGAAAATCATCAGTCGGATTCGAATGGGACAAACCAGACATGATTACTTCTTACAAAAACAGGACTGAGTCAGTTCTGTAAATTGTAACTATGGAGACAACTTTCAGTCAATCCACGTCATTTCTCACTGTACTCTTCGAGCCTGCAAAAGAACAATAGCGATCATTCACGATGCATCGATAAATGTGATTGAATGGATCAGAACACTAGATATTGAGATAAAATATTGTACGAGTTCGTGATTTATTTACACATTTGTCGATACCTTTCGTAGATCTTGCTAAATATAATACGCTAAGTAAATAAATCAGTAAAGAAACTGATACGTATGTGTATAATCTAATATTAAAGGTGGTTTTATTTTATGAAGCGGCAGAAGCTAGTAATCAGTGGAATTGAATTTTTTTATTTGTGCTCGCTAAACGCAGAAAATATTACCGCCACAAACAACAGTCTGAGCATTACTATTGATACTCTCGGAATGTTAGGGAACGAAATCATACCTTTTGTAGAGGTCGTTGAGAAACGTGGCTTGGAAATTATCACTATCCATAACATTAATTGGTGGTCAATCGTCTCTACCAATATCTGTCACATATTTCAAAACATTATCAAAAATACCTTTATAATGGTTTCAGAGAATCCAAAAACTTGAAGACCTAAATTACATTAAATTTTTTTAAACGGTTTAAGCTTTTAAGACTATGATAATTTAATTGTGAATTATTTATGTGATCATTTGTGGAATGAAATCAGTGGAGGAAGTTGTTAAAAGCAAATGGTGCCACGCGTTCAGGTTATTAGTATTATTAATATTATTATGAGGAAATGGATTAATTTCATGTTTCTGGTAGATACAGTTTCCAGACCTGAAAACTAAGAATGCTGAAAATGCTGCATATGAAATAGGGGAAAACATGCACCGTATTTTACTGACTTTACAGTGTATCCCTAGTTATTAGAAACTTGATGGTCTCTGTTTGCTTTGGTAGCGCGCGTGGTCTGACAGGCGTTGCAGTTGCAAGTTCCACGGTCTTGATACCTGTTCCCTGAAAGCAGATCGGTAGTCTCCTGGGCTCAGACCGGTGACGCAGGGTCTCGTGTAACTAGAAAAACAAATTGACGGGCTGGCTCAGTGAAATCTATTAGGGTCCATTTACTAGAGGTTTCTTTGTTTAAATTTTACGTAAAATCTATTGAAATAATTTGGAGGGGCCACAATATAAGAGCTTCAGGTCTATATTGAAAGTTGTGTTACTGCTTGCGACTATGAGCAAAACTGCGGGCAATAATAATGATGTCAGTAAATGACACTCGTGAAGGAAACTTAAATTGCTATAAACTGAATTTGTCGTATTTTATGCTGTAAATCACAGTGTTATTTTTCATTCTGGTCTAGGCTGTATTTTAACCACAGTATCTACTCATTTTTTCCTCAAAAGTCCAAAAATTTATCCTACTTGCATTCGTCCACGCATTTACCATACGTCCATGCGGCGATGGTGTGTAGGCAAATGCTAGTATTCTGTATTTCGGTGTAGTGGGAGAATCGTTTTGAATATGTCGGGAGCAGTGGTTGCAAACTCAGATCTGGTGTCATAAAATAAGTTTTTGGTGGGGGGAAAGAGGTTATCTTGCTTGTGGGCAGTAAGATTGCAGGAAGAGAAGTTTTTTGTGTAAGAGGTTTGTGATTGTGTGTATGTCAAGAGTTGTTTTTGCATTAATATGAAAAGTATGTTTGCTGCCTGGGAGTCATTACTGTTTTGTGTGAGAAATTCTAATGCACTTATCTGTATACTGCAACGCTGTATTATTTTAGTTATATTGTCTTTATCAAACATTACAAAAATTCACCACATGTAAAACCAATCTTATTTCGTTCCCGCTCACAGATGAATATGTATCTGCATAAATATTGAAAGCTGATTTCTTACCCCCGCTATCAAAAATCTGTAGTGGTAGTCATTAATTATGGATATGCTGACGCATAATGCATAAAGTGATTCGGCATAGTTTAAGAACCAGAGGGCTGGAGTAACCAAGGTCCCTTGCAATTCTTCTCTAAGGAAATGTTTGTTGATTGCAAATTATGAATTAAAATTAGATATGGAGTAATCTCGCACGTTATGGCATGATGAGTATCTTTAGACCATCATCAAAGATACAAGATATGATGCGCACGGTGAAGGATAAACTTGTCCTACGAATTATGCGATCCCTTGTGAATTTGGCAAAATACACATCGGTGAAACAATCTGAAACAGAGAGAAAAGCCGCATCGAGCACCAGTGACGTCTACGTTTGCTATAGCTAAACAGTTGACGTTACCTGAACTTGCTGTGGAAAATTTCCACTTAATAGCTACAACAAGACTGAAGTCTTGGAATAGACCGCATATTTTTTGAATTCGATAATGAGAGAATCGCTGGAGATAGGGCTGAGCAGCAACAACAAGGACAGTGATGGTGGTTTCGATTTGAGCAAAGCATGGAAGCCCATCATCCCTGATCTGCAAAAGCAGGGCTTAAGACATGCTCATCGTAGTGGCTCTAGCAGCAGAGCCTAGATGCAGTGTCCGTTGCGGGCCTCGTTATATATATATTTAGCTGCCTCAAATGCTGTGACTGAAGTCCCACTACCTTCGGTAGATTTACTTCTATGAGTCAGATTTTGGGTTTGGGACACATTCAGGGGAAAGCCAGTACTATGATCATCTGAGATGATCTTAGTGGTAAAAACTCCTGCGGTGTTCGCGTGCTGTGTTGTTTCTTAACTGGCTGGTATAATATACCAAGAGGCACTTTGTATTTGCGTCATTTTATTGGCATTGTTGTTCCTATTGTTTCGGTTCTTTCATGTCTAGATTCATTTCGTTTTCTATGGAAATTTTTCGGGAGTATTGTAGATATATGAATTTATTAGTGGAATATTGATCTCATTGTGTAGACCAACTATCGCAGCGTTGAATATTATTCTTAGACATCTGTTTTGGAATATTGGATGATGTGAGTTGGCTTGCTGCCCCCCATATCTGGCATCCGTAAAGTATGGAACGCATTACGATAGATTTGTATAGTCATATGTTTGTTTCCGTTTGTAGATTGTTACTTCGGCCCACTGGTGATAAGTTTGAAATTATTGCTAGAACTTTAATCTTCATATCTAGAATATGTTGTCGGTAAAGTAAATCATTGTCCAATGTCATCCCCAAATACCGGTTCTCCTTCACCTAGGTGAGGTTTTGATCAATGAAGTTGAGGGTCTCGTTTTTTGTGTTTTTATGGTAAAATACATACGCGCGCATTTCCCAGGGTTAATTTTGACTTTATATTTTTTACACCATTTGCTGAATTCGTTGAATCATTGTTGTAGGTGTGCAATCTTGAGGTCATATCTTCTTCGTGTTGTGAACACTGTCGCATCATCGCCAGCTTAACGTGAGGCGGAGTCGAGATGTGGTTTGTATACATTTTAAAGAGTGGCGGTGCAATCACTGATCGGTGTGGGATTCCAGCTGGTATCGGAAAAATTGACGACCTCTGTCCGTCTACTTCTGCATGAAACTTCCTGTCTGCTAAGTAACTACTGATGAGTTTTACGTAGCAGTGTTTGATGGCCTTTTCTGTCCTTAATGTCTGTATGAATTTTGCGTGCCAATCTTTTTCAGATAATTTTTCAATATCCAAGAATACTGCTTCCATTGATTTCTTGAAGTTCCTAGTTATGACTTCTGTAATGCGGAGCAGTTGAGCTGTAGCAGCAACGCGGCTCTGAAATCCGAATGGTTCCTACCTAATCATCCTCTCTGCTTCTAGGCTAGTGTTGATTCTGTTGAGCAATATCTGTTCCATTATCTTGTTTGTTGATGAAAGCAGGCTAATTGGTCAGTAGTTTTCGGCCTGGCGTTGATACTTTTCACGTTTTGGTATGGCCTTAACTTCTAGGCTGTGGGGAAGAAACAGTTTAGGAGGCAACTGTTAAAGATCGTTGTCAGGAGCAGTAATCCCTGTTTTGGTAGGTGTTCCAAATGTATGTTCCTTATGTTGTCGCACCCTGCGCTTTTGTTGACGATAATTTGATTATAATACTCCGTACTTCAGCCAGGGTATATCAACAGTGAATGGGATAGTAACTTCCGTGGCGTACCTCATATTCATCCAATAACAGTAGTAAGAATCTTGAGGCAATGTATCGTAGCAACAACTTCGACCTATTATTTTACCTGATAAAGATAGCAAAGATCGTGCATGGCAGAACATATCCTGCAGAATACCCGAGGATTAATTTTTGCCGGTAAATACTCAATTCTTACAATTAAAAATAAGTTAAATAACGGGTTTCTAACAATTCGAGATATAAACGGTAGTCAGGAAAGTAACTGGTTTGTAAGTAGGGTAATGTCTGTATTCCCGTGCTTTCCAAAAACCTTTTGGCAAGTAGAGTGATGAAAAAATGGCTGTTGTCTGTTCACAAAACTTATTCAACCCCTGCCGGTCGTAATTTCCTGTGAAGAAAGGCAGTCATGCCAGCTGATACTTCCCACGACCCATATCTGCGGTTGGGGTCGTTGGGATGAAACTGAAAAACGCTGTCCCTCAATGTTTTTTAACCCTATCCTCCCCGTGGCGGGTCCATTTCTCTTGATAAAGACGGGTGGATTTAATTAAACCAGAAAGTGCAGGCCGGCGGCGTTTCGTTAAACGCATTCGTAACTTTAAATCTTAATAACTGGCAAGTCACCAGGGGCCACACAGCGGCACTCGCGATCCGCCAGATTTACGGCTGTGTTTTGTCGCTTGCTGCCACTGTACCCAGCCGCCTCCCCCGACATTGCGTCCGTCGCAGCACTATTACAAATACCAGCTCATCAATCACCCCATTCACGGCTTCGAACAATCGCAGCAAGTAATTAACAGGATAGAGAACATAAAACTTGTTCCTGGAACATTACCGCGGCGTCGGCAGAAAGAAATATCTTTGTGCTCGCTGCGGCGTTGATTAATGGTCGGCGTCCAAGTTGAGGGCTGCGTCGGCGTCGCGAAGCCGATGGACGGACGGCGTCACGTGGTACGGCGCTAGGCTTTCAGGCGCCGACCGGCCCCGTCTTTGTCGGCACCCGCATAGCTGCCATCAAGTTGACGCCGCTCGAGCTGGCACGCTACAGTTAATAACGAACGCACACTGGACCAAAACTGAAACGTAGAATTATTAATGCGCAATTCAACGACCGTAGGGCAATTTGTCCCCCATTACACCTCTACTTTTTATTGCAGTACTCCATAATAATCAGCATGCATTTAGTGCATTGTTACGGCTTTCTTCTGCATTCCTTGATGACACATTTAATTTAATCTTAGACAACACTCGACATTTCTTTACATAATACCTCTAATTTTTCACAGGACGGTACATTAATCACCTGTTGAGAATGTAATTTACATACGTGTTTTACACACAATGTAAACGTTGTTTCTGATGTATTTCTAAAATATATTCAAATGCGTATAATGTTTCGCCTGATGTCTTTTCAAGAAATAGGATTTAGTGTTACGTTAATGATATGCAAATATAGAGAAACATGTAAAAATAGAAGATTAAGATACTGCATCTGCCTACTAAATCTCGCAGTTTCATTGATTTTTTTAAAAAAATTCTGTCTCGTTAACATCGAAGTCATTAGAGAACAGAAAGGACTGCTGGAAAGATGATCTGACATGATATTTTCAACGGAGTGATTTCAGGAAACATGGATAACCGAAATTTCGTTGGTTTTTTCACCGATACTGGTTTCCTATCTTCTACAGAAATCATATTCAATTAATTGGTTACTATTTAATGTAATCTGATATGCTAGAGGTTACTGATTGCAGTACAGAATTGAAATGGTGTCCCGCTGAGAGTGACATGGATCGCCCAAAACTGTTATTACGCAGCGACATGCCACCCCTTACTTAATATTTAATTGTTAATTGAATTCCCTGATGTTAAAACTAAGATGAATATTGTTCAAACACAATAATGACAAAACTGTATTTTGATAGTATGCTTTTAATATTTGCAAGAACCACAAAGCTTCGATTAAGCAATGATTACACGGATCTACACATGATGATAATTACATAGAAAAAATGACACACAGACTCTCACTAGAGCTTCTGGTCTCCCGCTTGTTTAAGTTAAGAGACACGTCTCCCAACGTCTCTTCATATCCAGAAACTAACTGCTGCCTCTGGTTCTTACACCACTACCAACCTCTCAAGAATTAATACTACCATTTTCTCATATACTACCCACTTCAAAACTAATTAGGGTAATGATAATTAGTTATGCTGTGGGACCTTTCCTCGATCACAATTACATCATTTACAATAATTGCACAAATATTTATCTGTTAAATGGTTGGTTAATTGAGAAAGTCAAAGTTGCCAAACGGAAATTTGAACCTGCGTGCTCCCGAATACCAGGCCCTAGCGCTCCCACTCACACTAATGATCGGTGGTTGCATTGAAAGCAAAACGTAAGGAAAGTGTCATCATCCAGAAGCATGATTTACATTCTTTTCTGGACCTTTTTCTTTACAGGCATTAAGAGTTTATCAAAGAGTATAAATTTTTAAATGGGTATATGTGTTTCTCATTTTGCTACTATTACAAGGATGCGCAAGAAATATAGTTTTTTTCTGTTACTGAAATGTTTCAAAGCTACATTTTGGATGCCTATTCAAAAAAATACTACATGACACAACAACAACATTTATTTTTAAAAGCGATTATATTGGCCTGTAACTTAAAACTATGTTTTAAACAGACCATACCAAAAGATGCCGTAAGATGGATCAAGCTGTTTGGAATGTGGGGCTGCAGAATAATACGAGATATGTAGATCAGGGAATATGACCAAAATATTATTGATGAGAAATGTTGCCTGAGAAAATTTAATTGAATACTACCATTAATAGCGACAAGAACGGGAAATAGAAAGTGATAAAGAAGTTGTAAAACAGGTAAAACACTTTTAGATCAGTTATAAAATAAAAATGCCAAGTAAATTTGAGACTTGTATTAAACTCTTTCTAGATTACATCGTTTTTGAACACTATATTCTTTTTAGTTTTATCTATATTTCAGTTCTATGTATCAGCTATATTTGATCAACGGAGAAATTGTTCTTGTAGTTTCAAACCACTTCAATCATGAAACAAACAATTTCTGTTCCATTACAATCTCTATAACCTTCGACAGATACGCAGTGACTTATCCAAAAGCGTCTCAAACCATTTCTTATTTAAATTTGTGTCAGAGAATCAGCTATATATACATGGTTTTGTGTTGCTTTGAAATGATTTAAAGAGATTAATGTCCCGGTATCGAGTCAACTAAGCCACTGGTACAATGTTTTGCTTATACGAATTTCGCTAAAAAACTATTGGGAAGTGGAATGGAAGAGTTTGTATCCCAATGAGCAAACATTCCACCCATTGTCACTGGTACACCGTCACTTTCTCTAAGGTAATCCAGGTTATTCATTTATTGAGTAATGAAAGCCTATAAGTTTGTTACTTAAACTACCTGTGCAGGTGTAGATAACTGAGGTTTCCCTTTTTCCTACGCATAAGGATTTTTATGAGGCTGTTCCTGTGAAAGCTGTATGTTGCATTAAGAATTAAGCTAAATTAAACCATTCTGTGTACCTACGATTCCAAACCACGGTGCGGTGAACAAACTCGTGGTCCCTTAAAACTGAGCTGTACTTGTACCATGCCATTAAAACTGGATTTTTCATCGTTAATGTTCAGAATTATAGGTAATATTGAAATTGGATATGGCAGTCAGTCTTGTATTCGATCACACATAACACACATGGAATCATTATTATACATACAGTAATTACTGTATAAATGTTGTTGGTTCCGGAATGGCATTAAGCTAGTTCAGTAAATAAGTCATCTATTCACGTAACGCTCATTTTGTATTACAGGCAGCACAAAGAGAATATCTTTGAAATCTATCACTCCATCTAGTTAGCGGAAACAAATCGTACCTACGTACAAAGGAAACAGTGATCCTTTAGTCAGATGTTTCGTGTATTGCTAGCTAAAACGATCCAAATCTCACTCCCCCAGCAAACATTATTCAGATACCAGCTATACGTAAGACAACGGGTTACATACAAAACAATAAAAAGAACAATAATCCAACCAGCAAACAAGAAAAATTCTAGTATTGATTTTTCAAAGGGCTATGCTCCCAGCAGCAAGAGGACACAGTCTTGTTTCCAGTAGATACGATTGTCTTCTGTCGACACGTAATCCGATTGGCCCCTGGAGCGTGGGACTCGCATCCACTTGCCGTGCGTCTCCTCGCCTCTGGTTGGTCCTCGCGCCTCGCTTGCCGTCCCGATTGGCTCCGGTGGACCGTGCAGATCACACACTGACGCGCGCATTCCGCTCGCAAGATTTGCGGTCTGCCGCCTCGTAATCATATGCGCGCGTGTTAGCCTGTTTGCATCGGATGAATATTTATAAACAGCAGCCGGGGGAATCGGTTATTACATCTTGCATAGCGTTTTGCGGGCGTTGCAGGGGCAGATGAGCGATGAGCATGCGCAGCGCAGACTGGCATCTACTCGCATAGCTATATGGTTACAGGACTTCCAGAGATTCCATAGCAATAAGATTTACATTTGATTTGTTAGTTGCCATCTCGACCATAAACAGTGCCTTCTGAAACCAAAAGTGTGTATCAGTGCAATTAAGGTTTTTTAAATTGTGCACTTCAATTAATGCCGATGGAATTTCTTTAAGACTGTATGTATTTCGCTAAAACAGTTGAAACAATATTTTTAATCTATGATGTTAAACATAATGCACTATGTTTAATAGTACTTTAGCTTTATGCTGAATTATTGGAAATTAATGGAATCCTAAATTTTTATTTTTTTTTTTTATTTTTTTTTAATGGCATTTGGCAACGGTGGCCATACAGCCAGCTCTATGTAATTATTGCAGCTCTCAGTGTGTATTATTCCAATGTATGGACGCCACAGGACGGACAGGACAACCACATAGACACACAACACTTAAACATCCATGCCCGCGGCCGGATTCGAACCGGCGGCCTTTGACACGTGGAGCTAGCACTCTAGCCCCTACGCTACCGAGGCCGGCAGGAATCCTAAATAGACATAAGGAAACTATTTATGCTTATTTGATTATATTCTGATATTCTCCATCTTCGTCCACAAAATTAGTTTTTTTCCCCAGGGCACAGCTTTTAACCCGATAAAATATGATTATCAAGCAATGATAGGTTTCACCCTTAGATTTTTGTACAATCTACGCAGTGTTTATTTCAAATTAGTTTTCAGTACGCTTAAACAGAGACTTTTTCTATCTTTCAACAGCAACTGTAGTAATTCCGTGAGAGGCAACATACACTACAGATGTGGATTAATTAGACGAAGAAAATCGAGAGTCAACCTGTGTTGCTTTGGATGTGAAAAAACTAACATCCAGATTTTGAGTTTTATATACACAGATATCAAAGCCACAATCGGAGATACCTTGGCCAACGTTGATCTCAAGTAGCTTAACAACTGGTATTGTTGGATTGTTCTCTGGCCTTCAAAGTGTATTATTAAGAACTGAAACGGGAAGTCAGTGGAACGAATGGAGAACTTAATCGGAAGAACTTTGCTCAAGTATGTAACTTCTTCTGAGGGTGATTAAGCATCTGCTTGTAAAAAAAAAAATTGCAGACTTGCGTCTCAATAAATGAGTCAGAAACGTAAGTGGTTGCCGAAGGGCAACACAGATCCAAAAAATTTTGTTCTTGATACTATAGAAACCCCCAACATTAGAACATTAGGGTTGATGGAGTGGAAAGGAGAATCATATTAATGATGCCAAGCGCCAATGTACAGTTATTCATCACGTATAAGACGCCTAAGATCTAGGAAGACGTTTGTTCTGAGAACCATATCACTGTAAACACTGCCTCAAATCTAATGATCATAATATCTCCTGAGAATCCGTGAACCACTTAAGATGAAGGGTCTCAAATTGCAAAATCAAAATGTTGAAATCGAGTTATACCTTCATGAAAAGTGACTACAAAGAAATACAGACGTTGCAACAGTTATTCCTTCATTCGAATACAGGCAATGGCTGATGCAGGAACATGGAAAAGTTACTAAAATTACAGAATTTTTTCAAGAAGAAGAAATTATAAGCACTGTGATTACTAACACAGAAGATTAAGTTCAGAGTTTTTGTACAACCTCTAGATATTGCGGTAGGTATTCAGATACTATAAACTATTAACTTTCCAAATTATGTTAGAATGAAATATAGCGTATTCGTGAAACCACGGTTTTATTGTTTCTGGCTTTCCAGCAACAAGCATTAGTGATCTATGCTGGTGGGAGCCTTAATCTTCTGACACGCCGTTTTGTATTTAATTTTTCTTGTGTACTATGTGAAAAGGTACTCAGCCTGCTTCCAATATTGGATTCGGCCATAATATTAAATATTCTATACTACTTATGAGTGCGGAAAAAGAAGAGTAATACGTAATCACTCTGCTAAGAAATCTTAACTGTGGAAACATTATCACTAATGTCAGTAAAATGAATGACGTAATTTGTAAAATCTTGAGCATAGCTACGTGTCAGCAACGGTAATTTTTTTATATATATATTAGCATAAAGCGACGAAAACGCCACCAGTTGCTTAAAAGTTTTTACTCTTTAAAACTTTACTGCAGTTTCGACAAATACATGTTTGTCTTCTTCAGAAGTATGACACCTAAACAAAAATTCATGTTAAAATTGCACTGTGATAAAATATATACATACAGCTTTTATCTTTAAAATATGACATTATACATACGTTAAAATTACGTAGGCGGAAGCATTATCACAATTCAGTCACTTTCGTGCGAAGTTGCTCATCGTCACGATTCTTCCTTCCGTCTACTAGACAACATCTGTACGAGGCGACTTCCGCCAACTGACCAGTTATATGTGAATCAACGAACTTCGTAAACTAATAGAATTTTTGAGTTAAGTAATTGTTTTTATATGCAGTAGATTTTAATCAATTTTTAAAATATTATGTTACAATTTATATCATATTACATTTAAGCACTTCTTTTAAATAATCTGAGTCACGATAACAGTTTAGGAATAGTGTAAACTTGCACCTCAGCCCATCATTCCATAATGCAATCTTTACACAGTAAACTAACTTGCTTTTTAAGTAGCCATAATAATATACCCCGTAGCGCCATCTAACACATTTACGAAGTTCGTTGATTCACATATAACTGGTCAGTTGGCGGAAGTCGCCCGCCTCGTACAGATGTTGTCTCTTTTTTCTTTTTTTTTAATTGCATTCGGCTTCTGGGCCATACAGCCAGCTCAATGTGATTTGTTGCTATCAAGTATTGACACAAGGACACTACAAGACGGACAAGACATTCACAGACACAACACTAAACACCCATGCCCTCGGCCGGACTCGAACCGGCGACCTTCGGTACGCGGAGCTAGTACTCTAGCCCCTACGCTACCGAGGCCGGCTAGATGTTGTCTAGTAGTCGGAAGGAAGAATCGTGACGATGTGCAACTTCGCACGAAAGTGACTGAATTGTGATAATGCTTCCGCCTATGTAATTTTAACGTATGTATAATGTCATATTTTAAAGATAAAAGCTGTATGTATATATTTTATCACAGTGCAATTTTAACATGAATTTTTTTTAGGTGTCATACTTCTGAAGAAGACAAACATGTATTTGTCGAAACTGCAGTAAAGTTTTAAAGAATAAAAACTTTTAAGCAACTGGTGCCGTTTTCGTGGCTTTAGACGTAATTTGCGTTTGTAGTGCAAACACATTTCTCTTTGAATTAAAACATTTCGTAAATGATTAATTATAGCTCGTTATAATTTAATATTCATTATTCCTGTACTGTTTAAGTGTATTATTGGAAATTAATCCCATCTATAACGTTATGGTATGCAAATTCAATAAATGTGCATTATTCATTGGATATAGATATAATACGCAACGTATTGAAATGTTTGATTTCTGACTATTCTACGGTCACGTAATTTTTATCCCCGAGTTTCATAGTCTACTGTAAAAACTAACTTACTCTGCCAGAAATACTGATTCGAAATAAACCAAAAGGGTACAAAATCAAGCCTGACTGTGCTTCAACAGTGCCAAAATATTGCTCTTTGTGCTTAAATAATTCAAATGTATTATCCAATAAAGATCCATTATAATTAAAATTCGTTAGTATTTACTGATAATATATTTTTTAATTGATCTTATATTCAAAAGACAAAAGTCATGATACTTCGAAATATACATCAGTCACAAATAACTGTATAGAAATTAACAAACCATCATTTTAATCATATTCAAAACTATATTAAATGTAAGCACTCGTCAATATTTTTCTAGATTGTATTACCGTGTTGTATTAAAGATTTGTTTAATTTTTCCCTTAAATGAAAATTATTTTTAAAATATGCATTTGAATTGATTTACCTGTGAGGCCATTTTTTTCCCCTGTACGAGTAATACTGAATGCCTGAAACTACAAATTTTTCTTCTTCATATTGAATATTTTGGGGTACTTAGCCAGTTCCGGCTTATTCTCTCGTAACCATCACACTTCCACAGAAGAATATCTGGTGACAGAGCAATTCTTCGCGTAATGAATTACTCAGTAACAAACCAATGGCCTGCTGATAAGAGATCAGAGAAGCGATTCGGTGTGCACTCTTGACTATGAGGATAAAGTAATACTTCCGAACAGTTGGCAACGTCAATGACACAGTGTTGTAGTAACCAACACGGCATAAATTGCTTCTGATTAGTGAACTCATAAAATTAATAGCTTGCCTGATGAAAAGAAATCCACTTATGTAATACATATTTCTTTTTTTCATCTAATTCAATAAAGTAATCAACAAAAATTTGACTGCTAACTGTAAGTAAAATTGGTCTACAACCCAGTTCATGACTATTGATAGAATTAATAGATTAACTTTGGGAACAAACACAGTGACAGCAAAATCTTTCCTTTCCCTCTGTCGGTTTATGTGTTATAGTATATGTATTGGGATAAGTGATATGATGTTATTAAACGTATTGTTCTGTATACATAATGAAGAAAGACTTGAGAGACCTGGATGCCGATGGACATCGAGCGTTGTGGGTGAGTGGTTAACGCTCTGCCCTTGCATTCAAGACGGCGCCGGTTTGAATCCCCGTCCAGGCATCCAGAATTGAATCTCACAAAATCACTCCAGGCGAATACCGGAAAGCTTCTTTCAAAAAAATCCATGGCCGAATTACTTCCCGTTCCTTGACCCCAGTTCATTCCCGCCTCTAATGACCTTGGCGTCAATGAAGCGTAAAGCCAAAAGAAAAAAGAAGGGACTTCGATGGAGGTGCCAAATCTAACGTCGCATTTTTTTAAGGTAATTTTTTTATGTCTGGAACAATTGAATAATGGGTGCTTTAACAAATGAGTAACAGTGAATTTGAAAATAGTGAGTAGTAAAGATTTGGTACCGCCGGTTGTGTTGGTTACCAACGGAGGCAGTACGAATTTAGATCCAGGGGATATAGGATAAAGAGAGACAACATAAGTTTTGATATTGAATTTGTTGGGTAAAGAAGTTAAACGCAATGATTGTGTAAATTTCTTATTGATCGTTAACAGACAAATGAAATTAAAAATAAAGGTAGTAGTTTTGCTTTGAAAGAGTGGAAGAGAGACTGATTCAAATTGACCAGAGTATAATATAGACTCATTTCACTAATCTAGCTATGTGTGATTGATGTTGCTTTTCAGGTTTGCTTCCACAGAAATTTAGATAGCAGAAACCCAGGAGCCAATCCATTTTAAGTCATGAGTTCAAAACCAGGAGGCAGGCAAGAATGTTGCACAGTCCGCGGTCAGATCACCGTATGTAGTACTGTACACCCTCACACCCGAGGAAAAGGTTGGCTTGTAATAAAGTCTTTTGATATACAATTCGGTATTAGGAATTGTCCACTACCATTTCCAAGAAGATGCTTCACAAATTACGTACAGTTCTTCGACCAGAATGTTCAAAACAGCTAGTTACTTATCGACTAACAAACCCAGTCATGGTATGTTAAAAACCTCAAGCTCCATGGGGGCATTCAAGCGCTTCTGCTGTAGGAAACGAAAATCGATTTCAAGCAATTTCCCATTATGTAACTCCCGCTGTGCGTTGACATGGAGGGATGTAAGGAAACGCTGTTACAATCGCGTGGGCTTCAACCACATTGTGGAACACCGCACGCGGTCACATTAATCAGATGTAGCGAGTAAATTACTCAGGAACCTCTCGCCTTGTGTATTAGGTACTGTGCTTGCTACTCGCAGTTCAGATATGACAGCCAGTGGCAGCAGAAGACCGCACGCGGGAGGTTTGTGTGCACACGTGGCGCCTCTCCGTGCCCCAAGAAATTAACTCGCAGCTGCTGTTGGCAAACTTTTTGTGGCCTTCCTACTTTTGCGAAACTCCCGGGTCACGCAACGCGGGACCCACGCACCGCTTGGTTAAACGCAATGTTAGGTCGCAACCACAATTTGGAGGTGAGCAAAGAAAAATTCTTTAAAATGTGTGTGTGTGTTTGTACTATTTGATTTCTGCTTCTTGTTATTTGAACATCCTTTCATTCATTTGCTATAGAAGATATAACACATACTGCCTTTTACATTAGTTATTTTTAAACAAGATATTAACAATATTACAGCAGTATTAACACAATTTTTTTTAATAAATTTAATACTATAGTAGAGTCGTTATCAAGAAAATGTACAGACAATTTCTGTCACGGTAATAGTAACATGATCCTACTGACCTAATGACCGTTTTAGATGATATTCTGTCTGTGACTATTATATTATTGCACTGGTTATTTTCGGTCACCAGGGGACACAATCTTTGTTCAACTTGTCTCCCTCTTTTAACTGTCCCCCAATAAAAGGAGATTATACTTTTACAGCTTTAATATGGTTCTTTTACCTTTCCCAGCACAAATTTGATCAAAGGAAGCATCCAAAGAAAACAAGTTCTTTTCTTTAGCATTGACAGTGTTATTGAATTAATTGTTTCACTTCCGTGTTTAATGCATTAACTCGGATGTCAGCGTGAGAGGTTCAAAGGGTTTCGTGGCGTAACTATTCTGCGCTTTTGCATTCAACAACCCCAGATCGGCCCACGCATACACTACCCTTATTCTATCTATTTTTTAATCATGACAGCAAAACAATTCCTAAAAGAAACTGACCGTCTAGCTTTATTACAGAGAATACAAACGAAATTACTTAGTATGAATAAATATTAATAATGTTTTGTATTAATTTGAGGAATTATTTCAGTTATGTTACAGAAGCTCGCTTACTAGCCATCACACGAATCACTGGAACACAATAACAATTTACTGGTGGCTGCGAGTAGAAGAACACCATTTTGTTAAACTAAACAATTGATGAAAGCATTAGTTTCGTATAACTTCCACGGATCAATGGTGAATAAATCCTATAACTAATTTCATGTCGTCTTCTATTAAGAGTAATGCTACTAAAATGTCATCTGCGTTGACTAATTATCTAGAAGTTATTTGAAGACTGTTTGTACCTATATAGCAATACAAGGAACAGAAAGAATTATGGGTTTTATCTGGCTCAACAAATGAGATAGGACAGTTATACACGAAATATAAATATAAATCCGATCAAAAGTAGAAGCTTCCATATTTTGCATATCTTCTTCGCATAACTGGGTAACTAGCGGTACGATAAAATAAATGTTTCTTCTCAACATCATGCAAAATTACTTTAAGCATGAGTGATGCTAAAGTTATAAAAATTGAGAGCAAGTTTTTAAAACTTAAAGTTAAATTAATAAATAGGACAACACTGGGTACATTTGTTGAAAAACGAATCCGCTAATTACAGAACTGTTTCAAGAAGGGTTCATCAAGTGTTTATCTGCTAACAAAGATATATTAATAATGGAGGATAGGTTGTTACCCAACAAAGCATGCCATCGACTGTGAAACAGCGTTTAATGAAATGAACGTCGATCATTACTGAGAGTGTTAAAAATTGGTGGTTTCTCATTACATCTAATCACAACAATTTAAGTATAGTAAAAAGATTGTATTATGAAACCTGGATAAAACGCAATTGTCGCTAAATGAAGCACCTAAATATATTGCGTATTCTTTCATCGACACGTTTGAAACATACCATACTCACCAACAAATTAAAACACAATTTAAACTAGTGACAATACAGGTTTTAAAACGCTTGTCTCTGTTAACGATCATTTTATCGTATGGAGACCCAGTAACGAAGTCCAGACAGCAGCGCAGAAATAGAGGATGGTAGCCATCAAAAGCATTATGAGGTCCACCAGTTATAACAGAAAATAGTATGGTAGTACAGATATGTACATTTATTCACTGTTGTAAATAATTGTGATGTTTGTTGTCCTCTAATAAATTCTAAGAAACTCTAAGAAATTATGTTCTTCTGATATTAGTATTAACTAAATCCAAAGAAGAATCGAGAGTGTAAGCGGTAACGCCTCTCATTCGTGAGGATACTGGTTTGAATCCCCATCCGGCAATTCTGATTTGCGAAATTACTCCGTGCGAATGCTAGGATGGTTACTTTAAAAGACCATGACTAAATTCCTTTCAATTCCTTGTCTCCAGTCCTCACCAGCCTCTAATAACTTCGTCGTCGTCGACGAGGTGCAAAGCCATAAAAAAGCCTAAACTGAACTTCAGCCATAGAAGAAGTAGTATAATACAATAGAGAATCGGAAATTAATTTAAACTCTTACTACAGTAATAATTTTAAAAATTATTAGTATCATAAAAAAACCTGTATCTGAACTCAGCTACGTATATAATAGTATTAAGAATAATGACATGAATATAATTAAGAGATTATGTCAGCTTTCAACAGTGAATATAATAATTAATTCACTGACTATGTATTAGATATTGAAAGTTATTAACCCCCTGTAGCCTTTAAAACTGTAACTATATCTTCTTATAAATTTTAGAAATAATTTTCTTAAATTGTCCCATCGCAATTATTTACATTATTTTACTCCTTTATTCTATGGAATAAACTGTTCTGATAACGAACTGTTTCTAGAGAATGGAATAACATGTGAAGCAAAAAAACAGAATGTGCTTTTGTGTGAAAATAATAATTGTTAACACAACAGATGGTTGAAATTACACTAACTAGCTTGCTCAATTTTTTAAATACAGCAGATAGCATCAAGTAAACTCGTTTTAGGTAACTGGTGGCCAATTGTAAAATTAACGACACACTATATACGTCACGGTTGGTGAAGAAAACTGAAATGCGTAACTCACACTTGGTGTAATGGACCGGTCGGCTACCTAGTGAATAATGGCCGCGGAATAGCGCTTCCGCTCTCGACCTTTGATTTATACATGGGCCATTACGTGCTTCGCGGATTGCCGCGCGAATTTTTCTCCCTAGATGGCCATGGTGACGTTTAAAACAATCAGCCGGGCAGAAAACAACGCAAACGGTCGTTGCGATAAATAAAAAAAAAGCGTTTTTGAAGCCCACATACCCCTCCACGAACCATTTTTTTAGCGGCTTTTGTCATTCAAAAAAAAAAAAAAAAAAAAAAGTGTATTATCGCTACAACCAGAATGCCTGATTGATTGCGAATAACAAGCCTTATATGAAAACAAACAAAAACTGTGGTGTGACAGGTCGATAACAAAAAAAAAAAACTCCACTTTTTATGTTCGTAACTGGTTTGTTGTGAAGTGAATAGTCACGAATTCCGGTGTCGGATCATGGGAACAAAGGGTGTGAGAGAATTTAGTGCGGGTAGGAGAAAGAGATTATTGTAACTATGAAATAATCTTCAGAACTAACGGCGTTGTGACATTACGTCAAGCCACGCTGTGGCAAGCACGGATTGAGTAATGATGTCTATAAAGTGCTGTGTAACAGTTTTTGTTGCGGAGTTGTGAAACTGGTGCGCCGGCCAGATATGCCGCCCGCGACACAGGTCGCCACTGCGAGGGTAGGCAGCACGCGCCACTCGGGGTTTGTTCGACCATTAATTTTGTGGCAAGGCTTTATGTGCGAGCGAGCGAGCGAGCCGGTGCTACGCTGTCGGGGTGAGGTCCGGCACTGTAGGAGGAGGAGGGGAGTTTGCAGGGATTTCTGTGGCCCGCGCTCATTGGCCGACGGCAACTCATCAATCACGCACATCTCGTCGGGGTACTTGCTGTGTGGGAGGCCGCGATAGAGCCGTCGAGGCGCCGCGGAATCACGGCGAGAAACTAAGTCCTTCTTGCGGTGCCTCGTAGATTCTGTGTACTGCTGTACATTTCAACAGCAGTCTTCATTAAGGGCATCAGTTTTATTTATCTGATGGCTTCTTTCTCCTATATATTGATATGAGGGCAGAGCTTCTTATATTTCCTTTTCCGGTTTTCCTCTACCGAAATCAAACAACTCTCCCCTTTGATGTCCTGCTTGATATAATCATTTTCCGTTCTTTTCATCTTTCCTTTCTTCTACTTCCTTCCATGTGCAGCTTGACCATTCTTCTTCCAACATTACTTTCATTCATCTTCGTAGCATTGGAATCCTCTCTTTTGAGCTTCCTTAAAAATTATTGAGTCTCCACACATGCTTCCTCATCTTTCCCTTCCCGTTTCTTTTATTCTTTCCCATCATTCACCTCAGCATTTCAAATTTTGCTTTCTTCTACGGCTGTGCTGATTTCACCGAGCCATGTAAACTTTCCGTTCAATTCCTTTAAAGATGCTCTTGTTACACAATAGCGCATAATATGGTCAAATTTATTTTTCAATAATAACAGCGAATTGAACTGATGGTGCTATTTACGGTTCCTTCAATACTTCTTTGAAAATAATAGTACATAATAATGAAAAATCTCTCTTCATAACGAACGAATGAAGGCACAAGGATTTTTAAAATAGCATGTATTTGTCACTCGGATGTTAAAAGCTTGAAATAAAATATTTTTCATCCATTCTTCAATGGTAAACATATTCTGCTTGAACTAAATTGTTTTTAATCTTTAAGGGAAACAGTTACATAGAATACATAAATCTTGGTGTGAATGGACCTAATTAACCAAGTTGATGTATAAGGTTATAACTTAAAAATGGTTCTTTATTAGATTATGTTTATCTGTAGATTAGTTTCAACCTCAGTTAAAACTAAAAAAAATATGAACAAACGTGTGTAGTTTTGTAAAAAAAAAATGAAGAATTGAAATGTTTATGATCTCTTCAACGCACATCTCAGAGATAGGAGAATACAAACAAAAAAATCAGTGTACCATGATGTTAATTTAAATGATAGAAAATAACATGGATAGATTGTAAGAAACCACGAAGACTAAAAACCCTGAACACCCAGATCAAACATTTATCGTGTTGCCTAGAAATGTTAAAGTAGTTAATGTAACAACTGTTTCAAATTACTTATTGTGAAACGGTTGACCGCTAAAACATTTTGTTGATTTGGGAAAATTAGGCATTTATAAAAAATAATTGTCTGACTGCTCACCTATTTTTTAATTTGTTTTAGTTTCTATATTTATCACCCAACTTACTTTAATTTTATTTAAAAGAACTTCAATTTTATGAGAATCATTACTTACATTTAGATGACTAAATCATGTAGTCACAATTTCCCACTGATGTCAAGGCCTTAGTAAATTTGGATTGTTTTTGTAGATATACTCGCCGACTATAGTCTTATGAAGTAGTGCAGAATCGTTTAACACAATGAATGTCGTCGGATTGTGTTCAGCGATGACCGCGGCTCTGCACTACCATCGTCGGAGAATATGGTGGCGACCTGACGAGAAGTCTGAATGTTTTGGAGAGCACAGCTCTGTTTACACCTGGCGTCGTGGTGTAGTGAGCAATCGGGTATGACTTCAAGTCACGGCTGGTATCTATCGAGGAAACTCTGACGGTATAACGGTACGTCACTGACATTCCACGTTCTCAGGAGTTACCTCTCATACGATGGTATCGTGGTGCCATTTTGAACAGAACTATACTTGTACACACACGGTACGTGTCTCTCTATGACGTATCTGTATCAGCTTGCCTTATGAGAGGATACAATGACAATATTACACCCTTCCTAACCGAATCAGTACATCCATCCAGGCCAGAGAGGGTACATTATCATACTGATAACTGTGCTCATACTACCAAGCTCTTTGTAAATTTGATTCGATTTTTTTCCATTTTAACCGAGCGTGTCGAGTGTTCAGTTAAAATTTCTGGATACTTCATTCAAAAAGGTCATGGCGGAATTACTTCCCGTTAAATGCCCACCGTCGTTTCCCGCCTCTAATGACCTCGATGTCGACGAGGCGTATAACTCAATTTTTGAATCATTGAAGAAATATCACATACCCTCTCAACCCATGAGGTTTCATTTCGTTTCCTCCTCCCTTCTGAATTAT
This sequence comes from Vandiemenella viatica, assembly GCA_031002005.1. NCBI lineage: Eukaryota > Metazoa > Arthropoda > Insecta > Orthoptera > Morabidae > Vandiemenella > Vandiemenella viatica. The sequence continues at coordinate 139,301,988 of CM061919.1, forward strand.
TCACTTCTTTTGTCAGGTAGTGTACGATAAGATGTTTTTAATGTAATTAATTTCAAAAAACTTTGTAACTGAAACAAAGTGGGATTGGTTAATATGAGTTCGATCACATGATACGCAGACAATGGTGTCTTTGTTGGGCAACAGTCTTGTAATTTTGGGTATAACGTGAGAGAAAATCTTTCCCAACAATCCTAATGACTGATTTTATAACTTTTACTGAGACTAAACTAAAAATACGTAGAAGTTTTCTGAAGTTGTTCGGAAAACAAGGGAATCTTATTTCCCATTTGAGGGAATAGGGAAGATTGGATCTTCTTATGCACGAGAGAACATCGTGGATATGCTGGATATGATTAGCGATGAGGACGTATGTCATCTAAGAAAATGTGCTCTCCGGTGATTATGGGAGGCAGATGAGCCTAGTTTTACGAACTAATCTGTACCAGTAGATATTACTAACCAGTGCACAGCCTAACATGTACAAACTTTATTTTATCTACCAGACATTTACTATTATAATGTTTTTAATCAAGCTAAAATATTCTTAATCAATCAGTAGAACTTCATTTATTGATTTTTTCAATAGTATTTGCAGTCCATAAACCATCATAAAAAGGAAAATTCGAATTCGTTTGTTCTTAAGGCATTACAAATTACTTCGGTAGTATCTGCATCGACTAGTATAGTGCTTCTAGTAGGTCGTATGCAAAGAAACGCATCACTGAAAGTTTTCTGCTGCAACCAATATTAAAAAACGAACAGGCACATAAAATTCGTCAATACAGATAAATGTGTTCACATTTCACTGTTTAATTTTTTAAGTTTTGAGCTATGAAGTAAAACGCGATTTAGTGAATTCCAGTGACATGTGGCACTATCTAAGAACATACATTTTATTAAAATTTACTACTAGATACTTATACTCAAAAAACATTATAATGTTTTATGGTAGATTCAAATGGCGGTCAAACGTTATTGAACATTATTAAAATCTGTAACAAATCTTTTATGGAAACCGCACATTAAAGTCTTGTACATCTTCATTTGGAGTATTGTTGTTGGATGAGCATCTCATGGAATTTATTAATAGTATCGGTAATTTATGATTGCTTACCAAGACCTGAAGAAGATGTGTGAGGACTTGTATGGGGTTTCGGCTGTAATTCTCTGGTAGATATACGATGTAATTTCCGTATAAATTTATTGAGTAGCATGCGAAAAACTTCGGACATTTATGAAAAATGTAAAGCATCTGAATCGAAATCAAGTAGTAGAAAAGATCATGGAAATTAGGTGGCATACTGATGCCAAGTTGAGTTCTTTTTATCATCGTTACGGATTGTAATCCGCAGTATAGAGATTAAATATGGTGCGCAGCGTCTCCTCTACCTACATGTTTCTGTGAATTGCAAAGTGCAGAAGTAGAATAAGTGTTCATCATTTCACCATATATGCAGTTTCAGCTTCACGTGTAGCCTCCTATAATTTAACTAATATAACAAGATTTTAGCATAAACAGTAGGAAGCAATTGGAAAAAAAATACATTGCAAAATCTGAAAACGTAAACAATCATTAATGCCTTAAGGAATTTTATATAAATGCAAACAATCATTCAATAACACAAAACTCAATATGTGATCCGAAAATTAATTATCTATGAGTTAATCAAATAATTCTGACCCTCAGAAAGTCTATTAAAAATGTAGAATTTTTTGCTATTTTCAGTACATTTCGTGTTAATAAAAAGTTACTAATATATTTTTTTCACTTCAACAACTTTCTTAGTCATTTTTTCTCAGAACGTATACTTTGTGCAGGTCTATGTCACATTTTTTTTTCTCATCAGAAATTACACAAGAGAAATTCTACTTCAAAAGTGAGGGTGCCATGTGTAACGTTCACTGATGGCTTCAAAAACTTAAATTGAACAATGTTGCTTATTAACCCTGCAGTAGTCGCGCTCTGAATAGTCCCATTAGAAATGGCTTGAGTGGACTACATATGTAATCCACGCGACCAGTGCAGGTTTAAAACAAAACTTATTTTAGGTTCACTGCACTTACTAATTACTCAATAACATTATTGTTTGCACTATTCCTTTACTAAAATCTTTATCTGTAAACCACTACACCTTTTAAATCTAGATATAATGAATCCTCCGATCTTCCTCTTTCTTCAGTTCAATTCGCGTAACATAACTTATCTGGCGATAACAATAACAGATTCAATTCCACCAATACCAGTTATACCAGAGTAGTTCTTTGCTCCTCAGAACTGCTGTCTACTTGACACAGAAAAGTAGTATAAATTATTATAAATGGTTTATTAGGTATTCCATTACACATGTAACAATCTATAATTTTGTTTACAACTTTCAATTACAACATGGGTGACTGATGCAAAGCAACAAGTAACAAACTCGGGAAAATAAAATTCGGACTACTTGGCGGGAACTTCAAACTGAATCCTCTGAAACGCAAGGACAGAAAGTTACCTGCAATGCACCATTTACAGTTAAGTTTTGTTCACCAACCGCCTAGAATCCAAAGTTTAAAGTGACACGTAAGGGATATTCCTGCCTACAGAAAGCATCCACCAACTATTGCCGGTGCCACAGCGTGGCGGAAGGTTGTGAATTGTTCATAGGGGGGAAGAGTGATCACAGTGGCGGCTGAGTGGCGTTTGTCGCACCCGGCAGCCAACCAGGCCTAATTAAAAGATGACGAGAAAGCAGACGCGATGCGTAATTTAACGCACCGCAACTCGTAACGTGGATGGAGGGCAATAAAATTACTGGAGGACTGTAATGAAGTGTGTTGATGCTATTCGCTAGCAGTTCGTACATGATATACTGTGATATAACTCACAGCCATGCAACTGATTAATATAACAATTAATTTAAATACTCAACAATAAATTTGATTAATTAAAGATATTCTTTCCCTTAGGACAATTAGAGATAGAAAAGGAGTGGAGGACAAGAAACAGAGAGGAATTCAGCCATGGTGGTTTGAAGGAATCCTCCTGTTATTCGCCTTGAGCAAATCCGAAATCTGGATGGCCGTAAGTGGATCTGAACTCCCTTCCTAAACTTTTGGATGCGACTGACTAAAAATTTATAAAATTTGCTAATATTATTCTCCAAACACTGTCATGGCACAAGTATCAATTCAAAATTAATTGCATTGGAAAGGCGGACTGTACACGATAGCCGCGAGCGTGGGAAGTCATTGATCATTTTATATAAATTACAATGGACGTCCACCAATGAGCTTGCTTCTATGCTCCACCTGTTCAGGAACTTGATCTGGAAGTCGGAACGACGGGGTACTGCCAGATTCATTTTTAACAATCTAATTGTTAGTAAACTGAAATTTAAAACACCTTAACAAATATCACACATTACTGAAAACATATTACTATTACAGTGATAATAAAGAACTGTAGATGCACTTCCCAAAACATATATTTATAGTAGACGTTATTTATTAATAACTGTTCCAATCACTTATTCCACCGTCAACACTATTTTACTTAACAATCAGGTATTATATTCTGAAACTACGACTGAATAATCTCTTACAAAATTCATGAAACAAAATCATACAACTTACCTTCAGGAAACTAAATAATTAAAACAATTGTTAAATGAGTCTTGGCGTCGTTTTTATGTTGTATTAGATCTGTAAGTAAACTACAGGCACTTTTTTTTTATAACGAAATAGCTTGAACTTCGATATGCCTTCATGCTCCGGATCACTGCAACAACAGTTTGTAAAAACAAGTTGCATACATCGCAACTAGAGGCAGCATTTTCTGATTTTTTAAAAGGATATTTCTACTACGAAAAAAAAGATGTAAATGTTTTACAGAAACGAAATAAGCGATGCGTGCTTTTAAGTTATTCACATCTTTGTGAAGACACTACCAAAAGACGATTCAGGTTTTAGAGAAGGTGGAGAGTAGAGAAACAAAATTTAAATGTGACAGTTACAATCAGACCGTAAATGCAAAGGAACGTTGGGGAACCATATTTATGGAAAACGTAACTGCCAACTTATTATTTCCGGGAAAAGGTATTTTTAAGAGCGACGTAATTTATGTAAAACGAGGGCAGATACGAAATTGGTAATGAATTAACTTTTTATCTAACTGCTTCTCTCATTGACGGTAATTAACTGGAAATGGACAAATTTCTTACAATAGTCCCATGTTGTTCAACTACCGGTAGATTTACTTAATAGTTTATTTATGTTTTGCATTATCTTCTAATCCGATTGATTTGTACTTTCATGAACTTTATTGATCATGAACCAGCATTATTAACATCATGTATCATTTAAGAAGGTTTGACTTTGGACATCAATTCCTACTTGTTTCTGGAGAATTTCGCCGAAATAGCAATAAGAACAGCAAGAAATTTCAACTTTTATGCATGTGGTTATAACTACAGTATGATTACAGTCACTCATAGAAACATCTGATCTATTTCTCGATTTTGGCAATGTTGCCGTCATGTTTGAATTCAAATTAATTTTTAACTAGGCGGTTAGTAACCGAACCGTCGATCAATCCTACAACTCGAATAGCAACAAAGAATTAATGGTGTTTCTAGCCATATGAAAAGACCAGTCAAGAAACGCGAGTGCTTTAAACAAAAGCAATTAACTCTAGTGTAATTGAAACAAAGGACAATTTACATTAATCCTTAACGCAACATAAACTGCAAACAGAAATGCAATAAAAACTGAGAAATGTAGCGCTTTACTGTTATTAATGCGTCACCATACCTAGTGAAAGATTTCCTCCAAAAGTTTTCCAAATTTTTCACTACATTTGATCGATTTATTCATGAAAACGCCACCAGTTAAGCAACTGGTGGCGTTTTCGTGACTTTATGGTAATTTAAATTTTTCTACCGTTGCTGACACGCACCTATGCTCAAGATTTATTACTAAGTTGGAAAAAAACTTATGTTTCTATATTGGAGAATGTGGATCACTGATCGGCCCAAAATCGAATAAAAGGTCTTGTGTCTACCATTTGGTGACTTCCTGAAATCGGGACGAGTTATTTGTGTGACAGGCATGTTTATATTAGCTTTATAAGCCAATTAATCTGAGATATTTATAAGGGTACATTTCGTATTGATATCAGATTTATATCACACCCAATATTTTCAGTACGAACTCTTATATGTAATTGGGGAACTGAGGTATCTTTCTTATATGTTTTGTATATGCGAGAGATCCTCATTAGGTGAACTGTCTGGTGGCAGAGTTTTAAATGCTTGCATTGCCCTCCTTTCTTGTGAGCACTGCTATACCGGAGGAATTGAAATGTCACCATTGAAATATGAAATGTACTGTCTGTTTCTGTACAGCAAATGTATATTATGTTTGTGAAATGTGTGATCTTGGAGTCGGAGATTGGGGATCGTCACTAGATTACCTAAAGTGACTGTGGGAAACAGCATAAAACGTTCGGTACGCCCCCTCCGGGGTTTGAACAGGCACCCGTTTTACCTCAACTCGCCAATGTGGTTGCACTTAGACACACACGGCTACTCTATTGGTTGAGAAAAGTGATTAAAAACGTACCCAGATACACAATGTTTTAGATATCACAATGCACGAGTTCGGCTGAAATCTTGGTTATCATAAATATTTTTAGATCATGTCTTAACCAAAAAGTACAGCTTAACCAAATACTTGGCATAATTTAATTGAAATATAGGGAAATAATCTTAATAGTAGAATTTTCCGTTTATGATGTTACAACGCGAGTTATAACGATAATATAACCAATTAGATGACGAATGAAACATAAACGGCAGTTTTCCATGTGTATTGGTACCAGCGAAATATAACTTTGAAAGCATGGTGTCAGGAAGATAATGTCTAACAAATAACGTTTATAACAAAGCAACTTCTGGTAACAGGCAAGAGTTTTTGTCTACTCTGGTCGTTACGTTTCCTGCTACTTTTTCCACTATATTTAATTTCGTAGATGGCCAAGGTGTTTCAGTGTTCAATAAGTAGATAAATCGTATTTTTTCATTGCCAGTATTATATTTGTTCATAAATAAAAAATGTTTTCATCTCTACAAGCAATATTGTAAGAAATAATCTGACATTCTTAAAACTGTAAGACTGGAGATTTTCTCGGCGTTGCAAATGAATAAAACTTTCTCGGCTAGCTGGCAGCAGTCACTTGACAATGGCGGCAGAGGTTGTGACCGCCGAAACGTCGTGGTCAAACGATGTACTAACTCGGCTAGCTACCCGAGAAAGTTTTATTCATTCTTAAAACTGCTATGCTAATTTTTTAAATTAAATCTAGTAACTTGAGAGAATTAAACTCCATTTAATAGTTACTGTTGATGTAGTAATATCGGTCTAGAAATTGTGAAAACATTAGTACCGGTACTTTAAAAATTTTGTCATCACAATTCACGTGAGAATATTTCATCAACATATTTCAGTCATCGTATTCAGTTTCACGGGAAATATTGTTGGCTCTGTGAAGTATGTTAGTTCACTTCTAGTTACTCTATTTGAAGGAAGGGCGAAAAGTGAAGAGTGTATAAAAAATAATTTAAAAAATTGAAAATAATATAGCTGAACTAAAACACTGTACTAAATTTCGTGAAATTCGCAGACTGCATAACTTTATTATGATAAACAGATTTAGAAACATTTCCTACTTTTAATTGCTTACATTACATATTACATGGAACTGCTTACACAAAGATCTGTTCGAAAATTTATCTGACAAACATTCGGTTACACAGAGTAATGAGAGGAGAGTTACATGGGAAACGTAATTAACGTCTCATCAATGAAAGATACAGTTATCGTACTACAAAGCAGTGTAAATAAACACGTAAATATATAATGTCTTGCAAAGTAAATGATACTTGCAAAAACAATTTTAACAACTTTTATTGCTATTTCTATACAGATGGTTTCCTCAAGCGACGGAAAACAATACATCGTATCTCATTCTCTAGATTTTGTAAGGTTTTGTTAGTTTTGTCAATTGATATGTTATTACCTTGTTAAGAACAAGGCATACTAGATTTTCGTAATCTGCACCAAAAATTTACATAAGTTTCAATGTAGCCTAACTGCTTCCTTCATTTACTTGGACGGACGAAAATTAAAATAATTACCAACTTGAACCGGCAGTTGTAGATTAATTAGGCTCTCGTCTGGTAATCATATTAAGTGAAGTGTAACAGAGGTAGAGAAGCAATTCTCTGCGATCGTTATAACCTATCCGCTTATTATACTATCAACAGGCAACAGCGTTCTTGAGTAGAATATAATCGTACCTTCAAGTGAAATACCGTCTTCGTCAATTATTGCTTATTATTATCACAAATTAATTCCTGATTGCCAAATGACTTCCATATAGAAATATCTCGTTCTCGTCGACGTTCTCCAAATATGACTGGAGAAGTAGGGTACTTTGTTACGCGTGATATTGGAATCACATGGAAACAGATAGTTGAAGGTGATTCACAAAGATTCTGAACACAAAGAGAAATCCTTGTAGAAAAATTACACTATAATTTTCTAGCTTGTAAAGCTTAGCATCGACAAGCTTAGCATGGGTTGCTATCGGGCACCGAGTGGTTCGTGTATAGATGGTGTGCTTAACTTAGATCACAAACAACTTAATTTAATAAAGCAAATATAAAACTAATTTCTCGTTAGCAAAACCTAGTTTCGTATGGTATGTATAGATCAAACACAAAAGTAATTTTAACGAAAAAAAATTTGTCTTGGACAGTTTTTTAAAAGTATTTTTACATCATGTGTATTATCCAATAAATTAAATTTTCGAATGATAAATATGAATTTTTGGCGCAATAAATTATCTAGTTTGGTACCATTACTCATACAGTTGTATTGCAAATACAGTAAATACTGCAAGGTGATTATAACTTTTGTATACACTTTAGGAGATTACATGCACCGTATATTTTGAAACATTGTTTGGCTTAGTATTTTTGGAAATAAAGAAGGGAATTAGAATTTTTTAAATGTTTTTTTCGCAAAAAAAAGCTTTGAAATTGAGTGGGTTGCTCATTACCATTTTATACAATGAAAATTTTGTATAGAAAATGTAACCCTCCTACAGTTATTTCCACCCTGCACGCATCTTCCAATTTTCACTTAATTGTCATGTTAATAGGAACTATAGTAGTTCGTAGTTCAGAAGTTGTAAGAGTGTACGAAACTTACGGAAAACTGATCAAATCCATAACGGTTTCTTTCTTTCGTTCAGAAGATACGGAAACTTAATAAAGAAAATGTTCTCTAGGAAGCGTTTTATCTTGCTATGGAGAATATTATGTACATTGTATTAAGACGAAAAACAAAATCCAGCTTTTCCAAGAAATGAACAATTGGGATCTTTCTATTTCAGAGAATATGGTCAGATTTGCTTCTCAGACTTTCCGGGTAAATGTTCCTTCTGCTTAGAACAGTTATGTCCATTTCTGATATTTTCGCAATGCTCTTCATTTACGTGGGATCTATTGCAGCCGGGAAACAAGAGATGTCGTATTATAAATAATGTGTTTTCGAAACACATTCATCACGCGAACTTTACATTTCCAGTATGACAGCAATTACGTTTGTGACACTCCAAACCACATTACGCCTGTGTAAATCTTGTTTCACTGTCGGTACAAAGGCCGGAGATAAATCTGGAATGATTGGCAAGATATGCGGTTAGAATCTCTAGTAAATAAAAATTATTCGTTATGCTTAGACGAAGCTACGAACAATTTTAACTGTGGTATATGAACCCACTACACATAATGCATTTAAACACGGAATTTATTGTATAACTGGCTTTTGCCTGTGACTTGGTCCACCTATACCCGAGAAGCTTTCGGTTGTTTATTTGATCACTGAAAGTTTTTAATAATTGCTACCAATGAGTCAAAGGTATATTTAATTTTATTTTCACCATTCCAGAACCAGCTATTGTCGTTACAAAATACGCATTAGTCAAATACATGTTTTCTCTCCACAGTTCGGATCACGTTAAAGGTTACTCACTGTTTTTATAGGTTTTTTAATTATTTAATGTTGTTCCCCTTGATATTCTGCACGTTCTGAGCCAAATAAATTCGATAACTCTGCCACTAACGACTGAAAAACTTAAATTTCAACATTTCCTTGCGGTTGTACCAGCCTTAATCTGACTTACAAGATATGGTATTGATGGTAATTTTACTTTATATTTCATCTTATAAAAATTATTTACATCCACTCAAATTTATTTCCCGACCACAGTACACGTCTGCTGATCTCAGTGCCGTATCAACTGTTACTCATTTCTGGTTAGTTGGGAATCCCTTATCGCTCTCGAGTGGGGACAGACCACCGACACAGCTGTACGAATTCACACCGACAACTGACATCCTCTGCCGCCTCACAGAGCAGAGTAAGCTATAGCATCGTGAATATTTATTCTTACGTCGAATAAATGAAACATTACGCTCGTGGAACCGCAAATAAATAGTTATACACAGTTTTTATAGACTTTACTCCTACAGACATCTATGTGAAAACGTTTGTATTCCGAACAGATTTTGATTTCCTTATTCGGTGCCAGAATAGAATATTATCAATTGAACTGTGAAAACTCCACAAAAATTTATAGTTATTAAGTTCTGCCAGATTATTTGTAAAATAATTTTTATATCTTGATGCGATATTGCTGATTTCATACACGAATATAAATTTTAAAAGTACCAAAGCGAAGTCATAATCAGTTATGTAGCACCCATGTTATACCATATTATAGGGAGAAAAGTTTGAGCGTTTGCATATATTCCCTCCTATGGTTCCAGATGACGGAACATCATTAAAAAAAATACATCGAATTTTACGTCAGACAATCAACTTTCAAACCATGGAATTCCTATCAAATTATGCTCAGTAATTTTTGCGTCATACTACAATAAACTTACTGAGCCCCATTACAGATTTATGTGACAGTATGGGTACATAGAATTATTTATTATTTCGTAACAGATTTACGAATTTATTGATACCAATGAAACATGAAACAAAAAAAATTCAAATATCATTCGATGGCTGAAAACTAATATTTGAGCACCTGAAATTTTTTATACAATTCCAGAATCTTTCCTCTGTATTCAAATATTTAATTACATTTAAAGAATTAAATGATAGTGAATAAATAAGAAACATGGCACAAGTTTGGAAATGACGATACCAAAGGACTCCACATTTGAGTTTTGGAAAGTATACGGAATTGTCTAAGTAAGTTCAAAAACACTAAATAATTATTGACTGGACTCCCTCGATGACAGTATTAATTTTGAGGTCAATGCTACATTTAAACCTTTTTTATGTATCGACGTATATCTAAAACTTACAAACAACAAAAAATATTATTTCGCGTTCGATTTCAGCTTCTAACGCGCTCGCATTATGAAAGAAAAGTTTAAGGAAGGTGGATTTTTGGATGCTCCAGCAATAAAGTTGCGCAATATCGTTAATGGTTACAAAATTGCAACCTTTCAAAGTATATTTTAGTGCCAGGAATGAAAAGAAGTTACCTGGAACTAAGGAAACTGAATAACAAAGTTCGGGAACAAGCAAACGTTACATTCTACCAAAAATCGAGAATAAACCTGTGGATGAGCGAACACGTTTTAATAAAACGGTGGCAAGGCAGCGATAAATAGAGATAAAGAATAAAAGAATCAATAAGAAGAAGGAGATGTCTTTTTGACATATCTATAGAATTGATGGTAACAGGCACACAAAACATATTCAATTAAATTTTAGAATAAAATAACAACAAGCTGTGTTCGACAGGTCAAGAAAGATTTGGAAATAAATAATCTAAGAGAAGACTAAACTACAGAAACAGACACATTTATAAATAATGTAATAAGTATGGAATGATTACAAGGAAAAATGCAAGGAAACTCGCTCGGAAGTGGTCTGAGGATAGCAGGAAGAAACACAGTGAAATAATGAAAGAATAATGGATGGAATTGAAGAAAAAATAACAAGGATGCAGAATTGAAATTGGTACGTGGTCCTAGCAGGACTCATAGGAAAGAAGAAGATGGTAGGAATAATACAAAATCTAACTTGCTTAAGCTATACGGTACCTTTCATATATTGATACTGAAGAAAACTGTCTAACAATCTAACTGGATTTTTCTTAACATTCAGTCTGTTATAACATCGCTCAACTAAAAGCTTTAGTAGAGTAAACAGTTTCACATAGTTTACTTTACTGAAAACCTCGTCGATTACGGGGTTATGGAGGTTCAAAGCAAATTCTCTATTTCCTTGAAAAAAACCGAGCATTGTGGGTGAGCGTTTAACGCTCTGGCCTCACATTCGGAATTACGCCGCTTCGAATCCCCTTCCGGTGATTCAAATTTGGGTTTTCCATTGTTTCCCCCAAATCATACAAGGGGAATTCTGGTGTGCTTTCATCAGAAGGCCGTGACCGAATTCCTTCCCGTCCCTTGTCCCCAGTCCCATCCTGCCTCTAATGACCTCGACGTGGACGAGGCCTAAAGCCATAAGTAAAAAATAAATAAATAAAATTTCTTGAAAAGGAGGATAAATTTTTTGGATTTATATATACACTAGTGTAACACCCTGACCCTGACCTTTTTTGTGTATCTTCACGGGTCTAGAATAGTTCCAGTTTTTACGATGAAAGATTGACAGGTTGATCTGATCTGGCCAAATAAAAGCTTGATCTTTGTTTCACCCTTAGGATGAATAAAATCTCTTGAGCTTGAAGAACTCGGAAGCATTAAACACGGACAGGAACAATCGCACTATCGTGTAACTGTTTTCACTCAAACTTGCTTAAATACGAACTTGACTTGTATTTGACCATTAAAGTTCACTCTGCAAAAATTTAAAAAAAATACTGTTTGCATCGAAAGCATCACGTTATTGAGACTGTGCAGACACTCATAATGTAAACATTGGTCATAGTATCTGTGACGGTCAGAGAACTTAATACACATTCCATATTATGAAACAGTTGAGCAACTCCGCAGATATAATTTAATTAATTTAATTTAATTAAATTACAATAGAGCGTATGCTACGGTAGCAATTTCCCTAAACACCAATGTTCCTCCTTTTCCGCATCGATTCGGTGACATATTTGGTCTGTTGTCTACTTCAAATAACCTAATAACTCAACTACAGCGAAAATGAATAAATAACCAATAACAAAAGTGGTGAGTAAAATGCCTAAAAAGCAAACAAACCGTAATGAATAAATTGTGGTCAAGCAACGACATTAGTGAAAGTCGGAATTAAACTGAAATTTATCCTAAGCCGAAATGAAAATGGACTTTCGTGGTTACTGCAGAGACTATGAGTAATTTAATTTTTTTAAAGTTGCTTTAATTAGTAACATGTTACTGAAAATCAGATCCACGTTTTTTAATCCGCAAAAATTATTATTTTTTTACTATGAAACACTATGAAAAGCAAACTGAATGAATGTATTATGCCAATTAATTTGGTATCAGTAGCATAGTTATTAAATTGTAGACATAACCACGAATTCATTCTGATGGTATCTCTGGTAGCTGTTTCGTGAGCGAAGACTGACACGTGACACCATTCTCCAGCCAATAGCTATCGAGTTGAGTGGATGACCTTACGAAATTATATAGCAGAGATTGCAACAAAAGAAAAGAAAGTAAAACGTTTTCAATCATCTGTTGGTGCTGATAGCTCTTTTTCCAGGAGAAAAATTGGGTCCATTAAATATTTACTTGAAGAAGGATATTTCCAACACTGGAAACAGTCAGATGTCGGAAATAGAAGACCGACGACAGCCCAACAGGGGAGTGCTCAGTAACAATTAACTGCAGACAGTCCCGTGCGAGCTGATTGGCAGTTTGATTGGCAGAGAGCAGGCCAACATGGAAGCCTGTCCATCGCGCTTCCTTGCGCTTCGCGTTCAAACGCCGACATCCGCTCCGTTGAACTCAATGCATATGATTCCTTACTGACAGCTTGGCACGGCGCGTCATTCCGAGCTTTGCTGACAGTGTGTTTCAACGATATTGTGCAATTATATACCGTCTAGAGTCACTGTTGAACAAACTCTTCACCATCGAGTTAGTTCGGCCAAATGGTATAGCTCAAAATTTCTCTGAAATATAATACCGTATTTCGCTGTTACTTCTTTGCCTTACCTTCAGCCTTTTATCCGTGTCCGGACAAAACCGCGAAGTGACAAAACCACGAGGACAAAACCGCGCAGACAGAACCGCGAACGGACAAAACCGCGAACGGACAAAACCGCGAAACGGACAAATCTACGAGTTATCCCCTCACTGTTTGATCTCTTATGCTCCAAAATATTATCCTAACGCAGTTTTTAAACGATTTGGGGATCGCAGCTAGGGTTACGTTATTATGGAGTATTCTTCGAGGAAATCGACGACGAGAACCACTATTTCCAATCGAAATTTGGAACCAAAACCAGAATGTTAAAAATTCGTTAGAGAGAACCAACAACTCCGTCGAAGGTTGGCACAATGTTTTCGGTTATTACTTGGATCAAGCCATCCTACAATTTGGAAACTCATAGAAGCTTTCAAGAAGCAGCAAAATCTGACGGAGGTTAAATGGGTGCAATATGGAAGGGGAGATAGAAAAATACAGAAAATGACATATGCGAGAGTCCCAAGTCGATTTTCAATTTAGTTAGTGAATATGATTGTAGCGATGCACAGAAATTTCTTTCTGGTATAGTTCATAATTTCGATTATTAGATAGTATGCTTGTGTATTTTGTTACAGTTTATATTAACTTATTAATGGTTTATTGATGTATATTTCGTATAATCCATCTATATTGTATTTTTATTTTCCATAATGTTCATGCTTTTGTGTAATTTTTTTAAATAAAAAAAATAATGGGGTGTTACGTAGATCACCTCCTCGTGGTGCACCCTGGGTAACGCTAAGAATCTACGAACTCTTGTGGTTTTATGTATTCCTGGTTTTTCTGTATTCGCGGTTTTGTCCTTTCGCGGTTTTGTCCGTTCGCTGTTTTGTCCGTCGCTGTTTTGTCCGTTCGCGGTTTTGTCCGTCGCGGTTTTGTCCGTCGCGGTTTTGTCCGTCGCGGTTTTGCCCTAGAACCCTTTTATCAGATAACAGACGAAAACTACCAATGCAGAGAACTGTAAGTAAAATCAAGTTTGATACGTGAGCGGTAATGCTTCTGAATCTGGAGGAAGTTGATTCAAATCCCAGTCCACCCAGATTTTGGCTGAGTCCCGGGAGGTTTCCTTCAAGAGGTAATGATTGAATACTTTCCCATTTCTACTTCCCAATATTGTCCACCCTTTTATGACCAAAACGTCGACCAAAGGTTCCACCTCTGATTATCTGCACGTTGACGAGTAGTAAAGCCGTAAGTGATAAAATAAATGAAGTGAAATATTTGTTAACAACAGAAATGTAAGTTACAGATTGTTCTTCTTATTGTTACACAATGAAGTTCTCTTTTAAAAGTAGTAACTCCTGTCTTTTGCCTTGAGATTTTCATGTTGTGGTTTCTGCATTACAATTCTTACAATATTATCATCAGAGAAGGCAAAATATGTAAATATATGTTATGTTTGTACACAATGTGCTGAATTACTAATATTTCCTTGCAACATCCCCCCTGTGGTACTAAATCTAAGGTAGATGTTTAGATTTTTGTCTGGCAATATTAGCAGAGACGTTGTAACGAAGTCTGGAACAGAATAAGAAATAATATTCTGTATTACAGCATATAATACGATGGATTTGTTTTTTAATAATTTACGTTTCATTCAATAGAGCTAAAGACGTCATTACTACTGCTGAAAGATTTGTAAGCATTACTAACCCCGAATACAAAATAAATTAATGTTAACAGAATACAAAGACTATTTATCTATTTAATGAGCCTACCTGTCAAGGTAGATCACGCAAAGTCCCATGCCACAGTTTCTAAGGTCTAAGCTTCCAAACTATGAAAAGTCGATTCAAATAACAAAAAACTATGAAACGGTTCTTTAAAGATTTGTATACGTAATTATTCTCTTAGAATGGCGTTAATGTATATACAAGATAATGTCTGAGAATTGAAACAATTTTGTTTCACGTCTTGGTTACTTTTTATACTTTTGAAAGTTATTCACGCATTTTTACTTTTTTCTCAGGGCTTTATGCAACGGCGACGTCGAGGCAATTAGAGGTGGGAAAGGAAGGCGGGCAAGAAAAAAGGATTGGAATTCCGCAATGACCTTTTAAAGGAATCATCCAGGCATTGGCCTGGAGTGATATGGGGAAACCATACAAAACCAAAATCTGGATGGCTAGACGGAGATTCGTACCCGTGTCTTCCCGAATAAGAGACCAGAGCGTTACTGCTCATTCACCACGCTCGGTGACGCTAGGTTTTATACAGACATTACTAATTTTGTACAGATCAGAGAAAATCGCCGATGAAATGAAACACCTGCTATTAAATAATAATTAAGCAGGATATTCAGACCGTTAATAGTAACAGACCAAAGTAATTCCTTAACAGAAACTGCACCACCTGATGAGAGTTTCGCGGTCGACATAATTTCCGAAGTTGCACCAGTTCGAACTTTCGCGTCCTCTCTGACTAACGTCCCGAGAAAGTTGTCCCGTGCTTCCCAACAACCATGTTGTAGTAAGAGTGAAAAGTGTTTCTGCTGCGCCAAAGTTTCGCTGCCTGAGAAAATACCCCGGCAACAGCACCGTAACCAAACACCAAAGTTACCGCTGCCCGCACAAGAGATACTGTTTATTTTCACTCGGTATTCACTCTTAAAAACCTCATCTATTGATACAGTTGTCTTTGCTATGGATGGATTGAATAAAAACAAGATATGGAGACGCATCACGATGAATGCGTGAGCTTGTTCGTTCGTTTGTGGCTGTGTGATTGCGTGAAGATATGTGATTGCGTGCGTGCTAAAGGATGTTATGTGTGTACGAGCACGGGGGTAATGTTTAATGCGATACTCGCCAGCATATTGGCATTGTATTTATTTACGACTGGCAGCGATAAAGGTGGCGTGGTGTGCGCGTGTGTGTGAATGTATTCACGTGTACGCACGCCTGTGTGCGTGTGGGCACTAAAGATGAATCATTGAACAGACGGTAACCCGACGTACATTAACGGGTTCCCTCTCATTGCAGTGGAATGAGGATCGAACGGCGCTGAACATAACGTCAATAGACAAAGAGCTCCGAAGAGTGATTTTATTTTTGTTTAGAGCTCGCCATCCATCATTTAAAAAGTGGGAGCAGTGAAATGTCCTGTGAACAATTTGCAGCTTTCTACCTCGATGTTTCGTCAAACGTCCCTTTAATAGGGATCCACAGAGAGTAACGACAGTATTCCACTACTGGATATAGAAGTTGAGGCTATATTACGAAAGTACTAAACTAACATCGGTCACAACGAAATACTTAGATACGAACATTGTTTTTGTACTCGATAAAACATACGTACGTAAATACATCCACATACTAGCTCAGAACCTGCCAAATCTTTACCGTCTCAATTACTGAACTTTTTATTTCACATAAAACTAGATCATAAATTTGAGAAAAGTTTAGCCAGGAGTATTAGAGGTGATATCTTAAAAAATGCCAGTATTAACTTCTCTTTCTTAAACATTGATATTTAGTGACCATTATTTTTCATGACTATTCAAAAGTCACAAGTTGATCTAATATCCACTTCTATATCATAAAACAAACGTATGTTTCTACTACTATAAATCTGTAGGCGGGATGCGCCTGTCTCTCTGTTTATGTCCAGACATCACGCAAAAACTAACTAACAACCTGGATCTGGTTTTCACAGTTTAAAACATTAAGATCTAACTTAAAATCTGCGACACATCTTATCATTCTCCTGGACCGCAAAACGTAGGAAGAAATAATAATTCTTTCGTATTGATAACAAATCAATTTTCATTTCACATTAACATTCCTTTACGAGAGACCCACTGAAGATCATTCTCCCATAATTGCCTTTTGAGTCTCTAACTTTGGTTGTTTGTTTCTTCAGCTATGTGAAATAAAATACGTTAGAACACACCGAAAATTTTAATCAAACCACTTTATCAAGATTAACATAATAAATAAGCTTAACGAAGTTGTGGAATTTAATTTGTGGGTACGATTACAATGATACTGCATTAGGAACTTTTAGTCTTTGCTATTAGAATGAAAACAAAATTCAAACCCATTACTACAAAGGTACGTGTTGGCGAATCAGCTGTTAATTCTAATCGTTAAGGAAGAAAATGGATCTCCTTGAAGAACTAGAAATCTATATCCATGTCAAGAAAATGCCAGATCTTATATTAAATGAACAGAAATAACTTTCTAATAAAGTTTTCCCACACAATTTCTTGGACTTATTTGTTAAATCCAGCACAGATTAAATGATTTGCAAGCCATCTGTTATTCCCATATATAATTCTAAATAAAGGCACTTATTCAACCCCATTCCAAACAACTCCTACAGAATATTAAAGCCCTAAGTAATTTATCTAGACTTAAATATTAGATGTAACAAATTTTATTATATATCAGTTTATGTTTAATCCAACTCTGTATATCAATCTTGATGTAATTTCAAAATTAAATTAACAACTATCAGTCATTTTATTCATATACCTAGTTCACATTGCTGTATTTTCTTCATAGAACTTAATATTATCTTTAGTATTATGCAAAATTCTTTGTACATAAACATCTTTGCTAACATCTGTAAATGCAAAGCAAATTTCTAGTGTGCTTTTCAGATGCTTATAATGGTGAAATATTTATAATTATTTATCAATACATCATATCCTTTGCCATCATTCAAGAAGAATTCAATTTAAAACATTTAACTTTTGAATGTAAGTAATATAATAGAAATTGTCTTTATCATCCCAAAATTATATTTGCTATTATTCAACAAATGTTACTTTCTATTATTATAGGATGCTCGCCTGCATTTTTCAACTGCATAATTGATTACATATATAAAAATAAATGAAAACCATCTGATGATGAACAATTTGTGTTCGAAACTGGTAATGGTTTATTAAATATACAACATCAAACAAACAGTGACTGGTTACTGTTTTTTAATATCATGAAATCTGAAACTACAGTCGCTGAGTTCCACTAATCCATCATGGATAAAATATTATTATGATAAATAATGACTGGTGAATACTTTTTATTAGTGCCTTTTAGTAGGTTGATCACGAAATTTTTATACAAAATTAAAAAAATGTTCTGCTATATTTAACATTGTTTAGCTCTTATCTCATAAACGGAAAAAAGTCTTACGCGAACATTTTGAGGCTATGTAATTTGGTCTACAGTTACCTGAATGTGGATTCATTGCTTGAAGATTACCTCATAATTCTACATCAATTCAACTGCTTATGATAATGACCTCAATTACCTGATGACCCAGGATTGGTGGCTGCCCCGGAGGTGTTACTACTCCATGGTGTTTTTTGTTAAAGTTAATTGAGGTGGTTTCGGTTTCACTACGGATGGAATTGTGTATGCAAGTTATTGTTTTGTGTGGATGACTGCGTGTACTAAAATTTATCGTTTCCGCTGTGAATGATTGAAAGATGAGCGCCGTTCAGACCCACTCTCCCAAAATACTCAAAAGGGTCCGGGCAAGCATTACGTCCCCCTCTGACAGGCGAATCACCATCAACAGTGTGTGTCGTTTGCTCTCACTCCATACATACTGCAGAGATGTTTGGTTTCTAACCGAAGACTGAAAATACGGAGATTAGGAATTATGCGACACCACCTCTCCTAACCAGCCGGCCTAGGACTGATGATCGAACATTCTTCCACAACTAGGCCTCGTAACAGCTAAGCTGCGTCAAGCGCTGGATTCCATCAAGCTACCGTAACGACCTGAGTCAATGAGGGTGGGCTATATATGTACGAGAATATCGAGGATTTGTGAATTTATCGCACAGCAATATGACTCTTTCACGGATGGGTAGAGAAACTCTCAAACCACTTTTATACATCACCTGTCATGCATTATTTACGTTTTTGGCAGCAAAGCATCAGTGATTGGTGGCTAATAGTCACAAGAATGCATTTTTCGCGGCAGAATTTCATCAAACTCGAATTTTTTTTAATAACGTCACTTTCAGAAAACATTTTGAAAGGATCTATCGCCTGATAATACCATTAGGAGATGGCCGCACTGTTAATGGCTACAGGATGTTTGCGTAAACGGGGAATATGTGAAAAGTGTTAAGATTCGGAGCCACATGTAAAATTATTGCCGTGCGAATGGGAAGAATTCGAATACCTTATACAGGGTGTTACAAAAAGGTACGGCCACACTTTCAGGAAACATTCCTCACACACAAACAAAGAAAATATGTTATGTGGACATGTGTCCGGAAACGCTTACTTTCCATGTTAGAGCTCATTTTAGTTTCGTTAGTATGTACTGTACTTCCTCGATTCGCCGCTCGTATTGTGGACGGCTGTGATACAATACGCCATTCTCCAGGGCTGCATCAGCGCATCAGGGATTCCATGCGACGGAGGGTGGATGCATGTATCCTCGCTAACGGAGGACATTTTGAACATTTCCTGTAACAAAGTGTTTGAAGTCACGCTGGTACGTTCTGTTGTTGTGTGTTTCCATTCCATGTTTAATGTGATTTGAAGACAAGTAATAAAATGAGCTCTAACATGGAAAGTAAGCGTTTCCGGACACATGTCCACACAACATATTTTCTTTGTTTGTGTGTGAGGAATGTTTCCTGAAAGTTTGGCCGTACCTTTTTGTAACACCCTGTAGATGTACGCAAAGTGACAAAATGGTAAACATGTTGAGTGTTTTAATTCAACGTCGGTTGCATATTTGGTTCAAAATATACATTTCTTCTCAAAAATCTATCCACCCAGAAGAGTTCATTAAAATATTCCTGGTAGCTGAGTAGATGGGTGCTTGGATTAACATGTGGCCACACAAACTGCAATGAGCTGATGGAGGAGAACGTGGTTGCGATTGTCGATTTTCCGTGCAAAAAGCAGTGAATAGTACAAGTCAATGTGTAGCTTACAAATATTATTAAAAGCACTGTCAGTCACATTCAGGAAATCATTTAATTGGCCGGCGAACATCAGAAGGAACAATCTTCCACTATTTGGTGGATTTTAGTGCCTTTATCTGTTCTTCAAAATTAAAAGAACTTTTGTGTCATCGTCGTCTATACACACATGACTTTACGTAGTTTAAAATATGACCGTTAAATATTTGTATTTAATCACGAGCACTTTTTGATTTTGCATTTTATATATCCTCAGGTTGAATTATAAAATTATTAAACCTTTCACAGGTTATATCCTAGTATATCTGCATTAATCTTGAAGAGTGATCGTTTAACAGCGCCGTACACTAAAAATTTGATAATTATGTGTTGTTTAATTGGCATATAAACCGTTTGTTTATTCATCGTAACAATGAATAATGACTGTAGTAACAGCCGTATATAATTTAGTGAGCCATCGCACCGACTATCCGCTGTTGTCACATTAACAAGCAATAAAGTACCACACGACTGTTCCGAAAGTTTCGTTTATATTTCATCCGTCCACTTGCATCAAACATTATATGAAAACTTGCATTATTTCCACTCCCTCTTCATAGCTTTACGTTCAATCTCATTTGTTATGTCGGTTCTTTGTTATTCATTTATGATTTTCACGAAAGACGAGCAGCGAATGATGATAATTTATTGCGGTATGAAGACGTGCCTGCAGAGTATGGAGAAAGTGTTTTGTGCTGACGTATTTTATATGAAACAAGAGAAAATTTCAGTGACAAAATGTTTCGTGACGGCAGATAGGGACAATCTTCCATTTGGACGGGTTAATTGTAGCGGATTATGTAAACAAATTATTCACAGATCATTCTTATATCTGACACTGGAATAATCCATGAGAGAATTAAATTTTGATAGGTTTTTATAAGATAAATAGTAAAATAACTCGAAAAAGATCATTAAAAATGCGATGACACTACAAAAATTTCAGTCTGAGGCAGTAAATAATCTTGCGGCACCAGATTGTCAACAGATTTTTTTCCTGAAAGCCAACCTTCCAGGAAGAACATTCTGAAGAACTCACTACTGTGCTGCATTGTGTTTTACAATAATTCTAGTACATTTGTAATAAGAAATGAAATGTATAGAAAACCAAGTTAATTGTGACGTAAGATAATGTAACTGATCAAACAAAGTTCTGCAGACGGAGTTTGGGTAATTTGGGACTCAACCTCGTACTTTTAGGTCACATTATATATATATTTCTTTTTGAAGAAGACCTATTAAAGGTTACTCTGAATAGTAAGAGATACAAAATATATGATTCCAATTAATAATGTGTTGCAAGAATTTTTTGATGTTACCGAATGAAATGGAGCTGTTGTATCGAAAAATTGAGCTTTGATATTTATTATTTTTCTATCTTGAAATAAAACTAATTATTTTGCACGTATGTGGTCAAATGTTCCTTATGTATAGATCATTTTCCAGTAGCGTTTTATTATTATGTACTTAAACTTTCATTGTTACAAAACATTTCTAGAGCTATACTAGACACTTCGTAAGCAAGTATTCGTCTCATTTATAACTTCAAAGAAGTTTTTAACTGATAATTAATGGAAATTTTACTCACACACACAATACAATAACGCCAACGGCAATTACAAAGATGTCTCATATTATATTATTTTATGTTGAGTGGCATTTCGGTAAGTACATGTAACAATTTTTAAGGTACCGAACTTCAGTTTCGTGATCGTTCTAAATTAGACAAAGGCTATTATTACTAACGAAATACACATACAGGGACATTATAATCGATTGAAGCTATTTCATGAATAGGTATTTTATTTTAGATATTTTCGCAAAACTTTACAGTCTTATAGAAAATTCAAAAAAAAAAATCTTTTTTTTCTTCATGTCTCCTTCAATCTGTTCAAAAGCGCTGTTGATGGTAGCTCGCAATTCTGGTGTGTTTTTTGGTAGAGGAGGCTCAAACACTGAAATTTTGTCTTAAACCCACACAAAAAATCGTGAACTGGAACCAAAAGAACTTTTTGATAGATTGGTAGTGATATTTTATCCCGTTTGTGCCAAGAATTTTACTATCGTCTTGATACCTTCAGATTCAGTAACGTGACACATATAGAGAACTTTTAATATGTCAAAAAACCTTTTGAGTTTTTCTATATGACACGTAAGTTTTTGACGGTGTGTAAAATAATATAGTTGCAGTAAATTTGTGAAATTGCTTCATTCATTTATAATAACCCTATACTTCACGTAAAAATTCTCGTAAGAGTTTACTTGAATATATAACTTAGTATTACGACACCCGTCAAACCACGTTTAGACTAATATATGCCGTAACACCGTAATTTTGAATTTTTAGTACTATGACATAGACTCTTTCTTTGGCATATACAACCAATATATTGTTAATTATGTGGCTGTTTTTTTGTTGATACTTAAGTTAGAACAGCACCTGGTACCATATCACTATGTTAGGAACATCCCATTCTTGAGCAAACTAATGGCACTTAGCTTGCTCGTGTATTCCTCTCTCGTAGCGCGGGCTCTGTCAGAACCTACGTGTGTGGTGGTAGAACAAGAGTTTTAGGGGTAGCGCTTTGTCACTTGAAGGCGGAGCAAGATGAGTTGAGTACGTCTGCCCCAGTTCAGCGGACAATGCCTACTATTATAACTACCTATAAAGGAAAAGGTGCTGGGGAGATGGAAACGAGATAACAGGGTCTGGAGTAAGTGTAGTAGCTATTTAGCAATAACTTAGTTCAAAATAGTAACAGCGACAAGTGACATTGACATGTGACTGGAAAGAAGAACACGAAACAAAACTTGCACTGATAATGTAAATACATAACATTCCTTACTTAAAAATATGTCTCCCATAGTGTAGAAGGAAAATTAGCAAAGTACGTATTAGTTTATACTGCATGGCAGCTTGAAAACGGTAAAAGTACTTTTCACAAATGTTACCTACACCCAGCAAGAATTTGAACAGTTTTTCCCTAGCGACATTTTATGCATCCTTGTTTTATATTTATCGTTTCTTTCTGAGGGAGAAGTTTGCTTTTATTTCAACACTCTCTGTTGATTTTTAACCAGTTGAGATAAAATTTTCAGTCCCTTTCTTACAAACATAATTTTTTCTAAAGGCGGATTTCTCTTCCTCTCTAATAAAAATGTGTGTTTTTTATCTGTCGCCCTTGCAATTAGTTTTACTTTTTAGTTTGTCTAAAAAGATTTTTTGACATTATTAGATCATACTAAAATTTTTAAATTATTAGAGGATTTTTTTATAACTCTCGTAACTCCAATGAAATTAATTATTTTTCATTTTATTCATTACCGGCATATATTCACAAATTTAGAGTTTTTATTAAAATACAATTAAATGAATAGATATTTTCTAATAATAAGTAGCTCCTTATTTTTTTTATGTCAAAACTGTATGCCTTAAATATAATAGTGACTGATCAAATGAAATACACAACTATCTTAAAATTTCTACATCCTAAGTAGTATTTTGCCAGTTTCAGCTATATTTTTTGTGGATACGAATATTGTTTGGAATATTCTAGAAGTCTGAAATGGAAGGCGATGCTATAGACTAATTATTAAAATTAAAAATTTATGGAAATTTCCGCATGATCACCTTC